>CP060579.1:1200000-1584031 GCA_014334815.1 Pyrenophora teres f. maculata | reverse complement strand
TACGTATACGCGTAAGCCGCCTTCTAGTTTAGTAATAATAAGTAGTAAGTTATAGGCTAGAGAGTTATAGCGTTTAATAAAGCCTTATTTTCTATATCTTAATATAGAGTCTAATAGCCTCTAGCTACTAGCCTAAGAACGGCCTAGGCTAGTAATTAGAATTTTAGCGTCTAGTTTTAGCTCTATATTATAGTTAATTTAGAATATTTAGAGAGCTTTCTATAGTAGCTTTATTAAATATAGGAATATAGCTAGAGTATTCTTAGAATAGCTAGAGTATAAGAATTTCTTTAAGAGTAGTTTTAGAATCCTATTTATAAACTTTTTAAAATCTTTATCTACTACTACTTATCTAACTCTAGGGCGGCCTAGTTCCTTTAGAGGTTAAAGTAAAATTATATAGAAAGTATAGCCTTAGTGTTTTACTATAACCTTAATAACTCTCTAGAATACTTTCTTTACTTCTAGTAAGTCTAAGGGTGTTAGAAGAGGCTTAGAGTTATCGCTTTCTATAGTAGGTTTAGCGGGGGTCTTAGGCTCCGCTGTACTATTAAGATAGATAATAGTTAAGGTAGATCTAGTAAGCTAGTAGTAACTTTAGTAGTAGTTATTAGAAAATTTAATTCTCTTATTATAATAGTCTAGGGTTAGCTAGTAGAGTTGCCTTTATTAAAAGCTTAGGACTAAGTTAAAAGAGCTATATATATTAATTATATAGGCTACTATGCACTCTAGATAATTGTCTAATCTAAGATAGAACTTAACGCGTTTTATAATAGTTTTGACTAGTACCTCTTTATATCTTTTATACGTAACTAGTATAGATAGATTATAGACTATATTGTTCGAATCTATTATAGAAAGTATTAAGAGACAAAATTAGAGTTAGCTCTATCGTCTACTAATATACGATATATATAGAGAACGTTATTCTAAGGCCTAATAAAAGAGTAAAATATAAATTATAAGAGATCTTTCTATATAGGTACTACCTTTATCTAAGCGGAGACGTTTCTAAGAAAGGTTCTAGCGTTATATAAGGTAAGTCTAGTAAAGAAGTCTACTAGGGCTTTCTTCTAAAGCTAGATAGAGACTTTAGAGGGTAGCCTAGTCTCTAAAGTTACTCTTCCCTTAATAAGTTAGTACTATAATAGCTTAACTCCTTAATATTATTATAATCTAACCTAGATTTATCTAAGTATATAGTTATATACTAGTTATTCTTTAAGAGCCTAGACTTTAAGAACTTTTTTAACTCTAGATATTCTTGTGTAAAATATCTAGGCTTACTATAGATATAATATATAAGTGTTTTAGCTATTAGTAGGTTCTATAGAGCGCTTTTTAGCGTATATACTATTTCTCTTAGGCGTTCTATACCTTTAGGTTTATAGCTTTCTTCTACTAGTTTCTAAGAGTAATATAGAGTTATCTAAGGGTGAGAGTAGTTTTATTATTTAGCTAAAAACTCTAGAAGGTCTATAAAGTCTAATTAAGCTACTAAGTCTAAGATAGTGTTAAGTAGACTATAGTAGCCTAGACTATTTTTTATAGTAGATAAAGCGAACGCTATTTTATTATAAAGATATGTAAAAAGCTTACTATAGAGCTTATAAGCCTAGATTATATAGCTAAGTTAAAGCTATAAAGCTAAGGCTTTAAATTCTATATAGAAGTAGCTCTAGGCCTCTTTTTCTATTTTATATATAGAGTTAGAAAAGTAGGGATAGGTTAGGTTATAAATAGCCTTATCTACTATAACTTATAGATTAGAATCCCTAAAACGTTCTAGAGGGTAACTATATACTTAATATCTAATTTATATCTATAGCTAAATTTATTTATTCTATTAGTTAAGATTATTACGGCTAAGCTATTAATAAGAGAGAAGAGACTATTTACTTATAATTCTAGGTACTAAAAGTGCTTACCTTTTAAACGCTAGAACGTAAGTAGCTATTTAAAAGTAGTATAGCTTATTAGATTCTAATTTAAATACCTTAGGCTATACTATATTATTATTATTACTTTTAGCGTATATAGAAAGTAACTCTATAGCTTAGAACTATTACTATAGTAGAGTAGAGATTAGAATAAGTCTCTATTTACTAGAATAGAACTTATTATTAAGCATCTTTAAGAGGCCCTAGTAGTATAACTATATACTAAACTTATTTAGTATAGTCTTATTACGGGGTGCTTCGCGGTCTAAGATACGCGTAGGTATAAATAGGCTTATTAATTATTTAGAGAGAGCGGCTATAGGTAGTTAGCTAGAGGGTAGAGAACTATCTAAAAGATAGTCTTTTAGTTCTATATTAGCTTTATTTATAAGAGCTTAATACTTAGCTAGTAGAAGAGTATAGAACTCTTTTACTATTAAGCTAATTCTACTTAGTAGTTTAAGTCTTTAGTATAGTTATCTACTTACTTATAAGCTATACTAAAAGCTTCTCTAAAGTTCTAAGCGTTATTATATCTCTTTTTCTATATCTAAATTAGATTATAGTATAGCTAGTTAGCTAGAGTGTATAAGGTAGATAATTATAGCGTTAATTTATCTAAGCCTAAGGTTTCTAGAGTTAGGACTATCTAGTTATCTTTCTTATAAAGTAGCTAGAATAGAGTAGTATATAGCTCTTTATTCTATTAGAATAGATAAGCTAAGAGATTCTTTATAGTAAACTTATTTATCTATAATAACTAGTAGTTCTCTAGGCTCTATTCGCGTAGTTCTACTATATATAGCTTACCTTTTAAACTAGATAGTTTATTAGTAGTATTAGAGAAAGTAAATAACTAATTTTTTATATAGAGTATTAGGCTTAGATTTTTTAAGGTCTACTTCTAACTATAATACTAGCTAGGGAGGTACCTTAGACGCTAACTAAGTATTATACTTATATTTATAAGATTTAGAGCTAAGGCGGGAAGTAGGCTTATCTATCTCTATAGTAAAGAAGGTAGTTATAGAAGAAAGTAAAGGTTCTTTAGTAGACTTAGAGAGTACTTTATTAAGAATTCTAGCTAATATCTTAGCGGACTAAAGATTAAAAGAATCTTTATTAACTTTACGCGATATATTACGTTTATTAAAGAAGATTAGAGAGGGTAACCTATATAAAGGCGAGAAGTAGCCTAAACTAGATACGATTTATAGTAAGTATATAGAAGTATTCGCTATCTTAAGGCGGAGTGTAAGCCTCTAAGCTAGAGAATAAGCACCTAAAGCGGGTAGTATTTAGCCTAATTACTAGAGGTAGGCGGTATACGCTAAATATCTAGTAGTTTTTTCTAGAAAGTTTATCTCTCTAAAGCATTTAATCTAAATTTATATAACGCTAGCGCGCTATAGTAGGGGGTAGTAAAAGGCTATATTTTTAGGCTATTACGTAGTTAAAGGCTGTTAATAGTATAAAAGTTAGAGAGTAAGAAGATAGTAATAGTTAGAGATAGCTACGAAAAATTCTAGACGTTATAGTTATAGATAAGAATAAAGTTAAGGCTAAATAGGTTAAATAGGTACTATACTTACTATAGGTTAAAAATAAGCTACTCTACTATAAAAATAAGAGCTTCTATATAGCGCTTAATACTAAGATAAAGCGTAAGCTTAGAAGTAAAGTGCTAGACTTATAGTAAAGTAATTAGTAATATAGTAGTAGTATTTTCTAAAGTTCTTATAAGATTAAAGAAGCTTATAAGCGTAAGGTTATAAAATAATAGGAAACTAAGTAACTATAACTCTAAAAAGATACTAAGAGAGAGCTAAGAGCGGCCTTATTAAGATATAAAAAGCTTATAGCGAATAAGGTAAAAGCTAAGCGTTAGTAGGTAAAAACTAAGCGTAATAAGGCTAAAAAAGCTAGAGCTATAGAGCTTACTACTTATTAGGCTACTAAATAGTAATAACGTAACGCTATAACTTTACAAAATTCCTAAGATATATATAAAATATTTAGGAGAACAGCCTTACGTAAGCCTATTAAAAAAAAATAAGGCGTTATAGTATTATTATTACTAAAAGTAAGGCTATAGCTATACTAATAGCGCCGCCGCTACTACCTAAAACTATAACGCGCGGCCGCATAATTAAGTTACTATAAAAATTTAAATAGTATAAAATATCTATAAGCTTTAATAGAATATAACTCTAAGAAATCTCGCGATAATAATATATACTTACTATTACGCAGCCTTATTTCTTAAAGTGCCTAAATTTAGTTTAGTAACTTATCGGCTAAAGTAGCTTATTAGGCTAATTAATACATTAGTACTTATAGTCTATTATACTACATACCTTATTAATAGTGTCCTCTAATATCGCGAATATTAATACCTAAACTTTATCTATATTCTACTTACCTACTTTATCTTTATTTATTCTAAAAATTTAATATATAATTTAGACACACTTTGTATATAATCTACTAGCGTTGCAGCCGTTTTTAACCTTAGAAATAGCGAACAAATTTACGCTAAAAAAGCGAATAAATATAGTCGAGTATCTGTGCTTACGCTAAAATTTATATAGGTAAAGCGAATAACTATACTATATTTATTCGTAGAATTAATAGGAGAAGCGACTTATAATCGATATTATATCGCTTAGAGAGTTATACGAAAACCGGGAAATTACAGAGGTCCGCTAGATTAATAGTAAAGACAACCCTGCTAATACTTATATAAAAAGATCTCTAAACTTAGCCTTAGAGAAATTAGTTTTATATAATAAGCTTAAAATTAGAGTTAAAGCGTGTATAGATAGACTTATATAAAAACTAAAGGCCTAATAAACCTTACACGTATAAGGTTTACTAGTTACGCTAATATATTAATTACGCGATCGCACGAAATTATAAGAATATATTAAATAAGTATTGTACGAATTAATTTAATCTAGGTATCTAGTAGTATAAAAAGGAAAAAGAACCTCTCCCCCCCTCCTCTATATACTAAAACACCTTAGATATAGTACTTATAGCGGGCAGCGTAGCTCTACTAGATATAGGTAGTATATATACTATGTAAAGCGCTAGGTATAGTATAGTAATTAAAAAAAGGTAGAGAGCTATTAGGCCTCGTATAACGATGTACGCACGTAGAAACTATAGCACTATAGCTATATATAAGAATAGTAAGGAAGTAGCCTTAATAATATATAACTTTAGTAATCTACTTACCTAGATTAATATTAGTAGCGAGAGAGATAGTAATATCGTATAAAGGTATAGCGGCGACCTAGTCCTCCTTGTCCTATACGAAAAGTTAGTAATAGATAAAAATATAAAAGAAAGAACTATATATTAATATAGAGGTTAGCTATAAGGCGGCGATAGCTAGGCTATCTAGTAGGTAAGATAATAAGGCAGCGACTACTAGTTTATTATACAACTAGAGGACTGAGGAACGATGTAACTATAGTAGAGGCTTATATAAGACTTATTCTACTACACGTTAGTAAAAAGAAAAAGAAGGTAGAAAGAAGATATTATACGTAATAGTAGTAGTAATAGTAGTAATAGTAATAGTATAGTAGTAATAGTAGTGCTGCTAGTGCTGCTAGTAGTAGTGCTAGTAGTACTACTACTACTACTACTACTACTACTAATAATAATAATAGTAATAGTAATACTATTATATAAGAAATGTTAGTATTAACTTAAGAAAAGAAAAGCTATAAGAGGTAGATACGTACGGAGAAGGCTTAGTAATAGCTAAAGAGAAAGAAGAAGAGAAAAGAAGAAGGGGGGAGAGGCTTCTACTTATACTCTATAGATACCGCTAAGAAGCGTTATCTTTACCTACGGCTGTAAACGCAAAGCTGCCTCTACCTATAGCTATAAACGTAAAAGTCGCTGCCTAATCTCTACCTAATAAATAGAGCTATATAATAAGCTTATAAGATAACCTATAAAATCTCTTTATAAATCTTAATAACCTATATAATAAATAGAAACTCTCCCTCTACCCTATAAAAAGAGGATCTAGTAAACTAGCTACTAATATAGACGCTATAAGGCGTATAAAGGAATAGAACTATAATAGTAGAGGAGGTAACTTAAGAAAAGGAAAAGTTGCTAGTGTCTATACAAAGGATTTTAATATTACGTAATATATTATTAAATATAATATCACGTGACCTGCTGCTATACAAGTAGACTAGCTTATATAGAGCGGGGCCGTATATATACCCCTTCGTATAATAGATAGAAAGAATTAACTTAATCTGCAACTAATAAATGTTTGCACCGCGTTCACCTATTGTATAATTATACTACCGCTTTACCTAGCTAAAGTCCTACTAACAGATACTATACTAGCTAAGAAAGTAAAATATAAGAGCTAACGCGCTCTTAAGAAGAGAATAAGACTTACTAGAAGATATAAGAGATAAACGCTTATAAAAGTATATTATCTAAATTTTAATACTAATATTCTACTACTATAAGAAAGTAAGTAAGAATAAAGAGAACTTAACTAAGAGCTAAGTTATATTAGTAAGGATTTGTATAAGATAAATAGAAAGCTATTCTAGCCTAACTAAAGAATAGTTAGACTAATAAGACGCTACTACTAATAAGAGTAGTATAAACTAGTTAGAACTTAAGAAGCTATAGCTAGAAGCTCTAAAAAATAATTAATAGTACTAGTAAGTAGTATAAGTAGTACTAGAGTAGAAATAAAGATTCCTACTAAGCTTAAGTATAAAATACTCTATCTTAGAGTATATAATTAGTAATTAAGAAGAATTACTATATTAAGGTAAGAAATAGGTACTAAATAATAAGAAACTATATACCTAAATAATTAGAGAAGTCTATAATTCTCTCTTAGCTAGATATCTAAGTAGGGAGATTACTTATAAGATAGTTACCTAAGATTTCTTCTAGCTAGGTATATTAGATAATTAGATATTACGTAAAGAACTAATATTTATAGAAGAATAAAGCTATAGTAAGAAGGTACCTAAGAATTTCTTAAACTACTACTAATACTAGATTAGATATAGAAAGAGATATCTATAGACTTTATTAAAAAACTACTAATAAGTAGAGGTATAAGCTACCTTATAGTTATTATAGATTACTTAAGTAAGGGAGCTATCTTTATTCTACTACCTAATATTAAGATAGAGATAGTAGTCTAAGCTTTTCTTAGCTAAGTAGTAGCTTACTATTAGTTACCTAACGTAATTACGTTAGATAAAGAGAGCTAGTTTATTAGCGTACTTTAGGAACGCCTTTATAAGGTCCTAAAGATTAATTAATAGTTATCTATAGTATTTTACCTATAGACTAATAGCGCTATAAAATAAATAAATAATATATAAGAAGTATACGTCTAAGCGTTTATTAGCTAGTTATAGAATAACTAGGCTATATACTACTTTATAGCTTAGATCGCTATTAATAGAAGGGATATAATATTAATAAGAGTATCTCTATTCTTCTTATAATATAGTTATAATATAGACTCTCTAGTTAAAGGCTCTACTAAGTATAAGTTAAAGAAAATATACTACTAAAGAACGTTTAGACTATAAGAAGGTAGAGACTATTATAGCTAAGTTCTAAGACGTATTTAACTTAGTATAAGCTAGCATAGCTAAAGCCTAAGTAGAATAAGAGAAGTAAATAAATTAATACTATAAAGAGGCTAGAAACTATAAGATTAGCAATAAGGTTTAGCTAAAGCTTAATAAATAGTATAAAATAAGACGTTAGTTATAAAAGCTTAATTAGAAGAGTACTAAATATATAGTAATAGAGGTAATTAATAGCTACTTAGTTAAGCTAGATACTTTTCTAGGCTACTACCTAGTCTTTTATATTAATAAACTACGCCTCGCTAACTTAGACTCTCTACTAAGCTAGGTATAAGATAACTATTAGCTACTACTATTATAAGTAGATAATAAGAATAAGTAGTTTATAGAGAAGATTATAAGTAAGAAGTAAAAACGCTAAAGATATAGTTAGCGCCTTTACTATAAAGTAAAATAGGTTAGATACGCTCTAATAGATTTTTAGCTAGTAGAATTACTAGAGAAAATAGAAGCTCTAGATTAATAGAAGGCCTATATAAAGAACGCTTAGAATAAGAAGAGACACTTACTAAAAGGTTTTCGCTAAGAGACCCTCTAAGAGAGAGAAGGAGAGGGGTATTATAATAGGCTAGAGCTTAGTTAGTAAATACTTAATAATATCTTAGTTACGTATATAAGACGTATAGATTAACTACTTACGTCTAAATAATACTTAGACTATCTATATAGTCTATAGGTAGAAGGTTATTCTAAGCCGCTCTCTAAATAACCTTTAGTATAAGATAGCTTATAATTCTTTTCTCTATAAATATAACTCTAGTATACCTATATAATAGCTTCTTAAGTATAGCCTCTTATAGAAGTAAATACATTAATACTATAAAGAGGCTAGAAACTATAAGATTAGTAATAAAGTTTAGCTAAAGCTTAATAAATAGTATAGAATAGAACGTTAGTTATAAAAGCTTAATTAGAAGAGTACTAAATATATAGTAATAGAGGTAATTAATAGCTACTTAGTTAAGCTAGATACTCTTTTAAGCTACTACCTAGTCTTTTATATTAATAAACTACGCTTTACTAACTTAGA
Organism: Pyrenophora teres f. maculata; assembly: GCA_014334815.1. Taxonomy (NCBI): domain Eukaryota; kingdom Fungi; phylum Ascomycota; class Dothideomycetes; order Pleosporales; family Pleosporaceae; genus Pyrenophora; species Pyrenophora teres. The sequence goes on along the minus strand of CP060579.1, from coordinate 1,575,392 downwards.
CCCTCTACTAAGCTAAGTATAAGATAACTATTAGCCGCTACTATTATAAGTAAGTAATAAGAATAAGTAGTTTATAGAGGAGATTATAAGTAAGAAGTAGAAATACTAAAGACGTAGTTAGCGCCTTTACTATAAAGTAAAATAAGTTAGATACGCCCTAATAGATCTTTAGCTAGTAGAATTACTAAAGAAAATAAAAGCTCTAGATTAATAGAAGGCCTATATAAAGGATGCTTAGAATAAGGAGAGACGCTTACTAGAAAGTTTTCGCTAAAAAACCCTCTAAGAGAGGGGAGAAGGAGGGTATTATAATAAGCTAGAGCCTAGTTAGTAAACACTTAATAATATCTTAGTTACGTGCGTAAGATATATAGATTAACTACTTACGTCTAAATAACACTTAGACTATCTATATAGTCTATAGGTAGAAGGTTATTCTAAGCTACTCTCTAAATAACCTTTAGCACGAGATAGCTTATAGTTCTCTTCCCTATCAAATATAACTCTAGTATACCTATATAATAGCTCTCTAAGCGTAGCCCCTTATAGTACTAAGTTAATAATAAAGTTTAGTTATAGCTTAATAAATAATATAAGATAAAATAATAGTTATAGAAGCTTAACTAGAAGAGTACTAAGTATATAGTAGTCTAAATAATTAATAGCTACTTAGTTAAGCTAAATACTTTTCTAAAATACTACTTAGTCTTTTATATTAATAAACTACGCCTTACTAACTTAAATCCTCTACCTAGTTAAGTATAAGATAACTATTAGCTATTACTATTATAAGTAAGTAATAAGAACAAGTAGGTTATAAAAGAGATTATAAGTAAGAAATAGAAATACTTAGGTTATAGTTAATACCTTTATTATAAAGTAAAATAGGCTAAATATACTTTAATAAATCTCTAGCTAGTAAAATTACTAAAGAAAATAAAAGCTCTAAATTAATAGAAAGCCTATATAAAGAATATTTAGAGTAAGAAGAGGCGCTTACTAAAAGAGTTTTACTAAAATAACCTCTAAGAAGAAGAGAGAAAAGAGAGGTATTATAATAGGCTAGAGCCTAGTAAGTAAATCCTTAATAGAATCTTAGTTATATACGTAGATACACGCTAGGGCTATACTTCTAACTAGCGGTTAAAGAATAACCTAAGCTATATATAGACGCGCACTCTAAGTAACCTTTAAGTAGAATAGCCTATAGCTCTCTTCTTTATTAAATATAACTCTAGTATACCTATGCAATAGCTCCTTAAGCGTAGCCCCTTACATCTACCTATAGACTATATAGATAGTCTAAGCGTTGTTTAGACGTAAGTAGTTAATCTATGCGTCTTACGCACGTAACCAAGATATCATCGAGTGTTCACTAACTAGGCTCTAGCCTATTACATTTTTAGATAACTAATTCTATTTAGGTTAGATACTTTAAAGGATATTATAGCGATATCCTAAAACCTAATATCTATAGGCTTGGATAGAGTAGATTCTATTTTATATTTAAGAAATAATTAATAATTAGACTTAAAGATAGTAATAAGTACTAAGAGGGGTAGTAGGATAGGGCTATCTACGCTTCGGTAGTAGTTCGGTAGTAATCGAGACACCCCTATTAGCAAGAACTTTTGAAAGCCACCTCTGTACTATCTGAAGACACCCTTCTATTTGATAATGCTACTATCTAATCATACTCTTCTATTTGACACCACCTTACACTCTAACGCAGAAGTAGGTATCAGCCCACATGCTCCTACAGTCCGCACCGACACCTGGGTTCCATTTCACAAAATCAGCGAGGGTAATCTTATTGTAGCTAGTTAGCTGGCTACATGAAACACCTTTGGCTGCGAAATGGAACCTTTTACAATTAGTTACCATGCCCGGCTGCGTTGGCTGCGGAGTCTGGATGATATTGCCTGACGTCGTAGTAGTTGTCGTAGGCTTGGTTGTAGTCGTAGTAGGCATTATTGTGGTTATTGGTCCTCCTATGACGCCAACGCAGACATAAACGTTCGCCTGCATGCCGGAGCAGTCACTGCCGACAGTAGGGTTCCATTTAACAAAATCAACACGGGTAATCTTTTGGTAGCTGATAACCTGGCTGCAGCTCACGCCCTGGTTAATGAAGTGGAACTTGTTACAGTTCGTAACCATGCCAGGCTGTGTAGGAAGGGGTGTCGACACGCCGTTACCAGTGGTTGTGGGTTGGATGCTGGTGGCAGGACGTGTGGTAGGCGTCCCAGGAACACCGACACAGTAGTAAGTCTCGGCCCAGAGACCACTGCAGTCATTACCCACAGCAGGGTTCCAAGACACAAAGTTCTGCTCGGTGAATGTGCCGTATTTGCTTACAATCTTGGCGCAGGTGTCGCCCCTGACTGCAAAGTAAAAGTTGGTGCAGCTCGTGATCAATCCTTCTTGCGTTGGTGACGGTTTTGGTGAAACCGTCATAGTAGGCCGCTGTGTCGAGGATTGTGGGGGCGATGTTATAGTAGGTTTCGCTGTCGGCGTCCCGGGTATCCCCACGCAATACCATGTCTTCGCCCAGAGGCCGTCGCAGGTAGGGCCAACAGCAGGATTCCATTTGACGAAATCATCGTACGTCAATGTTCCATACAATGCAACAATCTTGTTGCAGTTATCGTTGGCGACGGCGAAGTAGAAGTTCGTACATGATTCGATAAGCCCAGCTTGCGTAGGACTTGGCTTTGGGGTACCGGTAGGAGGGGTAGATGTACGGGTGGTTGGGGCGGCAGTCGAGGTGGTCTTTACGGATGTCGGACGAGGCAGCCCATTGTTAACTTCGACGCAGTATGAATTCCCGATCTCTATACCGCTACAATCTGCTTTAATGCTTGGGTTCTTGTATGGAAATCAGTACAGGTTTGTAAGAAGGAGCTGACTAAGGACAACGTACGTAGTCGAAGAATTGTTCGAATGTTAAACCCCAACTGTCTTGAAAGATCTCACAGGTGTCCCAACCGTTGGAAGCTGTATCATAGTAGGTACAGTCGGAAGCGGTGTCGGGTGCGACTGGACCATTCTGCCGTGGGCCGATACTGCGATCATTCCTAAGAGTCCCGGTCCTTCTCCGTATCCTCTCCTCTGGGCTAGAAAACGCGAGCGCACTGCCCGAAATGAGTAGTCCGAGAGCATTATGAAATCGCATCGCTAGCATGTGCAAGAAGCTTGCTATGAGATCGTCGGTGTTGGAAAGATGATGTGCTAAACACACATACGACAAATCGGCTTATGTATAAGGAATACCATCTTGAAAAGCTTTGCATCTGACCAGAAACGAGCAGGCAGATTGCGCAGTATGGTAGGCCATGGGCTCGAAATTAGCGTTATTGCCTTCCATCCTTCAGGCCGATATCGAATCTTCGCATTCGGTAGGCTCATACGCGGCGGAGATTATGCTGTTTTCGAACCTTTGATCACGCAGTTCAGGTACAGGCGTACCTGCAGAACCCTTGCTTAATGCCGACGGGCATGCAGGAGCCGGACGGATTGATCCGCGCCGAGTCGGCCTAATGCCAAGGCGAGGCTCAACGTGGGTCTGCAAGAATTTAAGTAGGTAAGGTGCCGCGGGACAAACGCATAGGAAGCGTGTGATTTATGCAATAATCTATTGCCAAGAGACTTTGTATAGCGTCCTGTTCTCAATGGAGAATGTGAAGGAGGCAATGGGCCGAAGATTTTCATCAGACTTGGCAGCGCTGGCCGTGCGCAGGCACGCCCGCACAACAAGCGACAGCCTGTACCGCATGTTTTCACATACGACAGAACATAACAGGGGTCTGCATAAAGTTATCTATACTATATACTATTATTTAAAAGCTAGTATTACACTTTATATCGTTATTTTTTCTATAAGATCCTATATTTTTTAAGACTACGTAGTTAACTATTAAAGACTATCGCGAGCTATATTTTTAGTATTTCTTTAAAAAAAAAAATATAGGTGCTGCGTAGCTTAGTAGCTCTAATATATCTATTTTACTATTAAAAAATAACCTATATCTACTATTTTTAAGCGCGCCTATAAGAGCTAGATACTATCGCGACAACTAGAATAGCTTAAATAAGCTAGAAAATCTCTATTTTTAGTTAGTATTGCAGCTATAGCTTCTAAAGACTCTACTTATACTACTTAGCTTAATAGTAGCCTATTACGCGCGCGTAAGCCCTCTAATAATAATAGTATCTATAAAATAGATAAGAAGTATACTATAAATAATAAAGACGCTATCTAATAGTAGGACTATAAGATTAATAATAGTAGCACTATTATAGCTATACTATTACTACTACTATCGCTAGGCGAGCTAGCTCGCTATTATTTTACCTATAGGTTATTACTATCCTTACTAGTTATAGAATATTAATAGCGCTATAAAGGCTAAGCTAGAGCTTAAGTTAAAGCCTATTACTAAGTTACTATTATATATAAGTAATATAAAGCTCGCCGTCGCTAGCTAGAGTTATTAGCTAGGTTTTAATAGTAATAATAGAATTTTTAAAAGTATCTTATACGCCTAAACGTTAATAGTAGTTACTAGATCTTAAGCTTATTATACTTAGTTACTTAGTACTTATACTTTAAAAAACTTTAACTACTAAGAGATATTACCGCCTACTACTAAGTATTATTATTATTAATCTAGTAGGTTACTAATAAGCTAGTAATACCTTCTTATTACTATTATAGCTACTATATATATAGGACGCTAAAAGCTATTCGTCTAATTAATTTATTAGAGCGTAGAGAATATAAAGTTTATTACTTAACTTATAGTAAGCTTACGTATAAAGCTAATATTACTCTAATTAGTAATAGTACTATAAGAAGACTTCTTACTTACTATAGTTACTCTTATTACGTTATAGCTTTAAAGCCGCTATTATTACTAGCCTAGTAAGAATTATAACTTACTTTTATATATACTATTAAATACTAAACTATCTAAGATTAGTATAAAATTATCTAGAGTAATAAGAGCGCTTTCTATTATAGTAGCTATTAATACTAGTTCGTTACTTATCGTCTAAATAAGCGCTTTTATCTAGATTATATACTACCTAAATTTAAAAAGCTACCTTATATAATAGTTTAGGGTAGCTTTAGTAGTATTTATAAAGCTCCCTTAGTATTTTAAGACCGCCTAAACTAGGGAACTATTAATAAAATCTTATTTTTAGAGTAGATTTACCTAGTTTTATATAAGTTTTATAATATTTACTATTATCGCTTATATAAAATTTTTACGCATAAGAAGCTTAACTATAGTAATAATACTACAATCTTTTAATAGGATAACGCGCCCGCCTATACTACCCGCGTAGTATAATAATAGCTTAAAGCTAATAGTATTATAATACTTAGATAGCTATTAAATAGCCTAGATCTTAACCTTATTAAAGACCTATAGCGTATTATAAAGGACTAGATTAATAAGCGCGTCCCTCGCCTATAGGGAGTATAAGCTATAGCTAACGCTATAGCTAAAAAGTAAGACGCTATTACCTAAGATAACCTTATAGAGTTAATTAAGATAATACTATACTAAATCTAAGACGTTATAAATATAGAAGGAGGTAATATAAGGTAGTAAAATAGGTATTTTTATATCTTATTAGTCTAGTAGTACCTAGGTACTTATTAGCGCGCGATACAGCGCCTTATAGATAGGCTATCGCGCCTATCTTTAAGCCTATTTTTAGGCTATTTTTAGGTTGTTTTTAGGTTATTTTTAGGTTATTTTAAGCCTAATTTTAGGCTATTACGCTCATTTTCTACTTATTTTTTATACCTTACTTAAATAATTGCTACTCGTTTATAACTATAACTCTAAATTTAATATAAAACTTACTATCGCGAGCCTTATTTTTAAAATCTATAGCTTATAATTATCTATAGTACTTTAGCTTACCGAGGTAGCCTAAAATTCGCTAAGGTATTATTCTAAAAGCGCTTATCTATAAATAGTCTAAAAATACTACGTTTTACTAATAAAACGCGCTAAATTTAGACTAGATATTCTGAGAAATACTGCTAAAAACCTCTATAGCACCCCTGCTCGCACCCCTGCATGTTCCGTCGTATGTGCCAACATGCGGTACATACTTCTCGGCTGTGTCATATAACTATCTGCAGTACTTGACCAAAGTACAAGTCCACCGAGCCGCACTAGGCACAAGCTATCCACTTCAAAGCAACCGCATCCTTACTACATTCATTAAGTTCGGGCCTTTATATTGCATTTGGCATCAGCACGGCCTTTGCGCCACCACCATGACTACCTCCGCCAAAGAATGGTTGAAAGAGCTTCGCATCCCGTCGGACTATGATTTTGCCGGCTACAGACACTGGGGCTTTACCATTTACCGTACCGGATATGGACCTTCCTCTGACCAGCAATGGCAGCGACTTCTCGAAACGATTCGGACTGGTGCGCAAGAGGGAGCTGTAAGCGCAATCGAATCCACCCAAGAAGATCCTAAATTTCAGGAGCTGTGGTCGCTTTTCCGTCTCGATGCACGTTCAGACCCTGCTCTAGCTGGCCTCGACATGGATCAACTTCGCCAGCGATACAACAGTGGCGAGGGTGGCGAACCAATGAACGCAGACTTCAACTTGCACCGGATATTCCTTTTAGCCGACGACGAGGTTCTTTCAGACGCTGGCGCTTCCATTGTCAAGTGTGTAGATGCCGACTACCGTGCAGAGGACTATATTCCGCGGAACACGAGAGTAGGTGGACAACGTTACTTTGGCTGGATGCGAATGAATGCTGGAAGCGTAGCGAATTTCTGGGTTGAATTAGGTCATTTCAATATGAGTGAAATCGCTCCGCCGACGATTGGGGGAAGTCATTTGGTGACCTGGGGAGGAAATATGTAGCACGAACGAGCGCGGGAGTCTTGATTCCTCACAAAGAAGCATTTGAGATTTAGAACCACTCTAGTTCACCACTGTCTTCGTGTAGATTTTGCTAATCCTTTTCCATCCCTACCATCTAGAGGATTGCTGCTCGACTAGTTCATGCCAGCAGTGTTGATAGTAAATGTGCCTAACTGTGACTCTAGGCTGCTCAAAACATTGAGCACTGCAGAAGCTCTGGCGTCTGTGCTAACTCCCCAGTGGTGTCGCATCTCGTCAATTGCGAACTGCACATATTCCTCCACATACGTTATGATATGTGGGTAATAGTCCTGCACCCACTCGCTCCAAAAGTCACCGATGAAAACTTGATTGTTAGGGTTGGCCGCGTTCCAGACTGCCTGTCCATGATTCCACTGGTCGCCAACGTTGTTTACGACGTCGGTAAGGCGTTGATTGACATTGGGCGTTCCTGTAGAGTCGAGGTATCTGAGCATACCTAGACAGGCCCTCAGGGTTGTGAGTAAATCCACGGTACCGTCAAGGCTGAAGCTCGCGGCTTTGAGGCGTACGTTGTCTCGGCTTATAGGGTTCATCCCTCTCATCAGCTGTTCAGAAATGACGAGTCAGCTTATATCTCAAGCATTGCCCACTGCATGCAGCATGGTCAGATTCAGAAAATTAACTTACATAGGATTTCACATGATTGATATCGTAGTGGGCGAAGACAAAATAAGCTTCATTCGTCCTACTGCCAAGACACTCCATGACTCGGTCGAAGAGTCTCACGTAGTCTGCGCCTCCGGGGAGAGGTGGTGCACCTGTGCTGACATCCATTGGAAGTGTTCGAACTTGTCGGAAAAAGGTTGCAGGTACCGCAGCCGTTTGCGCAACAGCACCGCTTCTGAGGCGACCATTGGCGGCATCTTCCATGAATATGCTCATGACATTACCATCAAATGTATGTTCCACTATCAGTACAGTTAGCTACCTGCTCATGGTTTGACATTGAAAACATGGTATTTGGACTCATACCCTCAAAATATTCCCCGATTGGAATCGCAAAATGAGTTATGCGAGAATTTCCGCAGTCACCCCTATTCACAAAATCGACTGCCTCATCCAGAGCCGGATCATCTATGGGGTATTCGCTTATCTGATTATACTAGAAAGTGTCAACGAATGCATGAACGCAGAGAATCGGTTAACTTACCGGTGGCAGTGTTATTGTTATGGAACCACCACCTGGGAGATCAACTGAGTAATCTCTTTTAGACCCTACACGTTTGACAAGGCCACGTCCGACATGAATAGATCGGTGAATATGATGGTAATGACCGTGTTTGTGCACGTGGGCCGGAGATTCTGTTCGGCGCTCGAGATCTCCAAGGTCAGGACAAGAATCTCCGTCACAGATTGCATCGATACAAACTAGCTTCTCTTCTTCTGTTTTCGAAGCAATGTTGTTCCAGTATGCAGGGCTACAGATGATACTGGAAGCGAGTCGAATCGGACCCTCTTTGCCGTAGGCGTCGAGTTTGGTGAGGTAGTTGCGCAGTGCTGGGAATTGCAGATTCTTGTACTTGGACATGGCTTTGTTCCATATCTCTACCATGATATCCCTCAAAGCATTGGATCCAGACTGCACAATTAAAGCGAGCAAAAGAGCCTGAGCCTTTTTCGTCGTGTACTTTTCGTCCCGCTTCGATATGGAGTGCAAATCGCGCGACACAAACGTTTCAGGGTTTTTACACGACGGATCCTTGACATAGTCTTCCATGGCATCGCGGTAGGCCTCAATCAACGGGTTCTCGACTTCAACCTCCTCTGAGAAGCTGGAAATGCAGCATTGGGATTTGGCGCCACCACCTCCGTCGTTGTAACAATCTTCTGAGTTCGGGTCCATGCCTACGCGTACGCGATCGCTGGGGCAGCCACTGCGACAGAATTTCTTGGGCGCACCAGACGGAGAGAAGCCAATGTTATTGTACCATCGGCAGTCGGAAAATGTCTCTTTTTTGTTGCTCGTGTCGTAGCAGTATTTGCGCGATTCAAAATAGGCTTCGTGCGTCCAGACAGTGGTCCAGTTCGCTTTGCAAACACTACCGCCTGTACCTCCTGAAGATTCAAAGAGTAGCGTTTTCTTGTCAGAAGGGCAGCCCGGGTCAGAGTTGCAGTCAGGATAGCTGCCCCAATGACCCTTGGTGTAGAGATTCATACTCTTAGTGTCCGTGGTACAGCAAGCAGCTTGGTAAGTCTGAACCTTGTTGCAATATTTACTGTTCGAGCCAATCTCAACAGTTCCGCTAGGGCACTCGTTGCTGCATTTGCCGTTGTTGTGCTTGTACCATCCACATGTGGGTCTAGAATCACCTGTGGGACAGCAAAACGAATGGAAGCCGGATCCGCCGCATCCGGTTTCGTCAGTCATCAGCTCGTTCCTCCTGGCACCGCTGTCCTTGCGTGCTACGTGCACCCAACCAGCGGGACAACCTGTTGTTGATTAGATTAAAATTACTAGTGATTTCTGCAAAGGCCAGGTGTACTTACTCTCTCCGCAATTGGTCCATTTGCACTGAGAGTGAGGTACATTTATGTAATCGTAGGCATCGTCTGATCCATCTTCCATTGGCTGCGCCATAGAAATCTTGCGGTTGGTGACTTTGGCGAGAGCCTTGTTGAACTTGCGGTCTTTAGTGTCGTGACTGATAGCCCAGACCATTAGTCCGCCAAGGCATAGTGTTTGGGCATATTCAGACTTCATCTGCAACGTCTCTTCGTCGTCATATGAGATCCACTGGTTGCCCCAGGTTGCAACCTTTGCTGCTTCTTTCTTGTAGAGGGTAACAGAGCCTTTGTTTGCTGTCACCATGTCATCAATCTCAGAATTGAGAAGAATGCCAACTTCTCTACTGCACTTTCCCTTCTGTCCGCCGGACTCGTAGGTGCAGCCGGGTTTAAGACAGGACTCGCTTGTAGCCGAAAATGCTCGGCCATAGAAGGCTACTCCCATTACGACGTTGGTTGGATCAACATTGTTCCGCCAAAGAAGGTCGAGAGCGGCGTCGATTTCGGTCAAGTTGGTGTGGGGGTTCAGGATGTTGCCAGTCCATTTATTGCCCTTGTCCCAGGTACCATGAAGATCGTAAGACATAATATTAAACCCAATCCACTGATTTCTCCCTATATATGTTCAGGCTAGTACATTTTCAAAGGCAGTCTTGATCCATTACTTACCAGGTTGACCAGGTCAAAATGCTGAAGGTACCAATAAGAAGCGGGTAAAGTGATGGTCAGCCCCTTGCTCGCCGATGTTAAGGATTGCTTGAGTCGATTCATGAACTTAGGAAAATTATTAAAGTCAACTTCTCTTCCAGATCGGTCTTCTGCAACGGGGTACTCCCTGATTATCTTACGGTTAGCGGGTACGTACTCCAAACGTATCGTCAACGCCCTACCAATCCAGATCTAGACCATCAAAGCCATAGGTCGACATGAAAGATAGCAACGAGTCTATAAACGTCTTCTGCCGCGGTACAGATGCGGCAAGATCAGAGAAAGTTGTCGCTGTCGGACCAGGGTCGTTGAACGTCCACCCACCAATAGCGATGAACACCTTCAGGCCAGGATCCTTCTGCTTATGCAGCATCAGGCGTTTGTATAGTTCAACGTCAGTCTTCGAAGAAGGCGCTACCTTGAATGTCTTTGGGTCAATGGTTGCGAACGCAAAGTTGATATGCGTATACAAGCCAATTGGAATACTTTCTGGCCAGAAAACGTTACAAGGGCGATTAGGTGCCCAGCCTTCGTAGTAGCCAACGACACGTGCGTTTCCGTTGTTCTTCGAACAGACCTTGTGGTTCACTTTCTTATCTCCACAGAAATCTTCTGTAGTCTGCAATTACTCGTCAGAAACATTGAGTCTGGAGGTCTTTTTCTGTACTTACACCACAAAATCCGTGCTTGGAGCAACAAACATTAAGTGGACATTTGGAACGTTTCGCCCAATCCATACCAAAGCCGGCATCACATTCAGCCTTCCTGTCGCAATCCAGCTTGCATGTATCACCGCAGTCTATATGCAAAAGTTAATTTCCTCATGTTACTGGGTAATTTACAACCCTATGAATACGTACAATCGGGACCAAATCCGCACCATCCATCATTATTACAGCAGCCAACTTTACATGGGCCATTGTCGCACCGGTCATCGGCGGCCAGCACAAGGCCTAGACTGAAAGAGAACAAAAGAAGTAATCGTATTATCAACATCGCTCAAATGTATTTAGGAGTATCCAGACGTGTTCAGACGTGTTCAGATAGTATGTTTAGAGGTGAATCAAAGTGCTGCGAATGGTTTGCCTGCTAGGAGTGAGAACTTTCAAATAACGAACACATATCAAAACATCCCGAGATCCCTAGCTAGTATGTTAATGCTAATCTTTCGAATTCCTCGAAGATCCATAATTCTTCGGACCTTTCCAAGCGGCTGTGATCCATCAGTCTGCCAGATTAGGAAGGGCCCGAACTGAACGCACTAATTATGCAGGTGCAATCATGCAGGTGGCAGCGCCTCCGGATGAATTGTAAAAACTACACTGAAGGAAGAGGGTGGCGGGCGGCACAGTTGCGGGTCAGGGGAAATGCGGTCCACCTGAGTTAATCCCTGCTCATATCGACTCCGATCCTTCACCCCACTAAACACTTGGCAGCCGGATAATATACGGAGATGAGGCGACAACTATCTAAAAAACAGAGTTATCGTGACATTATTTCATTTTCTAGAAACTTTTCGGTACATGCTTACTAAGTGAATTTATGTTTCTACAATACGTGCTACGTGTTTAAAATGAAATCAGAAGTACACATTATGTTATCGAGTATATACATTCATGTCCGTCTGTGCTTTTATAGCGAAGTAAAGCTAGCAATTATTTTGCCTTGGCAGATCCTTCAGATTTTGAGTGGCACGACGATCCCTCGCATCAAAATGCTCTAGCACATTATTAGTACTTACTTGCGGTCTTCGGAAGGCTATGCTCTCTAATTCCATTCCCCTCAACTCGCTACCATGTTGCGCGCACTCTCGCTCTCGACTGCCATTTTGCTGGCTGGCATTAGGCCCCAAGGCTATACTGCCTACGCGCAACAGCCTGAGGGCTTCACGGTATATGAGTCATCCTCTTTAGATGTCAGTCTCGGCTCAAGCTGCATTGAAGCACTCTCTGCAACCATCAACTGTGTGCCGTGGGTCCAGACATTCACCCAACTGTCTTATCGTGGCTCACTAGAGCTTGCATTAACGGACGCTGTTTGTTCTGCCGACTGCGGATCATCTTTAAAGACGTGGTTTGATTCTGTTGCTACGCAATGTAGCGGACAGACAATTGATGGTGCTATCCCGACCAAGTTTGGAGGTTTCATGTGGGCTGGATATAATGAGACTTGTATTCGAGATCCTCGGCCGCCAAAACCATACTGTAATGGTATGTTAAACGTTATTCAGTTCAGCTCCCTGTATGCTAATTTGTTATATTTGCAGATGTCATTGACAGATTCTCCGATGTTCCTGATATCCAGTCTATGCCTCGCGCAGAGCTCTGCCACGATTGCCACATCCGCCGTCTTGCCCAGATGCAATCTTCCCAATACTCTATTTACGATGAGTTCTATCAGGAGCGTTTGGAGTATGTGTATGCAACATGTGGTGGAAAAGTAGGCCCGACCGATATACCTCCTCCACTCGATAAGGTACAGCCTGCACCAGCACCATATTGCGTCACCAACAAGCGTTATACGACCAAACAAGGAGACACATGCGGATCTATTGCTGGGGCGAATAGCGTGTCTGCCGCTGTATTGTATATGGGCAATCAAGCGTTGATTCCAGACTGTCAGGCCCTCCCAGCCGGAGTCGCCATCTGTATCCCACCAACCTGCCAGACATACCAGATACGACCCTCTGACACTTGCACCTCGATCGAAATTGCCTTGCAACTGGATTTCGGCTTAGTGCTACAATACAACTCTTGGCTTGATCCTGCATGTAGCAACCTACAATCTGCCACGGATTTCTATGGCAAAGTTATCTGTGTTTCGCCTCAAGGTGGTACATGGTCGGGCAATATCCCTAACCCTGCCGATGTGCCTTCTCAAACAAAGCCTGATGGTTACTCGAGAGAAATCGTCCAGCCACCTAGAGGAAACACTGTAGCTAAAGGAACTACAATGCACTGTGGTAAATGGCATGTCGTTTCCGCAGATGATAGCTGCACAACCATCTGTGTCAAGAATGGTATCGAAGCTTCCTTGTTTCATGAAGTAAACCCTTCGCTAGCGAGCGGCACTAGCTGCGACGGCTCCTTGCAGCAAGATAGTGCGCTGTGTGTAGGACCAACGTACAACTGGAAAACCGCGGAGGTAGCATCCTCTGAAACTCTTAAGTAGTAAGGGTTAGGCGAAGAAATAAAAACGATCGATCTATTCCGCATATCAAGACACCATCCTTACAAGCGGTTCATGAAAACGATGTATCAGTCTTTCCTTATGGGACTGAAATTAACTACATGATACTCTTCACTATAGCGCTATAACGCTACCTCTACAATTGGTCCTTGATATGTCTTCCGGCCCCTTACATAGTACCAGATAATTGCGAAAAGAACAGTTCCTCCAAACGTGACTGAACTGAAGTTCATAGACTGCGCATCGACCTCGACCGATCCTGGCCAGAAAGAGAAGAACCAGAGGACAAGGAGGTAGCAGCATGCGAACAGGTTATTGGCCACCCCAAAGATACCTGGAACCTTCCAGGGACCCCATTGCAAGCTATCTGGTCCCACCATCGCTGCGTGCGCGTTGTATGCACTGATGCCCTGCAGGCGTCTCCAAAGAAGCAAGGTACACACAATGAAGTAGGATGCGTAGAGACCGCCAATGCTTAAGTTGACAACGTTACTGAATGCGACGTATGATCCGAGAGCGATAAAGGATAGCAACATGGAGATTGCAGCTGTGATAAAGATGGCAACAATGGGAATCCGTGTCTTGGGATGGACCTATGCGCAAGATCAGCTTCAGCAGCGCTTGTAAGTCTAGCGAAAATCATTACCTTGGTCACCTGCGACGAAAAAGGGACGGCGTTGTCTCTTGCGAAAGACCACATTTGTCGGGAAGTAGCCGCCATGAGACCGACAAGGCAGCAAACACCTAGAAACCACATGAGCAAAGCCATGGTCATTGCACCACCAGGCGATCCGGTGCCCTCGAGGAACACATAAAGATACGCATATCCGAGCGTCACTGAGTTCTCTAGGACGTCTTGTAGATTGCCGATACAGAAAAGATAGGCGACCATCATGGCAAGGCCGAGAGCACCGTTGAGGAAGACGCTGATCTGAATAGCTCTTGGTACTACCCTGGACGAGTCCTTGACTTCTTCAGCCATCTGTGTTGCTGTCAATATTTACATGAAGTAGTCAGTCGATGTTTTAGGCGGCTTACGTGGACACATGAGTCAACACCGACAAGCGCAAATACCGACGACGGTAGTCCGACCATGAAGGAAAGACCTTGGGTCGACCAGCCGCCTGAATTGACGAATGTGGTGAAGATTGACGCATCGCTGTGCCTAGTTCGCGGGGATGGAGTCAGCACATGGTTCACATGTCTCTTGGGTAGGTGTTCTGCTTACGGTGCTAGATACACCAAGGGTATGAGAATTGCAAAAAATCCGAGTACGTGGAGGATTAAGATCAGTCCTTCAAAGTGGGCAAGCGTCTTGCTACCAACCGTATTGATGACGACCGAGAATGCGAGGACTGTCCATCCGAGCAGCATAGCCTGGTATGGCTTGGGGGAGTAATCAGGGTGCAAAATCAAAACGACGCTCTGCAATATTGAGCCGCCAAGGTACGCGGACGAGGCAGTTGTGGCTTGCCAGCCAATCAACGTTACCCAACCGGTGATATAACTAAGAAATTTCCTAGACGCAGGTGGAGCCAACATGGCAACCCAGCTACGGAAGGGTCAGCGGCAAGAAAGAATTGGTACACGGGTTCAGCCGCTCACTGATATTGTCCGCCTGCGGTTGGGGCCATGGAAGACAGCTCCGATAGCACTGTATAGACCGAAATGGAGCCGATCCATATAAGGAGATAGCCCCAGAAGACTCCAGCCGGACCACCATTCAGAAGACTTGGCGTGGAAACACTGAGGCACAGTCAGTGAGCAGGGTCCATATTTCTATTGTCTTGGCTTCATTGCCTGAACTTACGAGAGGATGCCCTCCCAGGTCACCAGTACCGTACACGAGAAGCCCAGGATCTGCATGAAGCCAAAATTGCGCTTCAGAACTGGCTTTTTCCCCAAGCGGACCAGGTCTCTCTCATCCCGAGTGTACCCATCCTGGTCGGCTTCTACGACAGAAGCGTCGACTGCTTCGGCTTTCCGGTTACTGAGTTCCATAGCTATAATTGCCACGCGTAGAGGAAAGGGAAAAGGCTGTCATCAAAGACAAAGGGATGATTTGTGACTCGTCCGAGGCATAAAGAAGGTATATTTGCTACGTGATGAGGGGAAACTAACCTCTTTCATGCTATCAAAGTGGCGCCGTTACCCACGTCGGTTGCGCGATGATCAGTCTAGATTAATCCGCCAAACGCATCCTTCTGGTTAGATGCCGTGCCGCAAAGCTGCACTAGTATGCTTGATAACGTTGCCACACAACACTCAATGACAGGCAATGTAACGCTGATTCCTCGTCGGCATTGTCAACACAAGGCACTGTTGTGCATCGTCCCGACTTCATCCACATCTCATCACACCTGGGCAGTCTTCTGTTTCCATGATTGCGACCTGTGCCCCAGAACGTGATAGGATTTCTACCCCTTGCATGTCAACAGTTGAATCCTTCGGCAAAGCGGTGATCCTTTCCGTTGTTGCATCCCGCGGGATGCTGGTGATAGCCAATCCAGGATAGCGTGGCGGGCATGGCGGAGCGGCGGCCATGTTCGCACCGAGCCGCGCGCCAACTACATTAGTTTCGAGCCTAAAATGCGCTTGATTATAAACCTTTACGCCCGGTGCATGTCGTCTTTAGACACACTATCCTGCAAGTTTTCTGCTACGATTTCAGGACACAGTATTCTCGGGCGAAATGGTGTGTGAGGTAAGACGATACCGCGGGGGTGCGGCGCAAATTTCCTAAGCGACACCCCACGTGTCTGTGCTATCGCGGCGTAGTCAACAGGGGTCATCTCAGAACTCCAGAATGGTGATCTATTTGCACTTGTGGACCTACACCCGAAGGCGCATGCAGAGTTCCAGCGGAGAATTGGTTGCACAACCCTACGTGGGGGTGAATATAGCTGGGCATGTGCAGAAACGCTTGCAAGGAAAGTATTGCGGAAGATGTGATCAATACCCAGTTATACGGTCACTCACAAAGGGTCCAGGTTATGATCTGATGAGCATGTGTTGGAATGAGGCACAGAGATAGCGCATGGGAGATATGGTCTTCGCTACTACCTCGTTCTCATGGACTGCACTACCATCGCTTTCGTACGCACTAAACTTATCGTCTCTAAACTACCACCATGCTGCTCACACGAGGACCTGTGAACGCTGGGAGGCCTCCAGCCTTCAACGAAGAACACGCGTCGCCTTTGATACAAATTCTCGCTTGGCTATTTCTCTCCTTCTCGATATCGGCTGTTGTAGCGCAATTTGCGACAAAGACAGCTATGTCGAAGCGTCTTATTGGAGCTGACTACGTACTCCTGGGTGCATTGGTAAGCCCTCGAGTGGCAGATTCGTAGCCTATGATTAACTTGCCGCCTTAGGTATTAGCCATAGGACATTCCGCGGCTCTGCTTAGTCCTGCTGGCCAGGTCATCGGAAACACACAAACTGGGTTGACGAGGGATACAGTTCTTCGCGCGTGGGAGGTGAGGACTCTTCTTTTCTGTGGGAGCACCGCGTTGAGAGTAACAGGCACTATACAGCGCGGAAATCCTCAGCGTGCTGTCGCTAGTTGCAGCAAAAGGCTCACTGCTTATTCTTCTGGAAGCGGCAACACCCTTTACCACACACCGACGGATGTTGTACGGTACTAGCGCCATCACGGTGTTTTGGGGATTGAGCGCCGTGTTTCTCATCACGTTCCAGTGTCCATCACCGCATCGTTCAAACATCACCAACCCACAGTGCATCAACATAGTCAGTCCCGTTACCCACGCCATGTTGATCGCAAACTAACGAATTGCAGCGCGCAGTACGAATATTCATTGCCTCCATGAACGTAGTCACCGACCTTGCGCTTGCCATTGTACCGACCATAATGGTCCTTCCGTTACAGCTTTCTCCCGAAAAGCGCCTTACCCTCTTGATAGGCGTCTGGTCTCGTATGGTGTAATTCTCTCTTGCGCGCATTCACTCAAAGAGAAGAGCGTCGCTGACTATATGAAACGCAGCGTTGTGTTTGCCTGTGCAGGACAAATTTACTACATCTACGCATTGCCGCCGAATAGCGACCTGCTTAATGCGATATGGCGCGTAGTGGTTGCCGGACAAGCCATCCAAGTCTCGAGTATAATGACATCTGCAGTGCCGTTCTTAAAGCCGTTCATGATGAGTCTTGATTCAGGCCTGCTTGGCGCAAACCGTGCGGGTGTCACGCCCACTTAGCTTGAAACCCGAAACACGATCGGCATAATTATTGCACTCCTGACACCTGTCAGCACGTGGTTTCTGTATCATGCATCCGAAAGTTGCTACCCTCACTACTATCGCTGATGGTGTTTCGCCCGCATTGAGATGCATGGGCATTAAACGGAGGCAAACTTGGACAGAGGCTCAACCTTCTACACCACCGCGCCTTGATTCACTCGAAACAACATCACCGTGCTGTCAAAGCGTTTAGATGCAGTATCAATGCAACCATGACCCTCACATTCTTGCGCAAGCCTTCAGGTAGTATATTAGGCGACCTGGTGTCTGCTAGAATTGGAGCATCATCAAGCATCACTTCTCTTCAACAATCCCGCAGTCTGTGACTCACTTCTATCTTCAAGTATTCATCACAACAACCACAATCACCATCTCTCCACTGCCATCACCATGCATTGTAAGCTGCCCCCTCCGTTTCTTCAAGGCAAACATTCGATAACTAACATCTTTTCAGTCTCCACAGCTCTCACCGCCACTGCGCTTTTCGTTGCTGCGTCCGGGGCAGCAATTTCCGTCGATGGTTCCATCCAACTTCCCAAAATCCCATCCATCCCCAAGATCCCGAAGGTCGGAGTCAACATTGGCAAACGAGACCCGGCTTCAGTCTCTTTCGATGGTTCAATCGACCTTCCTAAGCTACCATCCCTCCCCAAGATTCCAAAGGTCGGGGTCAACATCGGTAGACGCGAGCCTGCTTCAGTCTCTTTCGATGGTTCAATCGACCTTCCTAAGCTACCATCCATTCCCAAGATTCCAAAGGTCGGGGTCAACATCGGTAGACGTGACCCGGCTTCAGTCTCTTTCGATGGTTCAATCGACCTTCCTAAGCTACCATCCCTCCCCAAGATTCCAAAGGTCGGGGTCAACATCGGTAGACGCGAGCCTGCTTCAGTCTCTTTCGATGGTTCAATCGACCTTCCTAAGCTACCATCCCTCCCCAAGATCCCAAAGATCGGAGTCAACGTTGGAAAGCGAGACCAGGCTTCAGTCTCTTTCGAGGGCTCCGTCGATCTTCCCAAGCTTCCTTCTATCAAGCTTCCTTCCATTCCCAAACTCCCAAATGTCGGAATAAACATCGGCAAGCGAGACCCTGGTCTCACCCTCGTCGACAACGACGGCAACGAAATTCGCGGCAAACGAGACCCTGGCCTTACCCTCGTCGACAACAACGGCAACGAAATTCGCGGCAAACGAGACCCTGGTCTTACCCTCGTCGACAACAACGGCAACGAGATTCTCGGTAAACGTGACCCAGAGGCAATCTCCGTTGAACTCCCCAAAATCCCTAAGATTCCCTCCATTCCCAACATCCCCTCCATTCCTAAGATCCCTAAGGTTGGAATCAACGTTGGCAGGCGCGACCCAGAAGCCATCTCTGTCAAGCTCCCCAACATCCCTAAGATTCCATCCATTCCTAAGATCCCTAAGGTCGGAATCAACGTTGGCAGGCGCGACCCAGAGGCAATCTCCGTTGAACTCCCCAACATCCCTAAGATTCCATCCATTCCCAACATCCCCTCCATTCCTAAGATTCCTAAGGTCGGAATCAACGTTGGCAGGCGCGACCCAGAAGCCATCTCTGTCAAGCTCCCCAACATCCCATCCATCCCTAAGATTCCCAAGATCCCCAATGTCGCCATCAAGGTGTCCAAGCGAGACCCGGAGGCAATCTCTGTTGAACTCCCCAACATCCCATCCATCCCCAAGATCCCCAAGATCCCCAATGTCGACATCAAGGTGTCCAAGCGGGACCCGGAGGCAATCTCTGTTGAATTCCCCAACATCCCATCCATCCCCAAGATCCCCAAGATCCCCAACGTCGGATTGACCATCTCCAAGCGTGCCGTCGGCTTTTCGGCATGATTGGAATGAAGGCTCAATCGGCTGCCTGCCTCATCTACACCTTTGGTAACAGCATCGGAGGAAACTTGGGGCGTGCGACTGCTGTGCAAGTGACGGCGCTTTTTCCAAAGGATGGCAACTTCAAGCAGGCCAGTGGTCCTATTCCAGCTCAGAAATTAGAACAGGTCAACTGTGGTCTAGCTTTCCATGACGCATCAGGGCTGTGCTGGTCTCAGCTCTCGATCGCTTTACGAGACAACGTCTGAATTACCTAGCTATCTAGCAAATCCAAAATTATCATCACAAAACCCCTCTCTATGTCTGCCTGAATGCTGTGATTGCGCTTAAGATCTATAGTTTGTTTCGTTATGCGAGATTCCATGATTTCGTAGGGGGGCCTTGTATGCACATTAATGCGTGGCGTTCGACCCTGCGCTGCGGAAGGCGCCACTGACTAGTACCTAACTCAGCGGGCCCGTGGGGGCGGGGAAAACCTTCCGCCTTAGGTAGCACTAGACACCTCATCCGCACCATTGTTACTGCACTCTAGCTTCGACCATCCTCAGATGCCTTTGGCAACTACGAACCACATGGAAGATCGCAAAAGACTGGAACTCCAGTATCCAGAGCTGCGTGCTGGATATGACCTAGATATTTTGTATCTCGCAGCCCAGCTTGGCCTTCATAGTGCGCTGCTGACCCTTGTCCAGGGTGGCTGCTAGTGAGCTTCTAGAAGGTCAATGCGCAGAAGACCCTTAGAAGATACTTCCAAGAGTTTTATCAACAACGAACCCTAACAAAGATATCCGTCCGACATGATCAGCTTATGTCGCAACCGTGTTGTTTTGCGCGCCAGATAGCGATCGCGATGTGGATTCATTTGGTTGATATGAGAGTGTCCGATGACCTTGAATCGCTGTTGGCTTGCTTCATGTCCAGCCTATAGCAACGTCTTCAACCCACATGTTACATGGAAGCATACGACTGTATGCTAACGCTGTTTTATTCATTTCCGAAACTCAGTCAACAGGAAAATAAGATATGGTAAAGTAAACAGAATATTCGCATACTAGGATGTATTGAGGTGACAATCTCAAGAGCGCCTGTATTCATGCAAACATATATGCCAATCTGTCTTACCAAGCTTGATCAGTGGAAGCCGTTCAGCTATGATTTAGTTTATCGTCGTTTCTTTTTCCCTAATGTTTGTGTGGTGGCTATCGGGACTAATCGAGCGGGATTCGGCGCTCATCTGTATTAAACGTGTAAGCATGTCGTGCATACTAAGCGAGCAGTCCGATCGGTTTTTGATACCCGTTTCTTTCACCCTTAGTCTTAACTACGTTTAAACTACTACAACGTTTCCAAAAAAACTAGTCCGCATGTCTCTGTCTTGAAATAATGCGCTATGTTGAAGCTACTACACTTCGCATAGCGGGTCGGGTCTACATATTTAAATACTGTATGTTGACTGCATATATACCTTATGTACGATTTTAGGCCGTAGACAATACTCTTATTACGGTGCCACGTTTGCTAAAAATAACCTTCTAGCGATGCTGGACCGAACGCAGAAGCCCGACGATTCTCTAATGCAAGATTTCGGCTAAGTTAATGCGCTTATCAACCACTATATAGTGTCGAACTACAAAAAGGCCGACCTTCCTGCAGTTATAGCATGAAGGTATATATAGTAGATAGTCTAACACACCCCCTTAGTTCTAGCGATAGACAGAAGAACTAAACAGAATAATAAAGTAGATAGCGTTAATATAGGTAGTAGTTAATAATAATATTATTATTAATATAGGTAGGCTTAATAACGCATGTAATAGTAACTAGTAGTTATTTAGTATTATAGGTTATAGGAGCCCTAGTACTTAAACGCAGCTTATTAGCTTAATATAGTTTTTACTCTTACCTTAGCCCCTAGATAAGGCTCTTAGCGTTCTTAGTTATAGTTACTTACTTAAATATTTATCTAATCTAATATTACTAGTGCGCTTCTAATAGTTTCTGGGCTTATAACTATCGAACTATAAAAAGGCTGACCTTCCTGCAGTTGTAGCATGAAGGTATATATAGTGGATAGTCTGACATATAGTAATATGCACGAAACAGGATACTTAATTGATAATCGTTTGTTACTAGTAATCTGCTTGAGGGAACTTGTGAAACTGGTGTATTTGATAAACAGTTAAGCCTCTCTTGTCACGACGCGCTCTGTCTAAGACGTCTAACTATTGGTGCACCTGTGTGGGTAGTGAGATTAATATGCCCCCAAACAGACTTTAGATTTATACTTGCTTCACAGCCTTTTTATATGTTTCCTAAGTATAGCAACCTAACTGCGTGTACATCGTTCCCCATCTCTCTAGTAAACATTAGCCCGCCGCCACACTTGCTTTCGCCCAGATATCACGGACTATTACGGCGAGATAAACTCGGCACTTACAGATTGGCAACTCAACCGCGAATCGGTCGCGTAAGTTAACCAACTTGATCCAACACACTTGCGCACATGCTCAGACCAGGGCATCGTGCATCTCAGCGCTTATGCCTGGGCAGGCTCACGGCGGATCTCTTCGTGTAAGCAGATGATTTGCGTCCGGTGCTTCCGCTCGACGCGCGTTGTCGACCGTTCATGTCACGTTATAGCATAGAATACGTCACGAGAGCTAGCAAGACATCACCTAGACAATTCTTCGTGTTCATGTTTAGTTGACCTTGTAACTAGTGAAAAGAATAATTTGGAATAAAATACGTCAAGGTGCTGCCGTCCAGCCTCGACAAGATCACATCTAGCTGCTAAGTAGGATGTCGCAATAAACTCGATTCGCCTTATTCTACTAGCTTAACAATTCGGCTAGTTTAGAAGTCGGCAAGCGCAGGTGAAGCCCCATGAATTCCTGCATTCGTTAGTAGTCGTACCTACAAGTTCTACATAGTTATAAAGGAAATCTTACGGCGCAGTGAGGGTTCCATATATTTGCTGATTAACTCCACGAGCTTCCGGACAAGGACAGTCGCCTGATTCAAGGCATACAGAGTATACTACAGCTTGTGAAGTCTTTGATTGTCTAAACTCGAGTTAACAAGGTATCTGTAGACGGGGAGTTATACTTACGTAAGTTGCACACAACCACCACCGACTTTGTTCGAGGCTCTAGCGATTACTGAACAGAAATCGACCTGCACCTTTGGGCATATGTCCCGGACCCAACCTACGCCTGGGTTGTCGTCGCGTATATCCAGCGGCACAGTCGCACCTTGCGCAACTGCCGTGAAAGCAATAAAAGCAGATAGCACTTGAAATTGAGAGAACATGGTGGAAACTAAAGTAAAGCTGAATGGATTTTTCGTTCTGTGTGGAATGAAGTCGTTAATTGCTATGCCTAGCTTAAAAAACCTATCAGCTCCTTAAATACCCCTAATGCCAAGATACTTCGGTCTTATTAAGGGCCTACCCCCTCTAATCACTCTGATTATCGCCCATACTCCCCCTTAGGTGATGTCATTAGCGTACGTACACCCGATGTCAGCTTACATTCCGGCCATAGCCTGTGTTCACTATGGCGTAACACTACGGCCACATGTTAGATCCTATTAATTCGTTAGTAATTATATTTACAATTTGTTCGCATACAAAGAAAATACTTACAGTGTGATATCGGTACCCCGCAAACTATCAGGACATGGACAAGTCGCTATAGAGTTGTAATTGCACGCAGGTTCAGGCGTTTTCCCGACTTTCCTAGCTCTGTCTGCAGGTTAACAAAACGTTTAAATATAGATGTTAAACCCTGCTTACGAGTAAACTGAGCACTAGAAAATAATTTTTGTTCTCAATCTTCCTAGTCTAGCGTAACAGTTATTTTTAGCCTTGCTGCACTTTCCCGCGTAATATCCATGTTGGAACCCTTCGCGCGCATTAAGCGGAACACTTACGCAACATTATTATAATACTGTACATCTCTAGGTATGTAACAAATAAGTAACGTATAAACCTAGTAATCAAGATGTTGTAGAGAAGCTAGGGCTAGAAATTGGATGTGCTGCGCAACCGCACTTATAGCTAAATGGGTTCCTACTTATATTAGAGATTATAGCTACACTCATTGGACGTACACAAAACGTACGGGTCGAGGACATAACCAATGCGGCCAGAAGAGCAAGTACACTGCGAATCGGATTTGAAGCATATTTCGCCTGCATGCCTAAATGTACGTTAGTCTGATCTACTTAGACAATAGGATATACCTACCCCCAATTCCAACATTGTCGTCCTATGAAAATGCAATCGTTACTTGCTTTGCAAGGTCCAGCGTCGCGAACCCATCTCGCATCGATTACTAGAGCTGCTACCAGGAAATCGCAAAATGCGAATATTGTCTGCGATTAAAGCAAATTGTGTAGATTATAGAATTAAACGAAGAATTTCTTGCTGCTAGGTCTAAAGTATAGGTTAAGTTATTACGATGCTTGGGCGTAACGCTGGAATAGCGGAGAGAGGTATTTCGCTTCAACAGCGACAGACCTGATTTATATAGCTTCGCCCTCAGCTGTGCTTACGATACCGAGCCACCAGCTTAACCCATCAGCTTATGGAGCATAACATCACCACCCTGCTTCCTCGGGATTATTCTGAAGGTTATGTGAGGCTCCTATAATAATCAAGCCATGGGGGTGACATGATCGTAAGCGTGGTGATAATAGCCTGAGCAGAGTTTTCTGACGCTTGGTAGCCTACAAGGACCTATGGTCGCACATGCAAGACCTTGCAATAAGAGTATAGGAAAGCGGCATCGAAGACGACTAGAGACAAAGTGATAATGCATAAGGGATTCTCCATACGTTTGCGATGTTAAAACAGACTCCAACGGATAAAGTAATGCCGACAACGGTCCCGTAAAGCTGTTGGTAGATGACGAACTCGAAGTGATGGTGCCGTGGAGATTGAATTAGACCATGTCGCAATACCGCCTGCACGATTTGGAGAAGGATGTTTACTTGAGCTGCGCTGTCGACAAAAACGTTACGATCTTCACACATGAGAGTCGGGCAGGGTATCTCGATGACTTGGAGGATGACATGGACAAGGACAGTACAGGCGAGACGCTGTGTGGAGGAAAGTCTGTGATATGACAGAGAGCTCATATAAGCAATGTTGTCTAGGGAAAAAAAAATCTGCCCCACTCATCCTTGGTATTTGTTGCTAGTCGGGTGGGTAGGGCTCACGTTCCCATCTAATGATGTGAGAAAATCGACTCGAGACTTTTTAACCATGGAGATGCAACTGAAATTAGAGTAGGTATATAGGCACCTGGGCAAGTATCTATAGACTCAGATATCCATCCCACATGACCTGGATACGGAGAGGATCACTTTCCAAGACAGCGTAGTGTCCAACCCGTGATGTGAATTTCCCTCCTATACTTCCACAACCATCTCATTATCCGAAATCTGCGCATGCATTCTGATCGCCATAGGTCGAAATCGGTCTTGTTCCGAAATTTGGAGATTTGGCTGCGCCAAAATAGACTGCGATAGCTCATGTTTTGAGATAGCACCCGCAGTTATATCCTTGGCGAGTACTACATTCGTTAGTGGATATAGGCGCCTTTTTTAGGTATAGACCTAAACTTACGTCATACGGTATCCAACTGATGATCTAGAGTTACTGGGACAGGTGCACTTGTAGCCATGTAGTGACAGGCAGACATCGACCGGGTTTTTCCTATCTATAGTTCTAAAGCCAGATTAACAATGTATGTCTAGAGGTTGGATGATACTTACGCATATGCAGCACAGAACGCAGACTGTCCTCTGGCGTTACATCTATCCGCCGTTGCAGGATCGCAAGCCCCCATAGAAATAACCATATACATCTTGCGTGACCGCTGTGCACGCGAACAACGCTAAAAGAAGGGAAGAATATAAACCAACATGGTAGATTTCAAGAGCTAGAACAACTCTTTAGTATGGTTTATGGTGCTGGCGAAGAGGCACTACTTGAATAGTCCGAGAGGGGATGAAGGCGTGATGACACTTGATCACCCCTCCGACCTCTTTTCTTCCCTGAAGCCCGGATGCTCCGGTTCAATTAGGGGCGTCAGCTTTCACTCATTGGTTTGTTTCTCGCTCGTGCTTACTGTGGCTTGATGCGCTAGCTGGAAGGAGACATTCATATTGTTGGTGTTCGTGTTCGTATCTATATACGAGTGGCCCGCACGGTCATGAACGACATCAGGAGGACGAATGTACGTACATACTCGTGTTACCGATTATCCCGTCCATGATGAGCATGTCATGATGAACATGTAGTTCCAAGGGCGAGGTTCCATCCCCATCCCAAACCAGTGATAAAGTCATGAAAAGAAACAAGGTCAGGGCAAGTGGGGCGACTACTAATTATGTATGTCCGGCAAAATTTCCGCGTGTAAGCGCCGAGCTCGGCGCACGCCCACGCGGGCAAGGGCGCGCGCCACTTTGATTGCGTGGAAGAGGTTTTTTAATCCAAAAATCCTAATTACTGCTGTGAGGCCCCAGGGTGGTCTCGTAGGCTTACCACTTGTTACCAACGGTTGCATCTACTAGCAGAATACTAATGGGAAATAGACGTGGCCGTGACTAGCAAGG
Source organism: Pyrenophora teres f. maculata (assembly GCA_014334815.1). NCBI lineage: Eukaryota > Fungi > Ascomycota > Dothideomycetes > Pleosporales > Pleosporaceae > Pyrenophora > Pyrenophora teres. The sequence continues at coordinate 1,549,294 of CP060579.1, read as the reverse complement.
TAACGTCCAACATAAGCCTAGCGGACAGATCATGTCATACAACCAGTGATGCTGCCTCGTGGTCAATTCTAATAAATAACGGCAAAGTGACGCAGATTATTAGCTACTGTAGCTAGCAAATTACTTAGTAAGGGAATTAGTCGGTACTCTTAGCGTTAGTTATAAAAACGCACAGTCTATGGCAGCACTTCTGCATACAACAACTCGTGGTTTGTAACCTTTCCGTAAGAGGGTAAGCTTTCGTAGGGATACACACTGCATACGGATGAACGACTGTTGGGTGATATTCAGACTGTCTAGATGTGCTTTTGTTATCAGGTCACCCTGTTTCCATTCTTTATACAACAACTTACCAGTGTCATGTACATACTTTACGATTGCATTGAGCGCCTTACTGCGCAGACCGATAAGTCTCGGACGGGAACAATCGAACCAGTGCCTCAAAGTTTTTATATAAGCACTGCTGTATGTTACGACTCAGGGAAGTAAACGACGCGGCCGTGCGGCGTGCCGTGTCTCCCAACCCAACAGCTCATCTATTGTATGGGGGAATTCCCCTTTAATATTGACCGATAGCCTCTGGCTAGCCTAGCTGTTGAATTTCCCTCTTGACTCGTAGTAACGGATTTGGATTTGGACTGCGGAACATGGACAGATTTATCAGCAAACAATCAATTAACATTAACTCCTATAGTTATAGGTTAAAGAATTACTTTATTAGGAAGCCTTCGACTTGGATAGGGTTATATCATGCCGATCTGGTTGATTGTTAACAAGTCTAATAGACGACGTGTTGAAATATAAACATTACCTCCTCCCACTTTTCAAGAATACATCCCCATCTCATCCTCATCAATCCATCACACCCTTCCAACCAGCTATGGCACATCTGAAACTCCTCCTCCATCTACTTATTTCCACCCTTATTTCTTCGGCATAGTCCCTCGATTATCGAAGCATTAAAATCTCCGTCCAGAGACCAACCCCGATTCCACGTGGTGAAACCTGCAACCCCCACATCAACATAATCAGATTTGTGCATGACGTCAGTCAGAACATCAAACACGACGATACATGCCAAGGCGACGATGGGTCCAGTCACCTTCCACCCATGGAATCAGGGTAAACGACCGTATCAACGAATGTGGGAAACTCGCTAGGGAATACCGAGCTTACGTCACTTTCCACCGCATTCCGCGTGCATAAGCCAAAATGTCTTCACCCCTCACCCCTTTATCCTGCGAAATTGGAGACTACGCTAGTCGCGTTACGACCTATCTATTCTCCGCGGGCGGCGGGCTTGCTAGCCTTGGAAACTTTGTCCTTGCAGTCGAGAAGGACGCAGACGTATATTGTAGGCACTGGTAGTACGACCTTTGCGCGACAAAGAACCTTCCTATCATAAGAAGTTAGGTAATTGGGGTACCTGGGGTTCTAGCTCGGAATAACCCCAACGAAGACATCAAGACGAAGGGATAGGAGGGTGGATGGCTACCTCAAGCAACCTACACATTAACAAGACAATCCCCTCCCCTCCACCCCACACACACCCGAATACAACCCCATCCACACCCATCTCTACAACCGTCCCACCAAGCCCTACCATCACCATCACGTCAAATTACTAACCAGCGTATAAGAACATTTAATCCAGTACCGAAATACGCGACAGAGAAACTACACCACACCACACCCACCATCTCATCCCATCACAACCCAGCGTCAAGCAAAGGCACAAAGAACCTTATCCCCTACCTAACTTCTCCTAGCCACGATATCGACATATCAATACTACCCTTGGCGTGACTAAACTCGCTTATACAAAGTCTACGCCTCTCCACCCCCCCTCACTCCACTCTCTCACCTTCAAAAGCTAGGTAGAATATCGCGACTACAGCCTAAATTCACAACCGTATAGAAGTTATTCTTGTATGAAATGTAAAAGTGATGGAAACTTGGGAAGGCGGTGTGGTAGAAAGAAACACAAGTGCACAACTTCTTAGTAACAAAGAGTCTGGTGGATAGTAATAACTTGACTACTTCGTCTACACCCTCTTTCTACATATATACACACTCTTAAAATCGCATTACTAATACAAACCACAACCCACGCTTACTTAGACGGTGTGTTATCGTGACTAGAACAGAAAGAGAGAGAAAAGAAGCTATAGCTTTGCGAATACTATGCTACGCCGTGTCCCGCGAGAAAAGGAGTTACACGAAAAAAAAAAGAAAAGAAACGCTGTGTTGATTACCTAATACCGGTTACACAACAGATGAACAAGAGAGAAAAAGGGGGAAAACACGAGAAAATGCCGCCGGCCTAGACTAAACATACAAAACACGCGATGACTATTCTTACAACACTAGAATGAAAAGAGGGGAGGAGAAAAGAAAAGAAAGAAAAGAAGAAGAAGAGAGAGAAAACTTGAACCCTACGAATCTTTATGAAACAAACCCCTCAACCCATGACTCCACCTCCTCTTATGCTCCTTGCCACCCCCACTCCCACCACCAAGCTCATCACCCACACTCTTCCTACCAGCAAGTCTATCTCTAATACCATGGCTAGTCCTCGGTCGGTCCGGCGACGACGTCATCAGCGTTGTGGAACGAGCTTCAGAGTAAGGAGGGAAATGGTACGTGCTGTGGCGCTGATTTGATCGAGGGGAGAAGCCGAAGCCGTGGGAGGATTTGCGGCGAGTAGGAGTTTGTGGGGAACGAGATACGATAGTGGTGTCGGCTTGGTCTGGGGTAGGGTTCATGGGACGGCTTTTTTTGCGGAGGAGGTTGGGGTAGTGTTTGCTGTGAATACGTTAGTTGATGGCGGCGAGGAGATGGAGAGGGGAGACTTACACTTTGGTGTCCTTCTCTAGGCGATGGAGATGAGCATCGGTGTCTCTCAAGGTCTTCTTAAGGTTGTGTCGAGACTTCTTCATGCCGCTGAGAAGGAGTGCCGCTTCATTCCTTTGCATGCGCGCTTCCTCTATCTGCCGTGCCCATGTATCATCGTCTTCGTGTGAGACGGTACTAGCACGCGTCACAGGCCTGTCGTGTTGCCCGCTAATATGCAACCCTAGTCCTATAGAACTTCTGGTATGAGCTGACATGGGGCTTGACGGAGCAGTGTCGTATGGTTCGTCTTGGATAGTAATGTGACGTTGTGAGCCAGCCTGATTGGTTTCGCTTCGCTCGTTCCGCTCGGTCCACTCGTCTAAGATGTCCAAATGTCTCATCTTCTCGTAAAGCGTTGCGACTAGTTTTTCAAAAGCTCTCTTGTCGTTCTTGAGGTTTTCTACTTCCTTTTCTAATGCGGCAAAGGATGCGACTGATTCCTCCTGGTTGTGATGCATCTCCTCAATCTCAGTCATCTTCTTCTCCAGCTCTGCTTCCAGGCGAAGTGCGGTCTCATGGTCATCATCCAAGCGTTGCTGTTGGCTCTGCTGTTCCTCAAACTTTTGTCTGAGACCGTTGTACGCAGAGTTCATCGACTTCAACCGCTTCTCTGCAGACGAACCGAGCTCCTCAATGTACTTCTCCTTCTTGGACAACTCTTCCACTAGCTTTCCCTTGCCCTTCTTCAGCGCACCCAGTTCGCGTGTCTGGTCACCAATCTGTTGGTGAAGGTCGGAGTTTTCGTTGATCAACGTCTCAAGCTCGTTGTTTCGCTCCGTCAACCGGTCCTTAAATCGTAGTTTGGAGCTCTCCGCAGCTTCGAGCTTAGCTTGTGCACTCTGTACAAACTCATGATAGCGCTTCTCTGTCTCCTCAACTGCAGTTTGTGCTTTTGTCATGTCTGACTCCACACGCTCTAGGAAGGCTCCGAGTCGCGTGTTGTTCTCGCGCGCAGTATTCAACTCTTCCTCTGCGGTTGCAAGGCGAGTTAGCAGTTCTTTTCCAGATGCGTCGAGCCTTTCGTTCTCATCGCGAAGAGAGGATAACTCCTTGTTGGCTAAAAGGAACTTGTTCATCGCTTCGAGACTTTCCGCCTCAGCAATACTGAGCCGCATCTGAGCAGCGTGCAGCTCAGCTTCAATATCACCGCTGCGAGCTGAGGCAGTTTGAAAGGAGCTTTCAAGAGCAGCACGTGATGATCGCAACTCTTCCAGTTCCTTCCCACTTGCAGCAAGCTGAGAAAGCAAGGTCGCGGTGTTAGATTCAAGCTCGGCCATCCGTGTGTGCATACTTGAGACATCGACCTGGAGTGACTCGGTGTTGTTTTCAGCAGCATCAAGTTTGCCTTCCAATTCCACTTTGGTCTTTTCCAGGGCATCCAGTTCCACTCTCGTTTGAGCCAACTCTGCAACCATACGAGAATCCCGTGATTCAAGCTCTTCGAGACGAGCGCGAGTTGACGCCAGACTTTGCTCTGCGGTCATCGATGCTGCTAGCGCTTCGCTGAGCCTGCCTTCGACATCATCTTTGAGTTGACGGAGGCCTTCCAACTCTTCTTCCGCATCGCACAACTTCGACGTGAGATGGGTATTCTCCGCATCGATCTCAGCCAGCTGCGAGCGAGTCACGCCAAGGTCCTCCTCCAGGTTCACGTTGGATGCTGTCATACTGTCGAGTCGTCCCCGCATGTCCGCATTCTCTTTGCGAGTAACATCCAGCTCTTCGTTCAGCTCAGCAGTGGTTTCCAGAGTCTCTTTCAGACGTTTTTCAACCGCCACTTTGGCTCGGCACATAGCTTCAAGCTCTTCTTCGGTGGATGATAGCCTTGTTTCGAGCTGAGAGACCTTTGCTTGGACTGCGTGCAGCTGAGACTGTGAATCTTGTAAGTCGTGGTCGAGTGCATCGCGAGCCACGCTGACAACCTTCAAGTCTTCGTCGGCCTGCTCCTTGGACTGTCGCAATTCCGACATTTCCTCATGAAGGGCAGAGAGCCGTGACCGTACATCTCCGGCTTTGGACTCGACCTTTTCCAATTTATTTCGTGCGGACTGAAGTTGGTTTTCGAGATCTGATTTAGAGCGGAGAGCATGATAGAGACCTGCCTGGGCCTCTTGCGTGGCAGCTTCCGACTCCTCGATTCGAGCATGGAGATCAGCCAGTTCTGTACCAGATGCCTCACTATCCATCTGAGCAATCGACAGGGCTTCTTCAACTTTTGACTTGGCATCACGATAGTCTCCGAGCTCAGTTTCAAGCTCTGACACGCGACATCTAAGTGACGTCCCTTCATCTGTAATAGCAGCAAGTTGCTCTTCAAGACTAGCTTGAATGTCCGAGTTGGTTTCTAATCGCTTTTCGAGATCTGCAACCTTCGCTTGTAGTCCGTCGCGTTCGCTCGCTGTCGATGTGAGCTGTGACTGAACATAGTCAACCCGACCTTGAAGCTCTGCTTTCGATCGCACAGCATCGCCAAGCTCACTTTCAACAGCATCCTTGGAATCTCGTACAAGACGTAGCTCCTCTTGCAAAGAAGCCTCCAGTTTCTGCGATGTAGCCAGGGCTGATTGGAGGTTGAGAATTGACGACTCCAGTTCTCGGAGATGTTCGTCGCTCTTTGCCATGTCCGCAGCATGCTGTTCGTCAGTCTCCCTCATAACACTTTTGGTCTGTTCCAATTCCTTTGCAAGAGACAAGACCTGCTCCTCTGAGGCTTGGAGCTTTTGTTCGTAGTCCGTCTTCGCAGACTGCAGCTCAGCAATCTCACTGTCTCTTGTCTGCACATCCTCACGAAGCGTAGAGAGCAGTTGCTGAGTGTCCCTTAGATCGGCCTCAATCTTGGCTTTCTCGGCTCGAAGCGTTTCTACAATGGTCTGAACAGTGGCATCGGCTACCTCCAGTGACTGGATCCGCTCGCGAGCTTGTACAAGACTGGCCTCGGCAGTATCGCATGATTTGCGCAAATCCTCCAGTTCAACCATGAGCTTCACTTTGGCTGCTGCTTCTTGCTCCCGGCTCTCTGTCATGGCACGCAACTCGTCCTCGACACTAGTCTTTTCAGTCCGCATCGTCTCAAGCTCGCTAGCCAGCGCATCGCGTGCATCGCCTTCTGATCGCAATTTGATTTGTAAAAGTTCCATCTCTTCTTTCAAAGTTGTCAGGGCATCTTCAGTATTCTGGTTCATGGTTTGCGAATTCCGTATTTGGTCGTGTAGCTCGGAAATGACATGTTCACCGAGTTCAATCTTCCGCAGCTGTTCCGCTGTATCGGCTTCATACCCGGAAATCTTCTGCTCCAGACTAGCGACGTGCTGCAGTCCTCGGTCAAGTCGCTTCCTCAGGCTTTCGCATGTGTTTTCCTTCTCAACCAGTCGTTCTTGCAGGGACGTCTCGTAGCGTTCGGCGGCCTCAAGCTTGCTCCGGCATGATTGTAAACTCTCGTCCAGGGCGGTTGTACGGATCTCAAGTTCCCTAATTTGAGCGGTCTGCTCGTGAAGGCGTTCATCCAGGTCAGTCTTCTCTTTCTGCAAGGCATCAATCCTGGCTTGCATATCACCGCCCCTTTCCTCCCAGGTAGCGAGCTCTCCGCTATTGGCTTGCAGCTCCTGCTTCAGTCTGTCTTCTGAGTCTATCATTGTAAACAGTTGAGACTTGGTGGATTGTAACGTCTCTTCGACTGCAGCCCTCGAGCGTTCCAGAGCAGCAATCTGAGACTGGTGATTCCGTATCTCCTGCTCCAGCCCCTCCCGGTTTGTCTCGAGGTATCTTTTATCCTCCTCACTCTCTGCACATTCATGTTGCAACTGTTCGATACGGCGTCGACATACGGCAAGCGCTCGATCCGACTCGCGTTTCGCTCGTATCAAACGGCTATCGGACGTGCGTATCTCAGCTACACTTCCGATGCGTGGAGTGAGCTCAAAATCGACATCGTTCCAGGGAGACGGAGACGGTCGTGTTGGAGTCCTTGGCTCGCTAATAGGACTACCTGGAACATTTGACCGCGTCGGTGGAGACGGAGGTGGTGAGAAGAAGCTGCGTTCTGGTCGGTGTTGAGGCTCATCTTGTGGAGTCGAGTCTATCATCTCAGTCAGCAAAACCAGGGCCGAGATCCGATACACTCACACTCAAGGGTCAGCATAGAAGCCCTTTCCAATGCTTCGAGTATCTCCTTGTTCCGTTCCTCCTCAATCCTCAGCGCCCTCTTCAGTTCCTCCACCCTCCTCTGCGCATCTTTACCCTCGAGATAGTTGTTTGTTCTACTCTTGGCCAGGTTTCGAGCAGTGTTTGTAATCTGCTTCTCCTTGACTGATATATTAACTGCCATGCGAAAGGCAAGACGACGTAGTGATGTCACGGATCTCTTCGCTTCAGCACCCGCAATCTGGTGGGCTTTTAGTTCGGCACGTAGGGTATTACGCTGATTCTTCATGTAAGAGAGGTGCGCCCAGTTGGATATGACGGTGGGCGCATCTTCCGCTTTTTGGAGATGGGACTTCCGAGTTCTCCCCCGCCATCATGTTCCGATCGCGGGGACTTTGCGGAGGGAGAGCGTCTATGATCCAACATGAAGCTGTCTGTCATGGAAGATACGGACCGCGATAAGCTAGAAGTGGAGAGTGGGGTAGCAGACGGACGAGTTCGCGACATGGCACGCGAGGACGGCTGGGACCTTGGAATGTCGCCAGCGCATTTCTGCATATCGACGAAACTTGCGGGGAGTATATTCTCCAAGCCAGACGCGGTACGAGTATTAGCATTTGGGCGGTCCAGATCCTTAGCCTTGGATCCGGGCGCCATGGCGGACGGTGGTTAGGTTATGCGACCATGAGGTGACCAAACGACGTTTTAGGGCAGAAAAAAAAGAACGGTCGAAACTTGGTAACCGCACTGGGGCTGGGAGATGGGGGAGAGGGGGAGGGGAAATGCTCCGCCGACAAGCCCGAGTACGTTGGCGTCGATGGGAAGTGACGGGTAGGGCTAAAGATCGTGGTGCGATGTGGGCCTGTCACCCGAGATGCGGGACTGGGTGAGAGAAACAGGGATGAGATTAGGGATGTGAACAGGATTTCTTCTGTAGGCTTCGGATTCGACTATAGGATAGAACAAGATAGGGCTGACAAAAGGGCAAATAAGAACGCGCCGAGACGGCGGAAATGTATGCGACGACGCCCGTCACACCAGGAGGAGCAGCGATGACGAAGGAGACACGGCGGGCGTCAGCAGCGAACAAACCATTGTTTTCTTTTGAGCGATATTTTTTTTCAGGGTGCAAGCATTGGCGCCGGATTCCTTTTAGCATGGATGGTCCCAGACAAGGTCTTGTGTTGAGGTTTTGCGCGGCCCGGTTGTTGGAAATCCCAACCACCATGTCCCGGTGGGTTCGAAAACGGAAGTGGGGGAGTGGACTGACCCCCCCGATCAGAAAGTGGACTCGGAACGCTGTGGCCCATGGTTCCTGCGAGCCATAAGGCGCGCAGTAGTAGCCAACAACTACCGGCAGCTTGTCTTTGGCACACCTACGGTACGGCTTCGGTTCGTGTATCCACAGCGATCAATAATTTCACATGCACGTCGCTGCAGCCAGCGAATGCAGCCGCCAAGCTAAACTGCTTGGGGTGATGGCATCATCAATAAGCACGTGCAAATTTCACGACCAACGACCAAAAAGTCGCCAGACCCCCACTAGCTCATCTTACGCACGCACGGGATGTGACGGACATGAACCGAGAGTGATCTTTCCAAACTTGGTATGTGGTACTCTAGGACAAGGCTTTGATCTTCAATGCTTTCGGTACAATTGACGACGCCAAAGAACCGACATGTGCTCCGCCGTGCCCTGGTGAGGAAAAGATGAGCCCGATGTGTACCGGGGGTGACCATCGATCGTCATACTTTGTCATATAGTATATTTCAACGTTTCATGTAGACATCAAGTCAGCACTTGTTCTTTTTGATTCCAGCGTGTTGACGTTCATGTTCATTTCTTTTTGTGTTTTACTTTGATACGCCTACTTTGATACGCCTCATCTGTCAGCATACTCGGCCTACTTGGTATACTTCTTCTGCAACAACTTGCCAATAGTCGTCAACTGAATGTTACTCGTGCCCTCGTAGATGGCTCCAATCTTGCTGTCGCGGAAGTACTTTTCCGCTAGCCCCTCACGTACGAAGCCCATGCCACCCATCCACTCAATCGCCTGGCCAGACACCTTGCCTGCAACTTGCGACGCCATGAGCTTGGCCATGGCCGCATCCATGATGAAGTCCTCGCCGGCCTCCTTCTTGCGCGCCGCGTTGTAGACAAGGGCGCGGGCGGCTTGGATCTCGGTCCAGGCTTGGGCGAGCTGGTGCTGCATGGCTTGGAACTCGCCGATGAGGGTACCGAATTGCTTGCGGTCGTTCCAGGCGTAACTGTGGGGTTTTGGTTAGTTTGTGACTCAAGTATGGGGGGTGGAACTCTCACCTTGCAGCATTCTCCCATGCTCCCAGGGCAAGGCCAGTCATCTGTGCTGCGATACCAATACGGCCCTCGTTCAAGAGTCCAATAGCATACTTGTAACCCTCAAACTCCTTGCCCAGCAAGTTGTCCCTTGGAATCTCCACATCGTCGAAGGTGATGACGCAAGTGCTGCTAGCCTTGATACCCAGCTTCTTTTCCTTCTTCGCAATCGAGAAGCCAGGTGTGCCCTTCTCCACAATAAACGCAGTGATACCCTTGTACTTCTTGCTGGGGTCCAGGTTGGCAAAGACGATGAAGAAGTTTGCCTCGACACTATTCGTTATCCACATCTTGCTGCCGCTGATCTTGTATCCATTGTCTGTGCGTGTGGCTTTGGTGGCAAGGGCAAAGGCGTCGGAGCCCGAGACGGGCTCGGAGAGACAGAAGGAGCCAACCGTGTTGGTCGCCAACTTGGGCAACCACTCCTTCTTGAGCTTCTCTGAACCCCATTTGATAATGGCCGTGTTGACGAGCGTGTTGTGCACGTCGCATAGCACGCTGACACTGGGGTCCACTCTCGCCAACTCTTCAATGGCAATGATGGCCGATGTGAAGTTCATGCCCGAGCCGCCGTACTCTTCGGGAATCTCGATACCCATGAGACCCTGCTCGAAGAGCTGTTCTACCACAGCCGGGTCCATGGCTTCGGCCTCGTCCATTTCTCGCGCCTTGGGCAGGATGACCTCATTCGCAAACTTGGACACGGTGTCGCCCATGAGTGTCTCAGTCTCGGAGAGATGGGTAATCGGCGTCGGCGGTACATCTGAGATATCAACGGCTTCTCTGCGCGGCATGGTCGAGGAAAGACATCGTATCCTAGTACGGCACTCACGTCAGCCTGCTACACCACATCGCCTGCTGAAAACTTACTGAGGCCCGGCGCGGACTGGTGCTGGTCGCAGCGAACGTGACGAAGCAGCCGCAACGCGAGTGAGGGGTCGGAGTGATTTTGAAAAAGAAGCCATGTTTGCGATAATAGTGGTGAATGAATTGAAAGTGGACAAACTACGACAATTGTCTTTGAATATTCAATCGCCCAATTGTGCAAGGCCGGTCCACCGCAAGCAAAAGGTGCCGAGGTAGGACAAGTTAGCCGGCGCTGGCCGTGCCACAAGCTTTCCGGCGGGGTGCTGAAGAGCCTCCCCCCCATCTCTCTCCCACCACTACGTAGTCATGCAACAGAGCCGCAATAGGCAAACATGACATCAAGCCATATCGCATTTACCAACTAAAACTACCAAATAGCCTTGGCCTCGAGAAACAGCAACAAGGGTATATATGTACTGTACCTATGTATGGCTAAGAACCAAAACACACACAAAAAAAGCAAAGCAATCATAACGCAGCCCATGACAAGGAAAAGCAGCAGACTCGATGTAAGTATTTCAAGAAGCTGCAAAGAAAACCCAACCCCCAATTTCTATTAAAGAGTGTACACATCCGCAACTCCGGACCAGGGGAGAAACAGAAAACATGGCTCGTTCACGCTGATTAGACGTTGTGCGATCCCATGCCGAACCGCCCTGCTTGCATCTGCGCCTTGTACTCGCTGAGCTCGGCCGCCTCCTTCTGCTCCTCGGCAAGCAGTGCCTGGGCTTCCTTCTTGCCCGCGCGCCTCTGCTTGATGCAGCAGAACAGGATGACGATACCGGCGAGAGCGGCTCCTCCCAAGCTACCGGCGATGATGCCAATTTTTGCGCCGTTGGATAGCGCCTTGTAGCGGTTCCTGACGCCGTGTGGCGATTGGATCTCTTCGAGCACCTCGGACTTTCCCCTTTGGTGGTCTGTTAGCTTTGTGCGTCGAGCGTTTCAGACGGCGGCGGCAGACTACTTACTGGATGACCTTTACTTTTTGCCAGTCACCAGACGCGTCCATGTCCTCCCACGAGTACTTTGCTGCGCCCGTGTGGTAGTCCTGCGCAAAGACGGATTGGATCGTCATGGTGTACGGGCCCTGCTTGAAGTCGGTGATGCCGCCAGCCCACTCTACGACACCGGGGTCGTTCTTGTTTGGGTCGCCTGCAGCCCACGCACCAAGACGGACGTTCATGGGCGTCTGTGGGTAGCGTTTTCCGCCTTGGGCCTCTGCGGGCGTGAGCGTCCGGACCAGCTTGTCGTCGACCCACCACTCGATGCGGTCCTTGGTCCAGTCGATGGTGTAGTTGTGGAAGTCCTCCTGGGGTGAGAAGTCGAGCATGTAGTCTTTGCCACGGTCATACGTAGATACGTCGCCCTTTCCAAAGTAGTTTGTGAGGATCGAGTTGTTGTTGCCGCGGAACTCCCAGTCAATCTCATCCAGCGCTTCCGACTGCAGAATAGCACTCGAGATGATTCCCACTCCGGTCGCGACCTTCATGACAATCTCGAGCCGGCCGAAGAGCATGTAAAAGGCAGAGTTGGCCGTGGGCGAGTCGCCTGATCGCTCAATGGTAAAAGTGGCGCCCTTTTCAACCCAATCGATCTTGCCCTGGTTGGGCATCTTCCACACCTTGTCATTGTTAGGAATACCCGTCTTGTTCCAGTTGAAGGTCGTGTTTCCACCAAGCGCCTGCATGTCCGGACATCCTGTCGTGTTGAGCGGATAGCCTACACATGGACGTTAGTACATGCATACATACAACATGTACCCTTTACACATAGAAGACATACAGTCAGTGTGCGTCTGCGCAGACGTGGTTGACATCAGGCCAGCAAGCAGCGCGGCCGTGGGCAGTACGAATGACCTCATCTTTTTTTAAAAAAGAAAAACCAATTTCAAATACGAGATGGCGTGTGAGCGAGAGTGATTTGTGTTCAAGGAGCGTGGTATTCGCGCGTAGACCAGACGCGCTGTTTGTGTGTGTGTGTGTTGTATCAAAGGAACGACTGGGGTGCTTGGTGTGCTGAAAAGGAGCGGACGGACTCTCGCAAGGAGAAAGATGCAAAATGAGGGGAAGATGGTTCAAGGGAGCGTCAGAAGCGCGTTTTGAGACTCGGTGATGAGGAAGCAATTGGGGGAGTGTGGCAGCCCTGCAAGATTTAAGGAGTAGTCTAGTGTGCAGGAATGCTCCCTGGGGGATCACTAATTGGCCAACGAGCCCTAGACTACTAAAAAACGGCGCTTTGCCCGATTTCCCATTTGACCCTTTCTCTCCTGAGCGTCATTGGCTATTTCTTTGCTCTTGTTACGGCTGCTTTATTTGTACCATATGGCCGCCGCCTTTTTTCGGCACTTGGCCCTCGAGGGCTGTCGTGTAAGACGCGCGCCGATTTGCCCGTGGCTGGACTTTACACGAGAGCGTTTCATTTGCTGCAGAGTAAGCACGGGAGGCTTTTACGCCGCGCCGGGAGCCAAGATCGTCGTGAAACACCAGACACCCTGCACTACAGCCTTCAGACAGCGAGCTTTACTCCATGCCGCCAGATAGCGATACAGTCGTCGACGTACGGTACATACTTATCTCGACCTTAGTGCATGAGTAGTGAGTAGTGGATCTGCATATTCGGCCCACAACCTTGCTTCTCCACCAACGCCAGACGAGCGCCACCTTTCCGTGCCGAATCTGCCGTGCTGCGTTCCTGAGTACGGACCTGCGTAGGTACAGTAGTGCCGAAACGACATGTTTTTTTTTTACCTCTCTGCCTGCACCCGGTCTCTCGGCATACGCCGTCGCGTCACGTGGACAGAGGGCGCCTCCGCCTCGAAGCTCTCATCGTCAACGTCACTGCAAAGCTGGTGCTCTTCCTCCGTCTCCGTGCCACCCGTCTCCTCCAGCTCGAAGAAGCTACCCCACGCGAATGCCGGCCCGTCCGTGGCAAACCTGCCCTGCATCCGCCAGCGTCCCATGTATAGGTTCAGGGCGACGAGCACCTTGGCCACATGTGTCCAGTTGAAACCAAAGTAGAGGCCCGCCCGTCCGTCAGAGGCGCAGTACCTGTCCCAGATGCCCCAGAGAACGAGCGACTTGGCCTGGTCTCCAACGTCTCGCTCCCGCACCGTCAGTGCGTGCCAGTGCAGCAGGCCCTGCATGACCTCATTGCACGCCGCCTTGACCTGCCGCGGCGAGCGCGAGTGTATCACGGCCACGGCTTCGTACCGACACCCGCTCTGCAGCACCTGCATGCAGATAAGCATCTTCTCCATGCGGCTGACGGGCTGCGACTGCGTGATGTGGCCCGTGTGCACCAGCCATTCCTTGAGCCATCGCAGCTCGTGAATCTTCATGTAGTGCAGATACGGCAGCACGAAGCTCGCGTCTTGGAGCCCTCGCATCGTCATCTCGGTAATCATGAATCCATTGCAGCTGCCCCGTCGCACCGTGTCGGGATCGAGCAGCTCAAACGACGAGTTGTCTTCCTCGTGTTGCAACCGCCTCTTTACCTCGTGCCGCGGTTGTGGAATCTGCTCCGGGTTTGTTTCTACAATGCTGAGCTTCCTCGGGGTTTCAGCGAGTAGGTCGGGCGAGGAGGCGCGTGCGGGGATGGAGCGAGTGTCTAGTTCATGTCAGCTCGTTGTGTCTGGTCATGTTTTGGGAGCGGACTTCGCACCGTGTTCAACGGGAAGAGCACCAGACATAAGGTAGAGCTCTTCTCCCACGTCTCCGTCAAGATATCCTCGTTGCGACTTGGCCGGCGGCTCACTTCTCATCTCCTCCCCACTGGTCGGGAACCCAACACCCTGAACCTCATCACTCCCATCACAAGTCCCAGTACCGTCACACACAACCTCCCTCCTATCCTTCTTCATCGGATCCCCAACAGCCCCCCGCAACTCCCTCCTCTCTTTCCCCACCCCCCTCTCATCCTCTCCTCCAACCTCACCGCCCTCACATACGCCCGCCACGCACCGCACCACATACCCAACCTCCTCACCCTGTCCCCCACACTGCTCCACATGCACCTTCTCCAGCCCGCGATGCACCCCCTTCAGCGCCCGCTTGATCTCGTTGACCTGCCCCATGTCGCCCGCGCTGTCCAGACGCCCCTGCAGCCATTCAATCTGTCGCCGAGCTTCGCACACGTAGTTTTGTATCGAGCTGGCTCCAGAGGGGAGCGTCGGCGTGCTAGGTGGTGGTGTGGGTGGGCCTGGTGGAGCGGCCGCTGGGGTGGTGGTGGTGGTGGTAAGTGGGCGGGGGCGGTGCGAGTGGAATGGGTTGGGGAATCGTTTCATTGTAGCTTTTTTTTGTTGGAGGGAGGTGGGGTGAGAAGTGCATGTTTGGGGTTTTTCGAGTGCGAGTGCGAGTGCTTTGCCAAGTCGCGTGATCTGTGGGGGGGGGGACGGTTGGTTCCATGGTTCGTTGCGGGTGTTGGGGACCCTTTGCGGCAGAGTCTGCATTGGTACTGGAGTCTTTGTTGTCAGGTAACTTGGGCTCTTGTTGCTATGGGGTCTTCGTAAGCATCTCAGTTCGTCTCCAGGGTATACTATAGATGCCGACCATGGCGACTTTCCCATGGCCGTACCCTCAAGATGATACATACCCGTCCCTTTGTACACATCACTAAAGCGCATGAATCATCTACAGTCCGGTGTTCACAAAGCAACATCGTCTATGCGACATCAAACACATTGAACAAACACTGCAGAAACATGTCAAAGTCTCCTATTCGCATCTGCCTGGGGTTTCCCCTATGTCTGGGGGTTTTTTTCACAGTACGTACGGCACTGTGTACGTGGGATGTGAAGCATACAGCATGTGTGACTGGTAATGTCCTAGATGTAGCCTACTACACTAGGAATTGTCTTCTTTTCAATAAGACAGAGTCGACTACAACCCAAGACATGTCAGTGGCTTCTGTGTCTTGACGATAATGTCTCAGGGTACTGGTTCTTATGGCCTACCTTTCCTCATATAAACAATGTTGGATACTCCATCCTTATCCATACAAATTCATCTTCTCAGCACCTGGAATACAGCATCCGCAATGCAAGCGACACCCTATCAGCACCCAAGCGCGTATGATATCTCAAAGCGGCCGAACCAGTACCCCTGCCCAAGAACGGTCGCAGAGTTCCATGCACTGATAGAAGAGCACGACCGAGCCTTGCGACACACAGGGTCCCCTACGCATGTCCACAATGCACACACCTGTATCAAAGATTGCAAGCGGTCCCTCGTCGATTATTACGAGATCAATAACATCAATCAGCCTACGCGTATACGGCGGCCATTAACGTTCCAAAGCCACCATGCGCTTGTGCTGAGCCAGGAGGTAACGGAGACTCTAAGCGAGCCTTTCAGGCGCGGTACAAACGAGCAGTTGGAAGCCCTTGCCATGTGGAGATGGGTACTCCGGGACACTTCGCAGACGGCTGTGCTGCAAAGGCTGGGTCGTTTTGACGCTCGCCGCGTAAAAGAGCGGGAGATGGAGGCTTTGTTGAGCATTTTTGCCACCATTTTCTTCAGGGCCACACTGGTCGATGAGATGCGGTTTAAATTTTCCTGGCGCGAGATGGATGATGATACCCTGGGCTATTGTCAGGGCCCTGTTGGAATTGGAAACCCTTCTGTGATCAGGATGGATCCATTCAAGGTCGGGGATGAAGTCGACCCCAGTACAACTAACAAGCATGGTCTAAACGGACGGGCTGTAGAGCGCTTGGAGACAGTGCTTCACGAGTTGGTACACGCATATATGCAGCATTACAGTTGCAAATCTTGCGCATCATACGAGGAGTATGTCGAACAATTAAACGGGCATGGGGGAGCGTGGCAACTGATAGCCAAAGCGGTCGACTGTGCCACTGAAGAATATCTCGGGTTTCCGTTATCAAATTGCCGATTTACGGCGGTGCATGCTAACTGGAAGAACTTGTGGCGATGGCCGACGTTGGACGAGGTCAGGGAGTGGGGCTTGGTAGATGATTGAGGCGCGCCATGGAGAATGTGTCGACTGTTTCCCGTATCAATAGATTTCTTTTTCAACATCCATCTCTTCAATTTCTCCCACCCCGCCTCTCCACAAACTGCCTCTCCCTGTCCCCATCTTCAACAATCTGCGCCAAAGTAGGCATCCTCATCTCGACATATTCGTTCATTGTCCTGAGCACGCGATTGGGCGTCCGGTGTGCATTCGGCGGCCGCTTGCTCACATCGCTCAACCCAATGTGCGGCACAGACTTTGCCAGGTCCTGCTGCGCCATGCTCTTCATGGGGTGAAACTGTTTCCAGTAGGGCTGGCGTTGGATAAAGTCCTGATGCACGGCGCGTGAGCGGTCGACGGTGACCTGGAACCATTTTGTTGATTTCTTCTGTACGCGGGGGGAGAGGGGCTCAAAGGGCATGGGTGGGGGTGTCGGGGCGGGCTTGGCGTTGCTCGTTGTGGTTGAAGTGCGATTCAGGAGTTTCGAAGGGCGCAGAATCTCGTCGATGCCTTGTTTTGGGGGCGTTTGCGGGGTCGGCACGATATGTTCGTCTTCGTCTTCGGCGGGGATGACGGGTGCGTTCGTTTCGGCTTCCGGGCTGATGACCTTTTCAAGGGCAAAGCGGATGGGCGAGGCGTCGAGGGCGCGCTGGGCGGATGCCTGTTCGCTGTATATGGCAAGAGCGACGTTGTCGGCGGGGTTCTGGTATTCATACTGGCTGTGTCAGCCGTGCACTTGACAAAGGTTTGGGGGGAAGCCATACGCGCAGATACTTGAAGGTGCTAATCTCGCCGAAGCGCTGCAGGACGCGGAAGATTTCACGACTTTCTGACAGATTGGTCGGACGGGGGACAATGCGCAGGTGTACTGAGCGCGGCGCCAGCGCTCGTCGGACGGACATGGTAGTCGTGGGTAGTGGGAGGATGCATGGAGTTTTTTTGTTGATCAGCACAAGTCTCAAGTGGGCCGCCAATTTACCAGCGCTGAGGTTCGCGGTGACATGTATCACGTGGGTGCCCGCAGTGCTGGGTCAGTATACACGTCATGGCAACCAGCGCATGAAGAAGATGGTGGTAATCATGTGAATATATACGCATGAAGACCATGATGGTAATATCAGTGAATATATATTAGTGCTGTAAATAAGGCAACGCCGTGCTCAACCCAAAGGGAGCTTCCCGTATTGTCAAAGATCAAGTGGTATAGTGCATCCGTAGTAACAGCCCAAAACGCCTTCGCTATGCATGTAATCAAATGTCGGCCAAAAGTGCCACGACGAGCCGCCTACTACTACGACCGCCTCTTGCACACGGCATTCTCCCTCGACCGCTTGCGCATGCGCACTGGCTTGGTGACGCGGATGCACGTGTCGCGGTATTCCCCTGCTCGCCACGCAGGCATGCCGACAAGCATCTCAATGCCCTGGGCGGGAATGTCGTACTCCATGTTGACGCCCTCGTCCTCGGCTGATGAGGCTGACGAGGCCGAGGCACAGGTCGAGGCCGATGAGGTCGAAGAGGTGCGCGACGACGACGCCGACTCGCTGACGGTGCACTGGTCTTGGTGCTCAATCATCTTGACCAGCTTGGAAATGTCGCGCACGTGCGACGAGTTGCATTGCATGCGCGAGTTGCATTGGCGCTGCATGCGAAGTAGTGAGGCAGTGACGCGCGAGTACGTCGGCCGGGCCTGCGTGGGCGATGCGCACTCGTCGTCGTCGTCGCTCGCGGGCGTCAGAGGGCCGTTGGGATAGCAGGGCGTGCTTGTGTCGATGCGCAGACACTGCTGGTTGAGCTGGGCAGCAAGGTCGCCCATTGTGCACGGCGGCGTGGGTGGTCGGCTCAACAAGTGTTTGGGCGACTCGGCTCTGGACGTAGGCGACACATTCATCGAAGCCCGCTCGGCCTCGTAGACGGAATAGGCAGGCGAGACGGGCGGGTTGAAGGAAAAGGCACGGAACATGGTGGCCATGGTAGATGTGGTGGGTGTGGTGGGTGTGGTGGATGTGGTGTGGTGTGGTGTAATGGCTATGGCGTGGTGTGATGGATGGAGATGTGTGTGTGTATGTATAAATGTTCAATCATCAACCTTTGTAATAAATAATTTGTTTGGATGTTTGGACGTGTCCACAACTGTGATATTGGCCCCCCAGAAGCGGGCGGCCAAAGGCTGCTATAAGGCGCAGCGCAATGCACAAGGCGGCTTGGGAGGCGAAGCTAAAGACGCCAGGACCGCAATGCTGGTTCGCAGGGCATTCCTCAGTCCTCAACCCCCCATGCTCCGCATCAGCCATCCTGGCACCCCCATCCTGGTATCGCCTGACTACTTCCCTCCTGTTCAGGCTGTTCCCTGGCCTCTGCCCGCCTCGTATGGAGCGACTTGCGTCCGTAGCCCTCTGCATGCCCATGTACTCGAGATTGATGGCACGTCACCGCTCGTATCGAATACCCATACTCTGACCTCACATGGCTAAGCCAGAAAAGAAGAAGAAAAAAGCATTGTCCTCACATCTGATGCAATCCAATAGTAAAGAGTTTGCACCATGCCGCGACAATCTGGAGAAGAGATCGCCCACCAGAAGGCGCGACGGAACGTGCTAAGGGACGACTGATCGCTCAACCAAATCCGGGAAACGCCCTGCGGCCAGTCTGGTTCAGCTCCGATTTTTTTATTTCCATCCAGCCATGGCCTCTGATTGCGCAACACTCGAGCGCCGTCAACCACAGCTAGCCCCTTGTAGTCGTAGGGCAGTCCACAGCCAGAAAGTCTGAAGACTGGGTCGCCTGCTGGTTTGATGAAACTGTGCGCCGGGAAGTACCATCAACTCTCCTTGCCGTCAAATCTACGAAGCCGGTGTTTTCAACTCTTCTGCAGGCACCAAGGCCTAGCTGATGCCATGATCCTTTCAGATCCCCCTACACCCAATGTCCCGGGTCGTGGCGGTCCTGCCTCAGTCACCACACCAAGCGGGTCTTGGGTCACATCCGCCTTGACGTTACATGCGAACGAGTGCTTAATCTCGGCTCTAATCCGCTTGCGCTGCTTTGCCACTGCCACGGTGGGTCTGTCCCCCCATTGCTGATTGGATCCCTTAATCGTTCCATTGAGCATCAGGGCGCACTCCCGCCAGACGTGGCTGACTGTTGCATGAAAGCCATCAACGCCACGGTTTTGGCTACCCGGAGGCTTGGAGATGCTGCATGTGATTGGACGCCGTTTCACCAACATTCCGACAAGGTCACTTTGATCATCCAGCTCCTCACCGGAATCTTCTGGACCCTTTACCCGCAGCCACCCCCAAGCCAGCTCCTCCCCTGAAAGCTTCCATGCGTCTATTCCGCCTTCCCCGACATTGGCAGCCCCTGCGCCGCTGCCACACAAACACCGAGTCCACACCCGTCGCTCTAGCCTTACAGGGCACCGTCCTTTTGTACTTACTATAGTAGTTTCCTACGCCTCAGCACCACATGTGGGAACATGTAGCTTGCCTGACACGTAGCAGAAGCCATCTACCTACAGTACTTGATCTGCCTCCATCTTACAGCACGTACCGCCCTCATAGCTAGACAAGCATACATATTCGGCCCGACCTTGCTGTTGAAATGTCGTAGCGATCGAGTCTTGCGGAAGAAGAAAAGAAACGTCCAGTAGGCGTCTTTTTTTTCTGCTCCCAACCTATCGTGAGGCAACAGCGGGCTCGTGAATTGTAGTCTGATTCTCTGTCAGTGATATGGACTCGTCCACTGGATTTTAACACTGTCCCGAAAACCTCAAAGACGTCATAGGTAAGCATAAGCTGATGACCGACGGCCGGCCGCCGTATTCACAAGCGATGAACAAACCAACGAGTGAAAGCTCACCCCCCTGAATGAACCGAACACATCCGTAGGTGAAGAGTTTTACCAGTTCACTTCCCTCCTCTCCGTTCGTCTCTTCACACACACACAATTGTTCCTACTTTCAACCTACACTATGTTGCTATCTCCACTTCTACTTGCGTTTTTCGCGTCTACAGCAGTCGCGGAAAAATTTGGTTACGTGATAGGCCCATGCAGTCTACCGGGAATACGCTCATGTAAAAAATTGCATAATACGCAGTGTACCGTCTATGGGTAAGTAGCATACAAACGTCTAAATACACTTTGTTAACCTGCGCTTAGAGATATCAATGGCAAATACACCACCCAAGTATGCATTCAACCGACTGGCGTCTGCACTTGCCCTGGCGATCATCCCTCTGGTGCTGGCGCTAGACTATATGGGTAAGTCTACTCTTTAAAAATTAGCGCCTTCGTTTGCTGAAAGAAAAGTAGCAATAGATATGGTTACGAATGCGGCTGTTGATAATCCGGCGGCTGAAGGTATCGTGGTTGAAATGGAAATTTGGGTTTATTATGATTGGAACTCATGGGCGGATCTTGTACCAAAATACGGCGGTCAAAGATTGATACAAATTCAATACCATTGGTTACCTTGGCTCAGACAGTGATGGTCTACTGTGCGAGTGAGGAAGAATAAACACCTAGAGTGCCCTGAGTAAGCCGAGAAGCGCGAGAACTGCCTGTTATCGCTGGAGAATGCTCTACACGACAGGTCTAGTCTAATCCTTCTGGTTTAATGCATGCCCAAAACCACCCTCGTTTCGTACGACCCCAAGAACCTCAGCAAGTAGACGTGTGTTCCAAGGCTGGGATATGACGACATGTGTCGCACACGACCGAGTTGTTACGCTGAACATGGGACAAACGCATAAAACACAAAACGTTCAAACATGTGTAGCCGTCCACGATCAATCTTTTTTTTTTGGCCATGCCGCGCGCGCACCTCGTTTGGTGGCACCTGCATGCCCCGTTACATCGCGATCCGGGCTCAAATTAAAGCCGTGTGAGTGTCCCCCGAAAAGACATCTCCCTCAAGGTGACCATGGCTTACAAGTTCTTGTCACAGGGAAAGAAGAAAAGAAATACCTCACTAGTACTTACATGAATTACCCGCAAGGCTGGAACTACCCAAGACAGCAACAATGTTTGGAATATGGACTGCGCCTCGGACGAATACAAATCGCCCAACTATGCCGCTCAGAACGAACATACGGCGAATGGAGTGGAGTGTGGTTTATTCGTGGAAAACTGCTTCATTTCTTGCTTCAGGAATACGCATAAAGTTTACGCGCCTTGTCCGCTTCACACAAACGTTTTGAACTTCTGGCCCTCTTTGCTTCCACGGTTACCATGGTCAAGTCCAACGGGCTTCTTGCTTGCATGCAAGGAATATCTGCATACGCTATAGCCAGCCTATCTAGCAAATAAAGGCTTTTTTTTTAAACATCCAATCGGCTATCCTGACATGCCATCTTAAAAGTTTCTATAGCTCTCCTTCCTTATACATGTACAGTACATGCCAAGGCTGACTGTCTCAGCTAGACCTTTGACTTGGGTAAATGAGCAACGACAAGACCGACAAGAGTTTGCGATAAAGACATGAAAATGTCTTGGTAAAGGAGGTTAGAATGGTCATTGCAAAGTTTGTTTGCGGATCAGACTGGTCTCGGAATTTGTTCAAAGAGGAAGACCATGGTTGGAGTTTGTTGGACTCGTCTACCGACGTAACGTTGGGTTTGTAATACCTCAGCCCGTTATGGTGGGGATTAGCTGGAAAGTCGTGTGTTAGAGCTGGACCCCTTGGCTGTTGCAAAGGGGTCCCCAGCCATACCGGTGGAGTGGTAAGCTTCGTTACAAAGACACCTGACGCCTGCTGCCTCACACCTAACCCTAGCGCACCCGCACTTGGACGCCATTGTCGCGCCTCTTCCACCTCTAACCCTGAGCAAGAGGATTTGTAATTCATGCTTGCCACGTCGGAATCGGAACGGCACGCCGCACGCGAGGTGAGATGGCAATTGCTTGACTGGCGATGAAGTTGGCCGGCCCCATTCGCCATTCGCATCCTTTTCTTTTTGTGCTGGACACTGACTCGGCAGCATGCCGCGATTCCGGAAGCACGTGCACGACGTTTCACGGGGTTGCGGCTAAACCGTCCAAGGGCCTCCCCAAATGCCAAGACACTCTAAACTATGCACAATCCAGACTGGCAACCACGTGGCTCCCTGCTGCTGGAATCCACTGCTGTCCATATCGGTCCGGTGTAAATGGCCGGTGTAGTTTTTTGAACAATTCACGCATCGACAACGCATAACACCAAATCCACGACTCTCCAGCGGCTTCTCCTCTCAGCTGACTCTGAATCACGACATGGGCCCGAAGTAAACTTCCGCATTCTGACTGCCAAAGTCTGTTTGTGGAAATGTATCGGCTTACACTTACGCACAAGCATCGTATCGATCCCAAACCCACTCTGAATCGTCTGTGCACAACAAGGCCTTGCACATGAACGAAGGAATTAACCCCTGTTGTCAATCCCGAATCCTTCAATCTTATCCTCTTACCGCCTCGAGTGATGGGGACTTCCGGTGTCGCCCAAACGGCTATCATGACTCTGCCCTTTTTCGCTTCCGTTCCTTTTTTCTCCAATGTTTACATTTTCCTTCATTATCATAGCATATAGTTCTATCCGCTTTCCTTAATACAATAACCGTCCCCATGGGGAAATCATCGGCCGCTGAAACACCCGGCGCACACAGTACTGTGGAGAAGAAGAGGCGTCGTCTCCATCCGATCCGACGCATTGCGAAGTTCCTCCTTGGTGGCTCAAAGCAGAAGAAGAAGAGAGATACAACAACAGATGGCAATCAGGAACCAGAGGGCAAAACATGTCATGGTGCCTCGCGATGGCAGAATGTTCTCCCATTCCTTGAGCCACTCATCGCGCTCGACCCAAAGCTCTCCTTCATCGAAGACCGCATACTCAAGCGCCCAACACAATCAGCGAACGAGAAAGCGCGACAACAACAACGACAACAACAACCCAAACCTGAGCCGCCCCGCACACTCCGCGATCTCCAACAAAGAGTCCAAGACGAGAATGTATTTTGCAACTGTGACGAATGCGCCCCAAAATACTACAAAATCAGCACCACAAACTCCCACGGCACCATCCGCGACGTACCCAGCACATCACAAAGGGCCTTGTCGTCTACCACGACGACCAAAAAACAAAGTTTCCTAACCCCGTCTCAACTGAGAAACTCGGCCGCTGCAGCAATAGGACCACAGCTCGAGCTGCGCTTCCACGGCACCTACGAAGCAATGTCCCTCGTCCGCCACCACATCGCCTGGCTAGACGCAACCTACATCCACCCGTCGGCGACGCCAACACCGGCGGTAAAGCAACTCGGCGCCCTACTAACAACATGGCACCCGCACCTCAGCAGCGCCAATCTACGGCACACGCTGTCGACGCGCCAACTCGCCACGCTCTTCTCACACCTCAACACGGTGTTTTTCAACGGCTGCATTCCCCCCCACAACGCCACCCTCACCGCCGGCTTCGGCTACCTCTGCGACACGGCCACGGATTGCTTCGGGAAAAGCAGCTTCAACCCGCTGCTCGGCACCCAGATATTGCTGCACCCGTGTTTATGGCGTGGCCAACACACCTCCACACATGGTACCGACGCAGAAAAATCATCATCCCGCTATACAAAGACCACCACTACTCGCTCAATCACTTCCCGCATCGCCACCCTCCTCCACGAAATGTCCCACGCCTACCTCAAAGCATACGCCTGCGCCACGTGTCCCACGCACGCCTCGTCCATCGGGCCCCTCGGCCACGGCCGCGCGTGGCAGTGTCTGGCCGCCAAGCTCGAACACGTCGCCGCCGTGATACTCGGGCAGCCCGTCGTGGATCTGGGGCGCGCGCCCGCGCTGCTGCGCGATGTGGCCTGTGGCGCCGCGCTGCCGAGTCTGCATGATTTGGGCGTTTGGGGCATGCTGGGGGATGCGAGGAGGGAGCTGGGCAGGGAGGATAGTGGGGTTGGCGGGGTGGAGAGGCCGCGGCGGGGTGGGAGTGCGGCGGGGAGTAGTGGTGGCGAGGGCAGGTTGTGGTGGTTGGCGGATTCTTCGCCTGAGAGCCGCGAGGGGGTGAGGAGGAGTGTGAGGTTAGTTTTTGAAGACGAGGATGCGTGAGCGCGTGGGGAGGGGGGACTTGTGGCTTTGTAAGTGTATGTATATATAGCATTGATAGAAAGAGCGGGCGGTGGCATAGAGGCGTTTGGGTGGGTGGGGGTTTTTTTTGTCCGTCTTCACGACCATTGTATGAACGTAGCCTAGGCGCTTACGATCCAATGGATGGATAGACGGGGGGGAGGAGGGGAAGGGGCTTTTCCGATTCCATCGAGATTCCGATGATGTTGATTTTCGTCCATCATTTCTAGTCGATATACCCATTCATAGACAGACCGCCACGCAAGCAAGCAAGCAAATACACACAACCAATTTACCTTTTCCACGCACATCTCCTCCCCTTGCTCAGTGCTAGTATATACATCGAGTACAGTATAGTATAGATAAGACGACAAGTGATGGGAAAGTAATTTCATTCCAGGTTTCCGCGAGTTGGACAAACAAAGGCTGTGTAGATTGCGTACAGATGTCGACTCGACAAACACACTCCATGTCATGTGCGGTAAAGCGGGGTTGGGGATGGAAGGGTATAAAGTAAAGATAAGTAACTACTATAATAAAACAACAACAACACCCACCTTAACCTGCCAGAAATGTAACACACACAACAAGGCCCGCGTAAGGCGGCATAAGTACAAGCTAGAGGATAACAGACAAGACAAGATAAGACGAAGCCATTACATATATATAAATATATATATCTCTAGGTCGATTGGTGCATATACAACTAAAGTTTTCTATCAAATATATGGTTTCCCCCAAGAGGAGGGAGGGGGTATTAAAGCTTAAAAGTATAAAAGTTGCAAATATAAAGGAGTTTGAAAGAAGAAAGGAAAAGAGGAGAAGGATAGAAGGAAGGAAAATAATCAGGGGTATATATACATACATGTACATCCATCCATCCATCAATTCGTAGAATGCTTGCGAGATAATGCCTGCCAAAATCCAGATTGTTAAATAAAAAACCCCACCACGCCATGCATCCATACTTTCGACTCACACAAAAAATAGCGACCCTCTTGAAACCCCACAGACTTTTCTTTGAGATCAATCACACAAATCAATCACCTCGACATCATCCGGCACAAAACTGCGCTTCTTCTGCTCCTTCTCCTTTGCCCTCTCCCTTTCCGCCTCCCTCTCCACATCATCATCGCATACACCCTCTCTAACCTCCTGCTTCGGTCTCCACCGCCCACTCTTCTCCACTAAAATCGCCCTCGTATTGCCCAGTCCCATCTTTGGAAACTTCTCGCAAACCTCCTTTACAAACCCATCCACAAACAGCGTATGCGGTCTAGCGTCACCCCTACAGATTGGACAACGCCACTGATCCACCACCGACGTATCGCCCTTGCGCGCTCGCGTTGACAGAAAAGTTTCCAGGTCGAAGCAATCATTGTGGGGACAGGATTTTGCTCGAACGGGTATGTCGCAGTAGCGGGATTGGTAAAAGGGGTCGAATAAGGTGATTGTGAGTGTGCTTTCTGAAACGATGGCAATGTCATCGTCGTTTGTGGAGTTGGAGAGTTGCTTTTTTATGGCGGCGAGGACTTGTTCGGCGGGGACAAAGTTTTGGATGGTCACGTGTTCGCGGATTGAGTCGTGGGATATGACGCCGACGACTTCTACGGCAATGGAGTAGTCGTGGTGGGACTTGTCCGAGGCGCTGGTTAGGACGGTGAATTCCAACGTGTTTTCGCCTTCGGTGACGAGGTGCGTGATGTCGATGGGCATGTCTTTGCCGTGGTGCATCTTTTTGCGTTGCTCGAGGGGGCGGCCGTTTACGGAGAAGTAGGAGCGTGGGATCCATTTGGTGTCTGCGGCTGCCCAGGCTTCGTCGGTTGGGTCTTCTGTTTTGTCCCATTTGATGCAGCGTAGGCGGACGAATACGTTGTTCTGGTCAATGTCCCTAGTCACCGGCTCATTTGCGGCGCAATTGGTTGGTGGAAGCCTATTTATCTCTTGACGGGACATTTGAAAGTTCCATTTCTCAACTGAAAGGCTTGGGTTCGATGGTCGCTCAGGACGCCGGAAGAATCCGGCTTGAAGAATGTAGAGAGGCGATGAGATGGTCTTTGCGCGGAGTACTGGGCTTTGGAGGTGAGCTTGATGTAGACTGAAGCGCACAGGAGCCGGCTCTCGCTGTAGAGGCTGTTGCCATCCTGCAGGTGGAAGCAAATGCGTTCCTCGTCGCTTTGGCGCAGTAGGTCGAACAGGCGTACGGGATTGGTGGGTAACGGCCTGCGCCGAGTGCGGAGCAAGCGATGTATTGACACGTGGCGGCATTTCAGTGCGGTTGCCAAGCGATGCTGGATAGTTGTGTTGCTGAGCGTGTTTGTTTGCAGAGGCTTGAATCTGAGGGTTTACAGGTTGTGGCGCTTGGAACCGAAGATCCGAAACTTGTGGCGCTTGAACCTGGTGACTTGCAGATTGTGGCGTCGGAAGCTGAGGATTCGTAGATTGTTGAACTTGAACCTGAGGATTTGAAGGCGGCCGCGGTGGAAGCTGAAGATTGAGCAATGACTCTGGTTGGAATTGATGAATTACCGGAGATTGCGTATGTGATGGAAGAATCGGAGGTCGGGGCAGGGGTTGTGCCAGGGGATAGTTTGGTTTAAATACACCTGGAGGTAGTCGTTGCCACTGCTCTAGTTCGTGATGTTGTTGTATCTGCTGTTGGTGTTGGTGGTGGTGGTGCTGTTGTTGTTCCTGCTGCAGCCGCAGTGGAGACGCACTACTTTGCTGACCGGCCAATAAAAGCGTCTCGACTAGCTGTTTTATTGCCGAAGCAAAACCTTTGTATATGTCTGCTTCTATCTGGTTTTGATGCTGTCCCGTTATTTGTCGGTAAAACAACATCTGGGATTGTTGAAAGATGGAAACTGCTTGATCCTCAAATGAAGACTTAATCATAGGATCCATAACGGGCCAGATGCGCCGCAGAATACAGAGGAACAAGAGACGCTGGAAGTTGGGAGAGTTAAGTTTAAGGTTGGTGGCAAGTTCCCGGGCAAGGGGCGGACACATACGTGTCTCACATGACTTCCTCAGCAATACAAACTTGGATGAATGATTGACAAAGTCGCGAAAACACTCAAGCTGATAGTTGATCATATGTGGCCACTTGTCGACAAGGTGATTGAGGGGATAAGGAAAAGTTGAGAAGAATTGCAGGTAAGAGAGAGACAGCATCGTGTTGCTGCTAAGTGCTTGGATCATGACATCAATGGCAACTTCCAAGCCCGGCATGTTCCTCACCGACTGTGGCAGTTCGCTGGGGCACAGAGTGAGCATGCAGTAGAGCTGGTGCATGGTAAGATAGTACCAGTCTGAAGTGTCGGCAGCAGCGCGTAGAACTTTCAACCTCGATGCGTTGAGGGGACTTATTGGCATTGGCGATGAGGGAGGACAAAAGGCATCTAATCGCGTTCGACAGTCGTCGACAGTATACCAGTCGTGGACGTTTATCGAGGGTGTTTGTGGGGTAGGAACAGAAGCATTCTGTGCAACGGCAGGAGAGGGTGCGGGTAGCAATGGTCGGGACAAAGGCCGTGGGGGGGCAAAGGGCGGGTGTGGCTGAAGTGTGTCAAACGTGTACGTG
Organism: Pyrenophora teres f. maculata; assembly: GCA_014334815.1. Taxonomy (NCBI): domain Eukaryota; kingdom Fungi; phylum Ascomycota; class Dothideomycetes; order Pleosporales; family Pleosporaceae; genus Pyrenophora; species Pyrenophora teres. The sequence goes on along the minus strand of CP060579.1, from coordinate 1,521,371 downwards.
TCGGTGACAGCTGTCGTGGTCTCTTCGCTTGAGGCGGGAGAGGGGAAGGCATTGCTAACGGCCGATGGACCATGGCTGGCGCTGTTGTGGCGGACAGAGAGGTTTGGGAGCCGGGGCGAGGTGGAGGTGGAGGTGGAGGTGGAGGTGGAGTTGGGAACCGGTTCCGACTGTCGGTAGGATGGTGGTGGTTCGAGTGCGGGATGTTTCCGGGGCCTTCCGCGACCGCGCACCTTGAAAGGGAGAGGGTTTGCTGAGAGTTCGGCGGGATCAATGGGTGGAGACATGGGCGCAGCGCCTTCTTCTCCTCGTTGTCCTCGTACTCGTACTGCCGCCACTCCTGCAGGCGGCATCATCCAGCTCTTGCGGCGGCCACCGAGGTTGCCCAGGGCATAGTCGAGGGTTCGGGCTGTGGCAACGTTGTCCTGTGGGGGTTGTTTGTTTTGTACCATAGCGCCGTAGTTGGGGCCGCCAGTGCGCTATGTTGGCTGACGTAGTGTATGGGATTGAGACACAGTCGCATGTCGTATTCGAATCGATACCGGCAGATTTGTCGTATCGGGGTCGGGCAGTCAGTTGGGATGGTAGACGGGTGGGGTCATGGCGCATAATGACTACCTAGGTAGTTACTGCAGCTGGTTGAAGGCAAAGCAAAGCAAAGGAAAGCAAAGCAAAGCAAAGCAAAAGGCATGCGAATCCCGACTCGTTCTCCCCTCAGCGCACGGACGCATGAAAGACCAGGAATAACAGCGGTCGGGACGGTCACATGTTGGCGACGGTTGGGCTATTGCAATGGCTGCAGCAGCTAGCACGACTCGCACTCGGTGCCATTCGGCCCATGGCGGCGGACACGACGAGGCTTTTGGCTTGCTCATGTTGATTGGGGTTGTGAGGGAGAGTGAGATTGTGTACTACGGCGGCTATCCATCTATTTCTATGTATTCAGTCATGTGCCATGGTAGGCAGGCTGCTTGTGGCGCTGCCGTGTAATTAACTATTGACCCACGGCCACGCCTAGTCGTCGCTGGCCCGTTACTCGCACCCACCCCAATATACCAAGCCACGATAACGACAGTGTGTCCTATACCTACACACGCGCCCTCGCATACATAGTCGTCGACACCATCCCACCGCACCGACGCTTGACTTGTCGCTCACTCAGTCAGCACTGCTGAGCATCTACGGGACTGCCCCAGCCTTCGGGAGTCCGAAACAGGCCCGCCCACCTGGCAGCCGCCGACCGCGCCAACGCCAACGCCGACGCCGACTCGTACAGGTCAACTACGAGATGAAGCTTTACTGACAGGTGACTGCCGCCCTTGGATGCGACCACCCACCAGCGTGCCTAAAGCGCTGCAACCACGACCCGACCCCAAAAGTCTTGTCCGTCCTTGTTGACAAGCATGGCTCAACGCTCCCACACCGAGAGCTGCCGGCCCGGCGACACCCTCGTCGTAGTGCGTATGTTCACCCCTCACCCCCGCTGTCCTGCATCATCATCACGTCCAAGGTTGCCCATTCAAGCCGGACCAGTGTTGACACCAAAGCTGCAGATGAATTCCTGGCCCGGAGCCCTGATGAGCTGAGCTTGCGGCGCGGGGACCGCATCGAGCTGATTGAGCGCGACGACGACTTTGGCGACGGCTGGTTCCTAGGCAAGAACACGGAGACGGGCGAAAATGGCCTCTTTCCCGAAGGTATGTACCAGCTTTTCTATATGCACTCTCTCTCTCTCTCTCTCTCTCTCTCGCGCGCGCGCGTCATGTGTGCCCATGTATTCACTCATCCTACCAGTCTACACGCGCCCGGCTCCAAAGCCCACGCCCATTCCCACGATGCTCTCGCGCAATTCCTCGCACGACGATAAATTGCTGGCTCCTCCCGGTATGGCTCTCTCTGAGCCAGCCGCCGCCGCTCAGCCACCGCCCGCCACGAGTGCACATCCTCCCCTGAAGTCGGCACCCACTGAGCCGCTCCACATTGCCTCGGGGGCCGATGTAGTGCGCAGGGCGTCGGTGCAGAATGGCCAGCGCAGCATCAGCATGACGTTGAACGGGGAGCCCGCACCAGACCCCGAGCCCATAGGAAGCCCCGTCATGCACGAGACCCTCAGCGTCATCGACGAGCACATTACCGGCATGAACACGCCGCGTCACAGCGCCGTTGGGAGGGAACTGCGCGCAAACGACTCTGGTAGCGAATACAGCAGCCACCACCGTCTGTCCTACGTCAACGGCCAGGAGACGGACGACGAGGAGGAGCAAAACTGGCACACGGAAGAAGAGGTCAAGACGTGGTCGCCTGCCCGCGTGGCCGAGTATCTAGAGGATGTGGGCGTGGAGAAGAAGCACTGCAATGTGTTCCGCGACCAGGATATCGACGGCGAGGCGTTGCTGGGCGTCGACCGCAACTTCATCTTCATGCAAGAGTTTGACCTGGGACCCATGGGACCGCGCCTGCGGACGTGGATGAAGATCAATGCGCTCCAATCAGAGGTCAAGAGCGCAAAGGAAGCCGCTCAGCTCGCCCAAACAATGCCCGCCCTAGGCGACCCTGAAGAGTTTCCAGTCGAGACGGCAAGGAACAGAGCTGCATCGACGGGTGCTGTCCTCCCCCGAATACCCACCCTGCGCGAAGGCATGGGTTCTCGTGGCAGCACTAGTCGCCAACACATCCCGCGTGCAGCCTCATCTGCCGGTCGATCTTCCACTATCGAAGCCACCTCCCCACTTATTCAACATACTCCTGCCTCTCCTACCATGGGCTCGCCCATGCGGCCCTCGGCTGCCTCTGTGCGAAGCATCAATCACCAGCGCCGGCATTCATCTATTGATTACAACCAGAACCAAGGTCCCCAGGCCCCGCATATGCACGGCGCCATCAAGATGCCCTCGTCTGCATCGCCCACTTCGCACAAGAAAATGCCCTCGTTCGACCGGAACTGGACCATGGGATCTTCGTCCAAACCCCCACAAGAGCTAAAAAGACCGTCTTCGTCGCATCACACCCATGCCTCGAGCACCAACGGAATCACTCTGGATCAAAACGAAGCTGGGCTAGCCACGTCAGAGCTTGACAGGGGCTACTTCTCGGGCGGCGAGGTTGATAACCGCAAGAACAGGAACGTTTTGCGCAAGAAAGATAGCCCGAGTCATTCGCGGTCCGGAAGCTACGCCACAGATGCTGGACGACGTCTTTCCTACAACCGACGCCATAGCAGAATCGGCAGCGCAGACTCAGCCCTGCAACACAGTCCAGTCTCGTCCGCCGCCAAACAGTACTACGGCACCAGCATCAAGAGTGATCGCAGCTCCAGCGCTTTTGACTTTGTGCGACCTCTCAAGCCAACGAGCGACATGCATCCAACAGTGACCAAGCTCGCGTACGACTCACACACCATCGACGCCATTGCAAACTCGCCTCACATGCCCGGTAGCGAAACTTCGAGCACAGGCCGTGCATCTCCTTCGCCTGCTGCACAAACACATACTCGCTCCTTTTTTAGCAGCAAGAAAGGCTCACAGTCAAGGGGTCTACGCGCCATATCAGACGCAATCACGGGTGGAGAAAAGGCCCACATTAGTACCGCTGACGCAAACTCCCCAAACAAGGATTCTCCAATGCAGTCGCCGTCGCGGACTGGCTCAAGTACACCGTCTGGGACTTCGCTATCAAAGAGTTTTGAGCTTGAGAAGGTCGACGCAAGCAAACGAGCAAAGGACGGGCGGAAAAAGGCCAAGAAACACGGCACAAGCGCATATCTCAAGGGTCGTCTGGCCATTACCCCACAGGAAGCCATGGAGAACTGCGACTACAGCGGCTGGATGAAGAAGAAGTCGTCTAGTCTTATGACGACGTGGAAAAGCCGTCTATTTGTGCTGCGTGGTCGACGTCTTGCGTATTACTACACTGAAAACGACACGGAAGAAAAGGGTCTCATTGACATATCATCGCATCGTGTTCTCCCAGCAAACAACGAGAGGATGGCCGGGCTTCACGCTTCGCTAACAGGCGCGGCCTCGTCACCATCGTCGCCTCAAAACGCCACCTTGCAAACAACTGCATCTACGGATAGTGCAAAGGGTATCCCCGGCTTTGAAGAAGACGTATCGGGCATGTTCATTTTCAAGCTTGTCCCACCACGCGCAGGTCTCCAAAAGGGTGTTCAATTCACGAAACCAATCGTCCACTACTTTGCCGTAGACAACCTTGCAGTCGGACGACTATGGATGGCTGCGCTGATGAAGGCAACCATTGACCGCGACGAAGCACTACCCTTTACCACGACGTACCAGCAAAAGACGATATCACTCGAAAAGGCCCGTGCGATGCGCCAACGCCCCCCAAACCTAATGGATGAAGATGACAACGCCTCTGCGGATGCGGAAAGAAGAAGCGCAAAGGAAAGCTTACAAGAAAGCACCATTCACGAGGAAGACGAAAAGGGGCTTGCAATTTCTGGTCTCGACGACGCAAAAGCCTTGCTCGCGTATGCGGATTCCACAGACCACCATGGCCAGCACAAGCACGACAGTTCAGCAACGGCGGTTGCGCTATGAAAGATTGCGATCCGCGCGCACGTTGCAGCCTTTTCATCTCCATATCCCGTCCCATGCTTAATTTTCGATTTTTATCATCATTAAAGTTTCAGGTAACATTTGCATTTTATAATTCCGCTCGCTAGCTAGTCATGGTTTTCAGCAAGCGTGGGTCCGTCGGCCGGACAAGGGATAGGAACATCAAGACTACACTGATTGAGCGGTTCTTCTTTTCTTTTTGCAGCAAGCAAGCAAGCGATGATCTATCACATGCCCATCTCTCCCTCTCCTTTTCTTTTGTCATTATATTTTGGATATATTCTTTTTTTGTTCATGAAATGGTCGATATGTATACATACCCATCTCTCTCTCATCCCTATCTTCATCCTCATCCTCATCCTCTCTTTTTCTTTCATCGCTGCTGCGATTTGAGAATTGTAGTCTTATCCTGCTCATTTTGCATGGTGCAGTTGCATATGTTTGATTCCGATGGATGGATTGATGACGTCGGCTACATTATTTGACGAATTCTGGTGCGTTGCGTGTGCGTGTGTTTGCAGCTGGGGAAAAGTGAAGATCTTTTCTTACACTCTTGTATTCTGAGCTTGACCTGCTTTGCCCGCCTTCTTTTTCGGATTTTGTTTCTTGGCATAATAGCATTAGTTGGGCGCGATGATTATGTATCTGTAATAGTACGATATTGGATAAAGTTTTGATCCAGAATTCCTGCCGTGTTTGGGGTTTGCATTCTTGATGTTGCGTGTGTGGATGGGTGGGCAGAGGGGGGAGAGGAATGCGAGATGGGTGTCTCTGTCTCCCTTGCTACCAAGTCACACCTTTTCCACCTCCCTTTTATCAGGTAGGTACGAAAACATTCCTCCCCACGGTTTATCCCCTCTCTTCTGTCCTCTCCTTCTCCCTCCTCTTCCCCTACCTCCTCTTCCCCTACCTCCTCTCACCCCATCCCCAAATGCTACACCACCGCATCTCAACAAAACACCCCACAACCATAAACGCTCTCGTCCTAGCAGCCATGTCTCCCTCTACCTGCACATCCACATCCATCTCTCCTCCCCCCTCAACCCCAACGCCCCTATCGCGGAAATACACACCGTCTTCCCAAGGCGAGAAAATCACCCCACCACCTCTACCCTACCCCACAAGCGAAAAAGAGCGAGAACACGGGGGTCTTGTTTCCACCAGAGGCCGCACACGCCATCGCCATGTTTACGACCACCAGCACCAGCGCCGGCACGAAGCCGGAGGCGGAGGCAGGACGAGAATACACCGCACACTCCTCCTCACCACCCTAGCCCTATGCACCATCGTCGCGGGCCTGAAAACCTTCCTGCTCCTGCCCCCTCCTCCACACTCCCCAACACAAACACCATCAACAGAAGGAGTACCACAACAAACCCACCTCTCCAACATGCGCACTCTGTACACTCTGTACAATTACATCACCGACACGATTGCCAAACTCCCACTCCGGGATACGGATACGCACGACGCACCCGCGGAGAGGGGGTATGCGGGTGTGGGCGGCGGTGCGGTGATTAGAGTTGTGTTTCTGCGGGAGAAGGAGCAGGGGCGGGGGCAGGGGCGGGGGCAGGGGCAGGAAGATATGAGATATGATGGATATGTGGGTGAGAGTGATGGGGATGGAGATATGGAGTTGGGAAGCGTAGATGTGTGGGGTAACAGCGCAGCTGGGGCGGTGGGGGTGGGGGAGGAGGGTGGTGGTGTGTATACGGATGTGGATGTGGATGTGGGTGGTGGTGGTGGAGATGTTGGGGTGGAGGAACAGGGACGAGGATGGGGTCGAGATGGAAAGGGTGGGGGGATAAGTTTGGATGGTAGGGTGGATGGGGCGAGTGTGGATGGTACGTTGGATGGGGCGAATGCGGATATGGGTGTAGAGACGGGGGGTAACGTGGAAGTATAGGAGCGGAGGGAGGGTGGTCTACTATCTCACGTACAAGTTAAGACGACACACACACACACGCACACAAACCAATGATCAAAATCTTGCTTATAAGCTATGCTATGCTATGCTATGCTATACTATATCGTTCATTTCCCTTACTCCACGTTGCAGCAGCAGATACATACAAGTGATTTATAAAAAAAATGCTAGCGAGTGTTATGGTGGTGGGGTATCATGTCTAAAACTCCAGATAAAGACAAAAATAAAACTCAAAATCCCTCTCCTTGTAAAGAACGCCGACCCAAAGTACCATGGACTGGTAGTGTTGGGTGTATGATGATGATGCTTTCGTCTTCTCCCTCCCTTCGTCTCGCCGTCATGTTCAGACGGGAGGCGGGGGTAAACTCCTCTTCCGCCTCATCTTCAACTCGCGCTGCGTCTCTTCCTGCGGCGCATACCAATCCCGCATTCCGCACTGTGCTTCCAACGTCTTGAATAAATCATCGACGCGGTCAAGCATCCAACCGCTTCGGAAGCGCGTCTGTGGTTTGGCATAGCCGAGCTTGAATGTTGTAGAGATGCCGCAGCTGCCTTCGTTGAAGGAGAATTGGATGCAGTCGGCTTGCTCCTCGCATAGGGCGTGACAATGGTCAAATGACTTCCACGCGTTGCGCTCAAACTCGTTTTCTACGGCTGAGTGGTCGTGCGCGTTGTACTCTTTGTCTGCTGACATGTTGTCCCATTCCAGGACTGAGGCGCCAATCTTGGGTCGTACAAGCTCCATGAAGATGTCGCGGTGTCGGAGAAGGATTGGGTGCCGTTGGTACCAGTCTTGCTCAAATGCCCAGAGCTCTTCAATCTCGGCGGGGGAGACGTGGTGGTAGGTTATGGTGGGGTAGCACCATAGACCACGGTCGATCTTGGATATTGCTGGGTTGAGGGTGGCGGGCGAGTCGCCTTGGAAGTGTGGGAATGCGCGGTATAGTGGGACCTTGGCATCTTCGAGGACCTTTCCTAGTGCGCAGTCACCGACCCAATGTGTCGCAGTGAATTCCTCGTACTCGCTCAACCTGCCCGATCGTTGCTGCGACACCTTTCGAATAGCGGGGTTGGAGAGGGCGAAGCCGGCACCACCGTAGGCAAACTCGACGTCTTTGATGAATAGATGCTTTCCAATGTAGTAGGGCTTGCTGTCATCGAATTGGCCAAGGAACTGGAGGAGATTGTTCCAACCCAGGTAAGTGTCTGTCTCAATAAAGACATACCACTTCGCATCCGGCTTCTCTTTCAGTGCTTGGTCCACCATGGGCAGAAACTTCCACTTGTCCAGCTGCCAGCCAGCATTGTCCGTGCGCAGATAGTCGCCCTGTGACGATCCAGACATGGACGTCTCAGCTTTCTCGTACTTTACTCCACGCCGTCCATGCTCTTGTAGTTGATGGTAAAGCTTAAAGTCGTCTTGTTTCTTCTTCGTGTCTTCCGTGACATCCTTCAAAACGTCGTGTACAGCGTGACCCTCGATTTCTTCCTCCAGGTCCGAGTGTACGACAAAGTGGGGGAACGCATCTTAAAGTGGTACGAAAGTGCACGGGCACTTTTTCCAGCGACTCGGTCGCACCCGTCCGCAGGACAACTAGAATATCATCGGCGAGGTCGGAGTGTGGACAGAAAAGCTCTTCGGTATGCTTCTGAGCGTACGTTCTCCCGTCTTGATGGAAGAAGGGTGAAAGAGGCTCTGGTGAAAATGTTCAGGACCGAGACGGAGAATATGGCGCAGAAGAGAAGTCGGCAAAGGACGGAGCGGTGAGGCATCTTGGTAGACCGGAGCATGAATCAGCACGGGGATGTATCCGGACAAAAGTCTAACACAATGCAAAGAATGATAGTGGGAGAAGAAGATGCAGAAGAAGTAGAACAAGGACTGTGGATGTGTGTTCGCTAGTAGTCTGATAGAGAATGTGAGAGCAGTGCCGTAGCCATCGGACGATGACGGCCTGACAAAGCGGGGTGCTGCAGTAATGCTTCGTATAAGATAAGGAAAGGTGTCAGAAGAATCAAGGGAGAAGGTGTGCCTTCTTGAGGGACTTTGAGCCTGTGACGATCATCGCCTGTTGGCAGTCTGTGTGCGCAAGTCTCCGAGACGGCGCGGCGATCAATGCCTTCGGTGGGGATTCCATCCTACGCCGGCCCCTTTGCGGCGTGTCATGACGGTACAAGAGGGGTTTTATCATAAGCCCCAAGAGGCACTTTACACGTCTATGCTTTGGGACCGGTTCTGTGTTTAGCACAACCAAGCGGGCCGCTGCACAGCTGTTACTGCGAGGCGTGGTTGCGTGTGGGGTGCATACAGTCTGGTTGAAGGTGTGGTGACGGTTGGAGAGCCGGAGCAGCGGTAACCTGGGGCATGAGTTGTGCGCTTGCCGCATTGAGCACGTGATTAGCTCGTCATAGCGCCGCGCTACGTCATTTTTGTTTCATGCGGCCTGATGTGGTAACGTCGCAAAATGCTGATCTGCTTCGGCGCCCTCTTTGTGGAAAGTTAGATTCGAGGGTCCAACAGCATCATCGCTGGAGAACGCGCGTCGACAAATTGGGTATCCTCCCTCACTGGTCTTCCAAGACGTCAGCGATGCTTGTTAACTAGTGCGGGAGGCGGGAATATGCATACAGAGAGCATGGGGGCCCCTTTGCGACACCTCTCAAGACCTCGCACTCGGACACTTCGGGCGCCTCGGACACCAATTCCATCTTCTCTTGGTCCCCGAGCCTGGCAATACATGCAACCTTGGAACCTGAGTCGTGGTTTGATTGACATGACAATGCTGTACTTGCTTACTTCCACGCAGCGCCGCATTGTCCCTTCACCGAGTCTTTGTACTTACCGTTGGCACGTGGTGTGCCTCGGTTAGACATTCCGTGTCTATCAATTTCTCCTTTCGAGATAGCGGAGATCGTGCCCCGAGGTCAGACGGAAAATACAGATTCCACGCTTAGCATGTGGACGCTTACTATAGTACGTGGAGGATACGGTGTGCTGACGAGTGGGAACATACACCGCGAGCCCCTAATGGTATACGGCACTCTTCTGAACAACAAGAGAAGCACTTCACACCGAACTTCTGTTCGTCACACACACACATGGTCAACCATTTCTTTGCTTTGGAAGCATATGACACAGATACAAGTATAACATGGTTTCTTGTGGTAACTACATACTACAAAACACCCATCCATATACTATAGACATCATGCGCCCAGGATTCCACTAATCCCCTGAAGATCCATACCATCGACATCAAATCGACATGTTTTACTTCCTGGTGCAGCCAGTCTTGGCCGTCAAGGCCGCTGGGCATGCAACCTCCTTGAACGACACGCTCGGGTTATCAGCATTCTTGAACCACCCGAACCTGAACTTGCAACCGGCCTTGAGCTTCTCGGGGAAGCTATCGCAGTCAGAGGCCGACGAGACACCGCCGTACTGTTGTCCCCAGCCGTTGGGAGGTGCGCCCCACTGGTTCGTGCAGGCGTTGAAGATGCCAACGCCGCCACCCGGAATGGCGAGATCGAAGTGGTTGTCGCCAAGGTCGTTACCAGTGTTGGTGGTCTGAACAATCAACTTCTTGCCCACGACTGGGCCAGACGTAAAGGTCAATCTAGAAGAAAGGCACATCAGCATGATACTCTTATAAGAATCTAGGCAAGTGTCGACTTACTCATAGCAAGCACAGCACCAGTCAGCTTCACCCTTGCCCTGGAGTTTCACAGCCGCAAAGCCGTAGGCGAGGTTATCGCTGACAGCCCATGGCGACTGATCAGTGCACATGTATGCAGTGCCGCCACTGTCGCAAGCGTTCCTCGCTGACAGGTCGGCAATGGGGTTGTCGCTCTTGTCGCAGGTTTTAATCGGCTGGTTCACGTTGGCCTTGCCGGCCCATCCGCATGAACCCTTGCAGCAATCCCAGTACCGGGTCGTCTTTCCGGTGAGTTGGGCGTCAACGGTTGCGAGACCGGATGCCAGGGCAAAGAAAGCGAGTTGTTTGATCGATACCATGATGGGCAAGCGAGTCTGGTGGTAGCTTTGGTGGAAGAAGGTAGTAGAAGGTAGTAAGAGGAGGTTTGTAGAGAGGATGATGATAACAAGACAGCTGTGGGACATCAATTTATATCTCCAGGGTGTTGTTCAGGGCTCCAGTTGTTGCAATATACTCTACATGCACCCCACACGTTGTTGCTGTTGGGCCCGCCCAATCCAGCCATGTCGTCGCCACAACATCATGTCAGAGATTGACGGTCTCAAGATGGTCTACTGGTTCGTAACTGCAGTACTCTTTCTTCCGCCGGTTGTATGGTGCCCTCTAACCGAAATGAAGGCTGGATCCACGCCCGACGCCCACGTACGTAATCAACGCCTTTACAAACGTGGACGCAGCTCAAACATGTATGGCCACGGCAAGAAACCCGCCCAAACCTAACTGACTGCTGATGGTGGTGCTCAGTGTTGCGAACCATCGTTACTCTAGATTGATGTTCATATATACGGCGGCATTGCGGCTGCTTTCAGGCCGTAAGCGTGCTAGGGTCGATGAACGCTGAGTGGCGCGGAGACTTGGCAAGGGACTTTGCAGCGGGGCGCACAAACGAGAGTTTAATAAAGCTCCGCAAGAAAGCTTGAGTGCGCCAGCCGCAGGCTGGGGCCGACTGGTGGTACAAAGGAGATTATGGTGGTACAAGAGGCGTCGTCGGCCCTCACACCCCGAAACATGATGATGTTGTAGGAAAAAAAAGACGATGCAGGACGATGGTGATGTTTAGCGCGGTTTCAAAAATTCATTCACAATCATGCCGATAGTCATTGCTAGCGAAGGGCAGCGGGCTTGGATTTCCTTGGGAAACGGGCGCTCATTGGATGAGAAGTGATTTTTTAATTTGTACAAGTCGTCATTCCTTTCGGTACACCCTCGGGCTTAATCGCAAAAAGGACAACCAAGGTGCGGGCAATAACCACTTGACCACATCAACGTCAATCTCAGAATGCGCAAATCGCCTAACCGGATTCCTCCTTGTTCGCCTCCCGTATTCGTCTCCGGCCGTATTCGTACGCAACCGCGGCGAAAACGGAGCAAGCAATTTGGACATGTAAGACGGAAAGAGGCGGTCGATGAAGTTGCTGCTTGGATATCCTTGCCTATCCTGTCCTTCAAATAGGATCTTCTAGCGCTCAATCAGAAAGCCCCCCACTATCTTTCCGTCCTTGCCGCCGTCCGCTGCTCGTACCAGCTGTGGGACCTTGGGGTAGCCTGCATGGCCGTTTATCCAGAGTCCTGGTTCTTGTTCACCAGCATGCATTAGCGGCATTAGGTGAACTACCGTATCGCTATATTAATACGACCACGTGTTGGGACATCTAGGCACCCATGTGGACGGTTTCACAGTTTTGCTGCGGCTTACTACGCGTAGAACAGAGCTCGATGTCATTGTAATCAATGTTGAAACAGTCTGGCGAATGGCCATACATGATACACCTTACTTGCATCAACCTTCAAGTTGTATACGACGCGGAAAATTTGGTTTGCATATACGGCGTCGTGATATGAGCGTGTTTTTTCCTTTTGCTCATACGAGAAGGCGCGCAGCCATGACGACGCCTGCCTGCCCCATGAAACTCAACGATGACGAAGATTCGAAAAACCAACCTCTAACGGATGCTGGAAGAGATGGCAGCGGACAGGAACCCCTCTTTGACCCTTTGAATCTCCCCATATATTCCCTTGAAGTTTCCGCCCCCGGTCTCACGAAGCCTGTTGCCTATTACTGTCGGCGTCTCGTTGCGCCATTTACGGCAACGCAATACAACATTGAAGAACAGGTTTCTTTTACAGCTGAGCCTGATGTGACGCAAGCTTTATTCTGTGACAACTTCAGCCAGCCAGGTCTTCTAAGAATGGGGTTGCTGATATCAGGATCTCGAGTTTGTGGTCCACGACTTCTGGGAACATGCATGCATCATGGTAAAAAAGTAAGTGTATGTGTGTATTCAAAGGATGTACGTATTTTCCACCGAGTTTTTCCGGGCCTACTCCTGTTTGGTCGTGAATTCCGAGTGCTCAAAGCTTCCAGAGCTGGTATTTGCCAGCTTACTATGCACGCCAGCTACAGCACTCTCAACAGCTGCCGGTACATCGATGTGGAAGAATGGCCTGTTCTGTCCATAAACAGTAGTGATATTGACAGCCGCCGAGCGCTTTTCTCCGTCGACGGTACGAATCTCATCTTGTGCCTCTGGATCATGCACCCTTGCAGTGGCATTTGCCAGAGGTGCGTAGCTGTGGACTGGATTCCAGTGTTGGCGGGCGGCAAAACGTTCGCGATCGATGTATCCGAAACCCGCGGTCGTCAAGGCACGCTTTGTCCAGCGGTTGTTGATAGATGCAAAGTGCCATTCTACCGTTTCGGGCGCGGCATGGCGATCCAGTTGTGTGCGTACATCGATGAGACCTTGAATTGACGTAATATCGACGTAATTGACAGCACTGAAATCTAGAATGATGGAGCGGAGGATGGGCCGATTGTCATCTGTGTTGATAGGCTTTCCACGGCGTGGACCTTTGCACGTGAAGTCAGTATTGGATAAAAGCGCTCATTTCTTCAAGACGACTTACCGGGATCATTCCAAGGTCGATCACCGAGCTTTGAGTTTCGGTCAAGCGTAGTCGGACGGGAAATCGTTTGCGCGTGATGTACGAGCTCGTCCATGTAGCCCTGTTGGTTGAGATATGTGAAGCCCTCGGTAAACCGGTAGATCAGAATACCAGGATACGGAGACTCGATATCGATGTGAGAGTTTGAGCCGTCCTTGTGACTGACTGGGATGAATGCTTCGCGAACAGAGGAATCTGGACCCAGTAAGAAGTCGCTGCCCTCTTTGTTGGCCACCGTGTCTGGAGTGGCGCGCCAGATCTTCACCTTTCCAAGCAGAGCCCCGTGCGTGAAAAGCAGGCGCCACAGCAGTAGGGCGAAAGAAGCAGCAATCGTGATATAGATGCCGTTTTCGATATTTGTGAAGATGGTGACGAAGACACCGGCAAAGAAGATGATGACCTCTAGAGGGCTCGTTTCCCAGTATTGGAAGATGACATTGGGCTCAGTGATGAGGTCCCCAACAGCATGGATGATGACGGCTGCAAGAGCAGCCGAGGGAATGTAGAAGAAGACAGCTGTTAGGGCATACAAGGCCAAGAGGACGATGATCGCTGTAAAGATACCAGCAAGCGGGGTACGAACGCCTGCTTTCGACTTGATAGCAGTACGCGAAAACGAACCCGTGGCAGGATAGGCTCCGAGAAAGGGTCCGACCACATTGGTGAAGCCGACTGCTACAAGCTCTTGCGAAGCTAAGGTACAGCATTAGTACTCGGTGAAGTATACAGATGATAGAATGACTTACGGTTGATGACATAGTTATTGATTCGTCCGAACGATTTCGAGATGGCGATGTGCTCAAGAATCAGAACGATAACTGTGACTGGGATATCAGGAGCAATGGCAGAGAGAATCTTAGTGTCCATGTTCGGCACGCCAGCATGTTGAAAGCCTCTAGGTACGCGACCCAAGATCTTGAATTTCGCAAGCTTGACACCATTCTTCCCATCATGGAGGCCCCTGATGTCTTTGTTTGCAAGCCAGCCGATCATGATGTATAGCATAATGACAAAAGCCATGCGCAGTGTACTAGCCTAGAAGAACTGTCAGTTTGTAAACTGCCACAGATGCGCGGTACTTACGAAGAACCATGCCTTCTGCTTGGAAGGTTGCTTCTTGGACATGAAGTTACAGAAGATGCGTATGCCGTAAAGCATTGTAAGAGCACTTAGGCCCAAGGCTGCATCGAGTTTTGTGCTTCCGAGGCCTTTGAGAGTGTCTATGATCACAAGGTATGTAGGCCCACGAGTGTTGATCCCAGAAATGCCCATAAGTGCTGGGACCTGGCCAGCTCCAATCGAAATTGCGGCCCCAGTCATGAATGAGGTGATTGCGACGAGAGGAATGATTTCGACGATTCTGCCTAGCCGTGTGAGACCGATGAACAGCAAAACAGAGCCGGCGACAACAGAAAGAGCTCTAGCAATGTCCACGGCTTCAATCTCTGGTTGTTTTTCTTGGACCTTGGTCACAATGTTTCCGACAATAGTGCTCATGACGGCAACGGTACCGATGGTGATGTCCTTGGACGTAGCGAATGCCCAATAAAGGATAAACCCAACAAAGCTGGTGTATAGACCATATTCTGGAGGCAATTTCGCTAGCAAAGCGTACGCCATGCCCTGAGGGATTACAACAAATCCAACTGTAACGCCGGCGATGAAGTCTCCGAACAGCCATGTCATATTGTAGTGAAATATCCAGTCCAGGAAGGGAAACAAGCTCCTTATATAACGCTTGATGGCAGCTGCTGACGGTTTGAACTGCGAAAGCCATTCTCGTGCTGTCGGCTCACGCTCTGTGTCTGTTTCTTTCTTCAGTATTGCGTATCAAGTGACGACTGTGTTACTCACAACTCTCTATAGAAGAGCTTGCACCAGCACTAGGAGCCTCGGGCTCGTTTCGGTAGTCGAGGCTTATCCCAAGGATCTTGGCGGCATTCCGACCAGCTACTGCCATGTCTGGTAGTCGTGATAGTGGCTCTACCCAAGTTCTTGCAAGGCTTGTATTCACAACAACTCGTCCCTGCAGTATGCCAAACCTGTTTCTGACGTCTAGCAGAGTAGCGTGACGTGCAGAGAGAGGGTAGAGTTGATGCTTGAAAGGAGGTCCTAGTGAACGTCAGCTGACCGGCGTTTTTTCGGGTTAGTGACCCAATATGATGGCACTGTGAGAAAGCAAGTAAGGCTACCTACGGATACACCTGCAAGTGGTTGGGTGATGAAGGTGCAAGAACTACCTAAAATCATTGAAAGTTGATGCAGTCTTATAGGGTATTGAATGAATAAATCCCGTGGAGAAATGGTGTCATATCCTGGGATGGCATAGATGGACAAACTACCGTATAACTCTGTATTTCAGACGGCGATACAGCTGTGTAGGCTGTGGCTTGTCGTATTCCAAGAAACAACCGACCGTCAAGACGGCACATTCCACTTGGCACGGGCAATACTGGTGGATGAGGTACGCCGTGCGAATCACAACAAGGGGTTGACATCGCTGGAAAGCACCCGACCATGGCGTGCTTATGTTGAGCAAGATATTTGGTATTGGCAAAGGAGGACAAGGACTTGGTAATGCTGGGGCAAGCAAAGCGCTGAGCTTGTTAGGGCTGGGCTGGCGAAAGCTGAGAGATAGCCTCCAGCCCCTGGCGATCGCAGATCGCATGGGGTACCTAGTTGAGCTGGGTGGTTTCGGTTGCGAAATGCTATACTTTGTGAGTAGCCTTTGATGTCGAATGCCGGTCGGTGGCTCCCAACGCTATATGAAGCTGTTCATGTCATGCGGATAAATGTGCGTCCACGCGCCGGAAGTTGCTGTCCTTTGCGTGCAGACTGAATTCTCATGCGTAAAGTGTGGGTAACATTCGTAATCGATACCAAGAATTGCGACATCTCGTTTGGCGGTATTGGCACATCCTAAGAGGTGTCCCTAGATGCCGTAGCCGCATTAGCGCCATGTCTTCTGTCCCCACACTAATTCCAGCGAGCATATCCCAGTGCTGATGCGTACACGTGTCCAACATCTCACCACACTCTACAACCCTCTCTTGAATAAGTCTTGTCCGCCCAACAGAATAAACGCTGTTTTGTACTGTAGAGTATAATTCACCTTCGCAAACCCACCACACCTTGAACTATCATGAACGGCCGATGGTGGTCAACTATTCAAATTGGACTGTAGGACGTGGAATCAGGTCGTGAAGTTTGGGCGAACGGGCAAGGTGACCAACTTACAATTTGTCTTATGTCACCTTACTTTTTCAGTCGTTGCGATCGCACATATTCATCATGCCCCACACGTATCTGGTCTCTTCTACTGCACACCCTCGGAGTCATGCAAATCTACGCCACGTAGCACGCGCGCATGCTGGTGTGAAGCTGCGAAACCTCACCTGGTAGTGGGAACCGACCCATGCGCGAAAGAGGACATACAATGTGGAAAATAGACGATGCAAAGATATCTCCAGTCATATATACAGAATGATATCATTAGAACGAGATATCGCGTATAGGTGAGTATCGTCACGTCGAACGCTAGACCCATCGCCATCTGGCAGTCACGCTTGTGTCGAGAGCCTTGGCAAACATCACACCTCAGGTAGCCGGGTCATATCTCCTCTATCGCAGCAACATCAAGCTTCACTCAGATATACCAAAACGAGACTCTCATCCACCTCAAGATCACAAGCATTTCGAACAGCAACACATGCAAGACGAACAATTGCCGCAACTACCCATATGTCCTGCCTCGGAAGCACAACAGTTACAGCAGTATACCCAGTCCTCCTCTGGACAGACACAGCAGCTACTGGGATCACTAAACTCTGCATATTCTACGCCTTTTGGACACATGCATGACGCTGAAATCCCGATATCGCAAGAGTCAGTACATATGCCAGTGCAGGTACAGCCCACATCGCAACCACAACATCACCCGACGGCACACAACGGCAAGGAGAACGTTCTACATGATGAATGGCGTCTTTTGCTAGGTGTCGCACCGACTGACCACATAAGCATATGCAAGTCTTTACCTGAACACCCAAACTCTACGGTTCCTGATATACCACAGTGTACTGGAGCCGAACTGTAAACCATTGGGTGGACAAAAAGCTCGAGAAATGTCGCCTCGGTCAGCTAGAACAGGGATTCCACATATCCCTCGCCGCTATCAGCTTTATGCATCACAGAGCAGATCCAACTCAGTCTGAAGAATTCTTCGAAAAGCTCGAAAGACTTCGAGTTGAAGGGAGGATGGCAACAGTTCCGCAAAACCACCGCCACCAAGCTTCTGCCCTGAATGCAAGCGCAGCTACGTTTACCGTCACGCCTAAAAAGACAAAGAAGGATGAGGACACTACATTGGTACTCAAATCTCAAGATAAGGACTTTGTTGCAACAGCCCCTGCATCTAAGCCTGCACTCCAGCGTCAGACCCAAGATGCGCCCCTGAAGCAAACAACCCAGGCTATGCAATTGAAATCAGAGGTTGAGCCGTCGTATCGCTCTTCAATCCCGTCATGCGCAATGAAGGAACCACTGCGTAATAGGAAATACCTAAGCCGTGTAGACAGTGGTCAACTTTCACCTCCACCTCAGGCCGCAGCAACCCTGCAAGACATGTCCTACAAACCTCATACAGCAAACAAAGTCCCCGAAGACCACGACCCCCAGCCGGAGACCCCTCCCCTCAAGACCTATCCGAAGCCCGCGGACCTGCAAGGCAAGTTGCGATTGGCGCTCGAAAGCAGCGATTCGTTTTATCATCTGCAAAAAATGTGGTTTCAGCGAAATCGAGGCCAAGACAGCAAGGAAGACTATGCTACTCGTTCACCAGACGGAAACGACGAGGTAGCTGAATAAAGACACGCTTGGTGGCCCCGCTACCGATTATCACGTTAATATTCGTCTTTATCCCGGCTATCCGATGGTATTGGCAGTATGGTTAGCGGGAAGGACAAGTTTTGAGGACACAGATAGCCAGAGCGAGATGGCTAGAAGTGGAGTGGTGGCGGAAGACATTGCCCAAGGAAGTAGTTTTAGAAGTCGTATGACATTATCGTAGCATTTACCCGACTGACAACGGTACCACAGAATGAAGTTCGTTCACGATGAGTGGGTCGAGATTTATTCTTTGATTGTGCATGCGTAGCGTCATCTGTGGCTTTATTGGTTGCGTATGTATGTTTTGCTGGCGCAGGCCTGGATGGAGGATAAGATCAGAATATTGCTTTTTGGCATGCCGCGTGAGGAGATACATAGCAATAAGCAATTGCAGAGCACAAGTTGGGGGCTGGCTTGCTGTAGCCAAGGGGATTTGCTAGACCCGCGGTTAGCGTGACACAACGTCGGTCCGGCCTTTCCTCATAGGGTGGATCAAAGGTTGTCATGGAGATAAACACTACTTATTACGCAAGCCAAATGGACTGCTGTAATCATCGTACCTTCAATCAAGAATTAGGGTTGTATACCTTTGTTGCTCAAGATGGCGAACGCTGCAGGTAAAGTGAACCCCAGTTCTTGGGGATGAAACGCGACTGACGGCGATAGTGGAACTACAGGATTGGTGGTCTAGGGAGAAGGGGTCCATTGGCCTTGGTTTGTTACCTACCTACATAACTGGAAAGCTAGTACTTACATATCCTAGATTCCAGGATCGACGTGAGCGCTATATGCACTTATGCACATCCTTATCGGGTTCATCATGTTGCTTTGCGACGCCTCCGGGAACTCAATAGACTCGGCATAACACAAGACACCAAAACGCTGATCAGACTCTTCATAATTACAGGGCTCCTATTGGACGAACATGAAGTGGATTATACTGGTCCTGAACTTTCATTATCCCTACCAGAAATGTGTCAGATGGTAAATCTTCTCTGCGCAACTGAAGCGACTGCTCCACAAGACGGAACCTCGAGCGTTAATGACGGTAATGAGCCTCGCAACACAGCACCCGTTCCGAATCATATTCCCGAGCCCGATGACTATTCGCCTTGCGATGAGGACAGCGACAACATGTACGACAAATACGACAACAACAATCCGTATGAGCCTGGTGTCGCCAAATGCGACGGAGACAGTGAATCGGATCTGCTAGACGAATCTATGGACGAAGGAGAGGACGACGATCTCGGTTACCAAATCGACGCGACCTACAGGCGAAAGTGTTCCTATAAGAAGCACAAAGAGTACTCGGCCAAGGGCAAAGCAATGATTAGCTGGCTTGAACAAGAGATTAAGAAAGGAGAGGATCTATCTGTTCAGGAGCTAAAAGGCGATTGGCATCTCTACTCCATCGATAGCATCAAATCCCAACAAAAGACGTGCCAACATCCACACGACGTGAATTTTGGTCGCGGAAAACTCTCCATTACCTATCACGACGCAGAGAACGGGACGGGATACGACGGCTTCCTTGGACACATTGCATTGGTAGGACGGCCCGATGGATTGACGTGGAATTTGTCCGGCTATACTCCAAGCTCAGTTTCTCCCAACTGGCGATTATACACTGCCGAAGAACATAGCTTCGGGAGGCCGACTGGGATGTACACCGAGCTGAAAATGACCTTCTGCGGCAATGGATACATGACAATGACTTTGCCTGCAACGGCCATGGGCGGGGCCGAGGGTGAAGAAGAATTCATCTTCACTGGCGTCTTCAGCGAAAAGACAAAGGTCGAGAAGGAGATGGAATGGGCAAAGGAAAAGGGCAAGTGGTTCTACTGCGGACAGTTTGATGACGGAGACGACGATGATGAGGGCCCTTTTTGTTACGCGAATTACCACAACAAGACGTGCTACGATGAAGATTGCGACAGGCACGTTGGCGACGACCGCACTCCCATGACGCATAGCAAGAAGAGCAGGATGCCGCGAAGACGCCCCAGGCCAGATAGGGAGAGAGAAGGAGATACGGAAGGTTCAGAATCGGATTTCTCGGACACGGAAGAGGCTCATGAGCCATCTTATATGTGGAGCACGGATTACTAGGTTGTTTTTTTGTAAAGTAGCAGGAGAAAGAGAAGAGTTTTACACAAGTCTATTTTGCGCTACAAAACTGTAATTAGTACTCTTGCGTAATTAGCATCCGTTTTCGTCTACAACCGGTCGTTGATAGTTAGTGGAGCGCCACCAAGTGAATCCCCATGCAGCCACCAAGCTTTACCAACCACCTCAATACCACAAACAGAGTCAATAATTCTTGAAACAGCCTCCCCGCCCCCATCTCAATCGATTACTATGAGCGCGTGATTGACGCGTACAGACCTCCTTCACGCGGGGTCAGCATGCACGCGCCTTTCCTTTTATAATCTCACATAAGACGCGACTGAACCCACGAGCGCGCCCACAGGAAAAACATCACAAAATCCAATGGCTCCAATTAAGCACAAGGGGCGACCGAAAAAGAGTAAGCGCATTGTGTTGCACGGCTAGGGAAGACGGGATATCTGATCTGTTGCAGAAACACAGCCAAAGTATGGCGACCTGAGAACCTACTTCCCCACCATCCCAAAGCAGGTGTCTCCTGCACCCGCAAACTCCACACCCAATGCGGCCAGTCGTGGCATTGGCACTCTAGGCCATGTTCAGCGTTACCAGAAAGTGCGCGCCTTTACGCCCGTGAAGATCAAAGAGGAGGAGTTGAGCTCGGCAGATGAAGATGAGACCTATGGAACCGATACCGAGGCCTCTCTTGACGTTGGTACTCTGCTTCGTGCTCTATATGACGAGATTGCTCGCGACATGGCGCCTGTGCAGATTAAGGAGGAGGAGCTAAGCTCTGCCGAAGAAGACCATCAGGATGACAGCGTCGACACTGCATCCGAAGAAGACGAGCAAAATGAGGGAACCGGCTCCGCGACCGAGACTGAAGGCGAGGACATGGTCGTTACCCAGCCAGTACGCGCTCCTATGCATGCCTTCTACAGGGCCCACGCGAGCGCAACAAAGTACTTTGACGAGTTCAGCTACGCCCTGGGTAAACTCAACCAAGCAATGCAAACACCAAACAGCAACGGCGGACCAGTCATCGATGTTCCGCGAAGCATTGTTCGTGGCGAATACACCCTGTACTCACCAGAATGGATGTCACTTCACCAGTATAGCAATCCACAACTCTGGACAGCGCAATCTGCGCCTACATGGAGCGCCGGCACTCTGCGATTGGGATATATCTGGGGCCAAAGTGGAGGCATGGTTGGTCTTGAATTTACCATAACGGGAATCGACCATGTATTTACTACCGTCGTTGACATAGATGGTAAAGAGGCAGGGCATGCTCACGCATTCGGGACCCATACTTTGGTAGTGTTTGTTGGTGGCCCGTATATTGGATTGCAGATTGCCAAAGGATACCTGGGTGTGGAGCTGGAGGCTGGAGAGGACCCTCTTATCCAGTTTCATGGAATTCTGGATAGGACGGAGGAGGAGATGTATAAGTGGGGGTCGGGAATGCCGGAACGGAAGAGGTATCCGTGTTACAAAGCGCCGTATACCGCCACGCTGCCTCAGGCTCGGGCCAGGTATTGATGAGTTGCGGGGATCATGTATGACGAGGGGTGGGAGCTGTGGGGTGGCGGGAAGAAGGGTTGTCTTTGCACGCACAAGACCACGTCTCCTGCTACACAGGAGACGATCAAAAGCGGCCTGTGATATTATTCAGTACAGTATTTGGATCATACAAGTACCAGGAAGACTTAATCGGAATCGTGTAGGAAATCTGGTAGACTGCTTGTACACAACCATGGTTCACAACCCCGCCCCTTCCTACAAAACCCCTTGAGCAAAATCATCACCCCTTCATTTCACCGTCCCATCCGCGACACCCAAGCCCCCAACTTACCATGCATCCACCTGCCGCCTCTCCCGATGGCATCTACTTGTCATATTTCCCGGCAGTAATGCACGCCCTCGCCCTCGCCGTATCACGATTCGAAATCGAGACACTGCACATCCCGCCTTCCCTGTGCTTCTTCACCGTGGGTGCAGGATACGAAAAAGCGTCCATGGAAGGTGTCATGTTCTTTGCTGCTCTGATGAACTCTTTCGTCACTATACCCCTGCTTGACTGGCTGCTGAGAGAGTACGACCCCAAGCCACGGCCGAGATATTTGGTGAAATGTGTGGGGTGGTATTCGCTGTTCTTCGTCACATTTTATGTCATCAACGTTCTTGTAAGAATATCCCAGTGCAGCGCAAGGTGGTTTGTGTTAACATAATGGTAGGGCCGCATTGGGAAGGGATGCGAGGGATTTGGTGCAGCGGGTTATGCCTGCTGACAAGCTGATGTGCTCGCGAGCTGTTGGTTCCTAGTGCCTGCCTTTCTACAACGCACCGGCGAGCACCTTCTCAACGAACTCATCCATCACATCATGCTCATAGACCTCTTTCTCGTCACAAGAAGTTACGTCTGTTAGCTGTAGCAATACAAAAGTCGCTCGGTGGTCTCGTTTCTCTCGTCTTTTCTTCTTTACCTCGATTGCACTGGATTGATCCTTTCACCAATCTCGACATGTTTACTTCCGGTCCCTACTTCTTTTCCTCTCTCTATCTCCTGATGGTGCTGCCTTTGCTGGTACGATTTTGGGACAAGGTCCAGAACTGGTTGTGGTGGTACCCCCCACACCTACGCGGGATGAGGACTTTCCGACTGCGTCGCTTCCTGGGCCTCTACCTCCTATGGCTAGCGATGATCTTGCCCGTCCTATACAACCTTTGGAGTGGCCAGTTACCAATCCCCTTTATTGGGGGTCAGAGAGCAACCTCTGGCTGCAGCTAAATTTTTTTATAAATGTTTCACGCCTTGGCCCGATGAGGCTGAGGCCCTCGCATCGTTGGTGATCGGGTACGGTCACTGACACTCAAGATGCTTGACAATTTTTTTCACCCGTTCCGTTCGTATTGCACCCCCTCGGGCGGAACCGTACTTTTTTTCATTGGTTAGCTCCCTAGTGGGACTGATTGAGGAAGAAGACTTTCAACGTATGCTTTCCCACCAAGCATGATGAAAGCATGGGCGCTCGCTATCACTGGGAATGGCCAAAGTGCCCTCGACACAGTTCTCTCGATGGAAACACGGGCCAATTCTGGTAATAGACGCAACGGTAATAAAAAACTGCCGAGTTGGAAGAGAGGTAAGGCCGGGCTGGGATGGGTGCAGTAGTAGTGATGGTTGGTCTTATCGCGAGCTGACGGACCCTCGTGTGTTGTTATGAATGGATGCAATCAACCAACAGGTTAACGCCTGTCGAGTCTTTCAGGCTTTTTGGCGTATTGCATCTGTTGGTTTGAGGTCTTGCTTTTCGTTTGATGTTCATGTAGTAGTCTTCTTCTAGTGAGACCAGTCGAGGAAGCCGACAGCGCCGATCACCAGTGGTGTCGCCCGGGCCGTGCCTGTCGACTTTCTGAACTCAATGACCGCTCATTCCAAACAAACACTTCCAATTGCACCCCGACACGCCATAACGCCCCTGAACGACGCGCATCTTTGTTCTCGAATTCATTCCCCTGGAAAATAGGCTTGGAAACACGCCGCAATCGTTATTCATCGGAAAGTCGTCGCCATGGACGTCAAGGAGCCTCTACTACCGTCGGAACCACCACCGTCGTATGAAGATGCACGAAAGTCACCGCTAGCACACAACAGGTCGGCATCACAGGCTAGGAGACCACCACCAGGGCCTCCTCCGCCGCTGAACTTGCCCGCATTGAATGAGTTGAGAGGATCCAGGGTTGTGCTTGCGAGCGCGTCACCAAGGCGGAGACAGCTTCTCGCACAGGTACTACTACCCATGCAGCTCGAGATAAGTTTATACTAATCTCAACTAGGTCGGGTTAACAAAGATCGATGTATGTCCTTCTAAATTCGCCGAGAATCTAGACCACTCTCTCGGCGCCCTGAACTACGTGCTCGCAACTGCATCCGCCAAAGCGCACGACGTCTACCGAACAGAGATCAACAACGCAGAAAGGGGCGAACCGGCTATAGTAATCGCTGCAGATACAATAATAGTGTCGCATGATGGACGGATATTGGAGAAGCCACGGAGCGAGGTGGACCACCTGTCCATGTTGAAGATGCTGCGAGATCAGGGCGAGCACAAGGTCATGACGGCTGTTGCAGTGATGCGGCCGTTGGAATCGGCCGCCGAGCCTGGCTATGCCATGGAAACCCATGTTGAGGAGACGACAGTCAAGTTTGACCCTACTGGTAAATATTCCTTTCGCAATGACCTTGACTCGGGACTAACACAATCTAGTAACCGACGAACTCATCCTCGCATACGTCAAAACACGCGACGGCAATGACAAAGCAGGTGGCTACGGCATTCAATCTGGCGGGTCCATACTCATCGAGCGCATCGAAGGATCGTATGATAATGTTGTTGGCCTACCGCTACGGGCTACCTTGAAGCTCATTGAGAAGGTCATGGTGCCCGAGGAAGAGGAAGGGGACGATTTCTTCGTGGACAGCATGGAAGGTGATGAATGATGGCTGTTAGTTAGCGAGTCTCCCAAGCTCACTAAGCAGGGTAGAAGATTTGTTTCCATAGTATATGAAGCGTTCAGCTGGCGTATTAGACAGGGCTTAGTAGGATAAACAATATACAAACACATCAACAGCAGGAGGTACATGGGCAGCTGAGCACCTGGCCGAGATTGTACGTGGTACGCCCGTAGCATTGAGGATGGAATGGTGCGGGGGAGCCGAAGTCGCAAGCAGATTATAAATGCTATGTCGACTAGAATAAGTAACTTGACCGTCGCGTCAAGCTTTCCATGCCAGCAGTTTGCTGTATCGTACCATGGCATGGTCACGGCTGAGAAATGTAAACTCCCCTCCATTACCAATCAACCCCACTTACCTCGGCATAGTTTCAGCTTGGCGGCCACCTTGCCCGATGCGGCCCACTCCCGGCGCAAACCTCGTCATGGCTTCGTGTTGTTCAATCTTGTCTCGAAGATTCTGCATTTGCTACAAGATTTGTGCTCCGTGTTGAGATATGCGACCGAAGCATGGCTTCCACTGCTTTCCAGAACCGGACGAATTGCACGCTTTGCCCGTCATTGCCCGACATGCAGTGTTACCACTAGCCCTTTGCCTGACGCCTCTTTCGCCCCATCTGGATGATGCAATCAGGGTCTTTCTCTCGGCGGTGAAATCACAGTTTTAATCTAGTTGCTATATGCTTGAGTATATCTAGGTGCTCGTTGCTGCCTGTTTTTAACCCTCCATCAACTCAATTCCCTTTTCAATATCGCCTATCTGATACCCAATTGCTTCTTTTTTATACCCAAACACTCCAAGCACATACTTCACAATGGTTCAGAACAAGGGCCTCATCTTCAAGCAGGTTCCCGAGGGATGGCCAAAGCCGGGACAGGACCTCGCCGTTGAGGACCGACCTATCGACCTCGACCAGAGTCTACCAGAGGGCAGTCTGCTAGTAAAGAACTTCTATGCGTCCTACGACCCCTACCAGCGTGGACGCATGCGTGCCCCAGAAGCAAAGTCGTACTCTCCTCCCTTTGAGCTGGGCAAGCCTATGACCAACCGATCCATCTTCAAGGTGGTAAAGTCCAACAGCGACAAGTTCAAGGAAGGCGAGACACTCATCACAACCGGCGTTACCCCAATTGAGGAGTACTCCGTCCTCAACAAGGACCTTGTAGCAGGATGCCGGAAACTTGAGAACCCATACAACCTCGACCCCAAGTACTTCCTTGGACCCCTAGGCATGCCCGGTCTCACTGCCTGGTCATCATTCTACGAGATCGGCCAACCCAAGAAAGGCGAGACAATCTTCATCTCGGCCGCCTCAGGAGCTGTTGGCCAACTCGTCGGCCAACTCGCAAAGCACGAGGGCCTCACCGTCATCGGCAGCGTCGGCGATGACAAGAAGCTTGACTTCATCAAGAGCGAACTCAACTTCGACGCCGGCTTCAACTACAAGAAGGAAAAGCCCGCCGATGCCCTCGCCCGCCTCGCCCCCAACGGCATCGACATTTACTACGAAAACGTCGGCGGCGAACAACTCGAAGCCGCAATCAACGCAATGAACAACTTCGGTCGCATCATCGCTTGCGGCATGATCTCGCAATACAACGTCAAGCCCGGGGAACAGTACCCCATCCGCAACCTCATGAACGTCGTTGCCAAGCGCCTTACTATCCGCGGCTTCATCGTCGCTGACGAGAACATGGGCCCCAAGCACGCAAAGGAGCACCAGGAGAAGCTGCAAAAGTGGTTGGCGGACGGCACCTTCAAGGCTAAGATTAGCGTTACTGAGGGTATTGATAACGCTGTTGATGGGTTCTTAGGTATGCTTGAGGGAAAGAACTTTGGCAAGGCTGTGTTGCAGATTGCGGATTTGAGCAAGGAGTAGATTTTTGAAGCTTTTCGCCATATAGCTTAGCGATTGCTTTTTAACGAATGAAATGATAAGATTACAATCTTGCTTCTGATGTTTTGAGCTGATTTAATGGGCCATTCGAGAGTCTTCATTCGATGCCCGATATCTCACAGGCAAGATCATACAAGACGATACACAATTATTCACCCCACAACAGTACGATTGATCCTTACTTCTACTGGCTGCACAGCTCGTATACAATGACGAAACTTTTTTTTTCTTCTGCAACCTTGGCGCCTGTGTTGGCACAGCCTCCACCAACATTCAAAGTCTGCCATGACGTCATTGACACGTGATCGTCGACGCTCTGATGTGTAATCAGCGTGTAGCGGCAAGTTTCAGAAAGAAGGAAAATAGATACAGCGTAAGCTGTAACTACCTCATCGGTGCGTTAGTCAGCATCGGTAGGTTGGGGAAGAAGTTTGCGCGTGCGCTTTCTTCACCATCTCACTATGATATAGCTGATTAATTCTTAGCGCACCTATCTCGGCCCAACGAGCTTTGTAATGAAATAGGGATGCGCGTTATCAATTGCGAAGGTAAATGATAGGCTGAAAAATACCTACTAGTTTGACATTGTCACTTGCCTTGGATATTTTTGCTGTGGGAACTCATATGCTCTCACTCAAGGTGCTACGGAGCTATCTCTCTGACCATAGGCTTGTTCCGGAATTGGTGAGTTGTGTTTACTATTGGTTTCCTGGTCATCCTCAGCGTTTTCCTTCGTTTGTAAGTACTGGCCCTGATAGGCCTCTCGAAAAACGAGGCTCACGCAATTGTTACCACTGCAGAAATAAAGGTACCACGCTCGGCCCAAGTATCCTGAACCATGACCTATAATACGGTCACTGGAGTTTTCGCTGAGAGATTGTTATGACGCGTTCAAACCATACACGGCGAGAGGAATTAGCCATATTCGCAACTTTGTATTTCATAATGGAGAGTTGTCTACTCGCCATTATCGGAATTGGATTGAGATATTCGGCAATCAGTGACAATGTGCGTAACGAATTCATGGGGTACATCTTGTACGACTTTATCACATTCCTGATTCATCAAACGATGAAAATGTTGTTATTTTACAAGCATGTTCGGGCGACACGGCGAGAGCGACTGCGAAGAGACTCTTTGGTCTCACCATCGTTGAGGCGCGGCAGTGTGACACCATCTTCTGAGCAGCGAGCTTCTTCTGATATCTCACTGGTGTCAATACAGACAAGTCCTGAGCGATTGAGGAGCCGGGGCACATAGATTTTTGTCTGAAACGGTACAGGAACAGGGTCGGTTCGGTCCGCCTGCTAGAGTGGATACAGAAGCGGATATTGGACTTGCTCGGCCGACGACGAGGGAAATGTTTACTCCCAGTAGCTCGTGTGGAGAGGTCGTATCCGGGGTTGACGACTGGCCCTGGCATGTTTACAAAGCGTTAGGGGGGGATTTATTTTCTTCCTTTATTTATACCGAAAACCGCGTTGTAGCTCGGCTGTCCGCTGATGAGCTACTTCTGAGATATCACAATCGTCCTATATACCGCCAATATCGAATTCATCAACACTGCGCTCTTGCCGAAATGTGTCTGTCTTGTTAAGCTCACCGTGCCTCCTATTTGTCAGGATCCCGCCTAGCCTAGGCGGGAATAAGTTATCATAGACTATTTAACTAGTAGTTAAACCCATCTCCTTAGCAAATATATGCGGAACTAAGTCATAGTAATATTTAAATCCCAGTATAACGCTGGGGATCAGCGCGCATCTTTGGACAAACCAAATCGAGCAGAGCGTCTCCGATCGTCCGCTTACTGTCTCAACATCAGAATGATCTTAGTATGCCATGTGCATCTTCTAGTGGCTGACGGACGCCGACACTGGACCCCGTATTACCCGGGTGCAACCGAAGAATGCTACGAGTGTAAGATGACCAACATCGAACGATGCGTAAAAATAGAAACAGACGCTCGACAGATTTACGCTTACGCTATGAAGATCCCACTGCGCACACGCGCAACCTTCATCCAAACGCAACTGATTTATAGTTGTGGAACATGTTAGCTGGCAAAGTGAGGTCGATATAATACCGGACGTCTGTGTAGCTGTAAAGATACAATGACGTGCTGTCAACAACATCATCACACACCATCCTATCTACACAGTCCCATCTACAACCACCCCTAACACGACGACAAGATGCGTTACCTTACTCTTGCCGCCCTCTGTGGTGCTATTACGGCAGCACTCGGCCCTGAATTTGTCAACGTCACCGATTTCCAGATCTAGACGACACCGGATAGCATCAAGACCGTCAGCTTCGGCTTGTCTTCCGAGTGGAGCAGCTACGTTTACTGCTCGATCAATGCAGACGGCCTTTATTTCCAACCTATCCAAGAAAACTACGGTCCATGTTCGTACCCCCATGGTCCTGTCAGATACTACTTCTCTTTGATAGCTGCCGACTTGACCGCGGAAAACCCCAGCGGGTACAACATAACCATCTTCGATCAGGCAACGAAAGCGTGAGTATTATCTTGAAAGGTCCAGCAGTAGAGAATACCGAATCTATTAATAGCGTGATGTTATATTTTGAGGTGCGTGTCTGATCCAGTCGGAGTCTCCAATGCGTGCTCTGCTTCTGATCAAGGGTTCCTCACGTGCAAGCAGAAGGACCCAGTGTTCAAGACCCGGCTCTTCCCTCCGGACGTTGAGACCCCAAAATCCTAGCATGTGCGCCGATACCATACCAGGGTACCTGGTGTACTGTCAGCCGAGCAAGGCGTTCGTCGGTATCCTTACTCGTCGGTAAAGATATCTGGCTTATGATAGCTTGAGCCATGCTTCTGATGAGATGGTCTGGTTCATAATTTGTATTTTTTACGTCTTGTGTAGAAATTCAATGGTATTTGCTAGACGTATGTAGAGCATGTTTGCGTTGATGCAGTGTAAAAAGTAAAGATGGTTGCGATTACTCTGAATGTGTTGTCGCCCAGTCAGCCGTTCGGCCCTTCTTCGCATGGGCCTCGCTAACTATGGTCGTTGCAGCATCACGACATCAGAGATGGCAGAAGATTAGGAACGGGAGCTGAGCGCCGTCTCCGTGCCCAAGCCGGCCCTTTTGCAAACTTATGTGCACACTAGCCCTTTTGAGGGAAGCGCAATTCTGCTGCCGCGGCCCCGTCTGGGAAACCCTGGTGATGGGGAACTGCGCTTGGCGGTAGAGCGTGAGGTACAAAAACCTGCAATGGCCAGAAAAACACCCCTTCTGCCTTTGCGGAATTTTAACTACTGCTCGTGCTATACCTAGTAAGCTTCAAAATGCCGAGCCCGCGGCAGCGTTCTCTGTCGCGACTCTTCTTCTGGGTAATTTAAGGGGCTACGCTTAGGGAGCAATCGCACAGGTATACTAGAGTTGTATTCGATGGGGATGAGAACTACATGCTATCTCGTGATGAAGGCTATTCGGAGAGTGGCTTAGAATAAGTTTCTACCCATAGACTGTGCGGATGATCTAAGCATTATTTGGACGCATGTAGTTGCTCTATGCGTCTTTCGTACGGAACACAGGTATATATCATATTTACGAGAGCTCTACTAAATTTTTCACTCTTACCTCTTACCCTCGAGCGATTGTGGTTACGCCGAGGTTAGCGTTTGGGGTGAATATATTGACGATCCTCGGACGAGGACCAATCTGGTCAGTAGCATATGCAAGGGGATACGAAAGGGTAACGCTTACGGAGTCGTACCGAATAATGTTTCTCCAGTACGAGTGCTCTCTACTGGCCGGAAGCACTATCCGGAGCGCAGCTCAATTCGCTCTACTCCTTGGGAGACGAGCTGGTGTTGGGATACCTTACATTATGCCACCAACCAATCGGCGATGCGACCGCGGCCTCCATGGTCTTATTCTATCATCAAATGTGTCGTCTTTGGCATTCCTTCAAAACTACAGTCGGAGCGTGTCAGACTGTGCCCAAGGTTACCTGGCTTATCCTGAAGTCTATTAGGTAAGTCAGACAATCTATTTTCTTGCCTTTTCCATAGAGAGCCCTTGGGCTCGACAGCGCGGCAGAATGTCTCGATCGCTTCCACCATATCTATCGAGCTGTGAGGCCCACGTCCAACTTAGCAGGGTGTTGCTGACTGTAAAGAGTAGGACAACCCCACTCAGCTTACCTCGTATGGTTTACAATCTGCATCGCGTTGCCATCCACGCCATCCAACATTTCCAGCTTACCGGGTGTTGCTGGCGGTGAACAATGACTTTTTACGTTTCACAACCTGTATCGCATTGTCACCAATGTCACATACTATTTCCAGCTCACCCCTCTCTCTGTCGAGGTTATGTATCAAGAGATAGGTGCGGTGGCCGCGTCGCGGACGCTGGGGCTCCACTAACTAAAGCCTCCAAAACGGCTCAGTCTGGAGACAGTTCTAGTGCGAGTGGGTCTGCTGCCGCTGCTTTAGATTCGAGCTGACATTCGTCGGTCCAGCGTGCCGAGTGGGACTTCAGGTAAGAGTGAAAAAACTCGGTAGAGTTCTCGTAAATATCATGTAAGCGATGGTTCTTCAACCTGGTACGCCAAGGATGGGTACCATGTACTGTAGAGGAGAGAATACCTCCGCGCGCACGCGAATATTTCCATCTCCAATACCTCCCAAATTCAAAATGGGACTTCACCCTAAGCTGAAACTTGCGCTGCTGCCCAATCAGAAAGGACTGCAGGGAGCTATGAGATATGTGAATGTGCTCTCGAAGCTATTCTTGATCTCCTGGAAACTTGGATCGTTTAATCAATACTTCCGCAGTCTTGAAATAAACGGGAAGCCCCAGAGTTCCTGCTGCCGAGCCACTACCGACGACCCAGGCTGAGGTAAGAGTGAAAAGGCTTGGTGAAGCTCAGAGCGAGAGAGAAGTTTCGGAGTGATCCACTGACAATGGGTATACGAATATTCCCGAGAATGTGCCATATTATCCGGGTCCAAGGTATTTAAGAGTTCTTTTCCTTTGCTGAGGGATACTTCATTCTCGCCAGACAAACAACGCTCTCACCATTTCACCCCTCACAAGACCAGATTTCAAGCTAAAGCCAAATCCTCAAACTCGAACTTGTTTCCCACATCTCTTTTCGATATCGCAAAGAAAGCCCCCTCTGAAAGATGCGCTTTATCATACTTGCTCTACTTCTTGGTTCCGCAGCAGGTACGTGAACCTGACAATAGCACAAGATGTCGCAAACAGCTTGCTCATTCGAAAATCTTAGCCACATGCCTCAGCAACAATGATTGTTTCAACAATTGTTGCGACAAGAACAGTGCAACCTGTTGTGAGTGGGGCTGCTCACCATGCAACACGTGTTGCCCAGGGGAAAGATTCAGCGTTCCATGCACGTGCTAAGCATGTATCAAGTACGAACAATCAGTGTGTAAAAGGGAGGAAGCTCGAAGAGTTTCGATATCACAATCAGCGTGTCGATTCCTCCATCATCTCGTTCTTCGTTTAGAAAAGTTTATGTCGCTCGTTGTATTGTAGTCTATTAGGAATCTATTGTTTTGGCCCACAAGTCCCGTCTCCAGATTAATTCACGAGCTCTTGCTTCCGACTTGGCGGTAAAATTATAGCCACATACGTGAGCGTCACTACTGTGAAGCATATTATATACTAGCCTCCATGCCTGTAGATTGAACGTCCTTCTGCGCAAAACCACTAACATCATTCAAGCGCGTTACGACTAAGCCGTAGAAACTCATAGAACAAGTGAGGGCCATGTGGCAACGATAAAATGTGCGAGTTTATAGATATAATAGAGCGCGGTGATAGCAGACGGCGAAGAGAGTGCTTGGCGAGGAGCATGCTTCTACGCTGCTCAGCATGAACAACCTGGCGTCAACGTACTGGAATCCAGTCGATCACGCTTGATTTGGATCATACAATGATCTCGTTGCATGCATCCGGATACTGCTCTAGAGATGCTAACATTGAAGACGTCGAAATTTCGGTGGTTGCTGTACTTACAACTGCAAAGACTATTGCAAAGGCGACTGGTTATGTGACCATTGAATCGGGATCTATTCCTCAAGCGAACATACACTAAGCATATGCCTTTCCCAACTCCAATTCCGTCGTCGCATTACAAGTATCCCTGAAAACCATTTGCGCTCTTCCATCTTTTAGTCGTACCCAAACCGGTTCTTTGAACACATCGATAGTTTCAATGCCACCTCCTGTATTCTTTAACCGGCTAGTAGGGTCCGAATTCATTGCGAGCGCAGTGAGTTCCGAGGGCGATCCCCAACTGCTGGAGTAATAACCGGTTACAACGGAATAGCTGATATGACATATAACAAGCAGAACGTAGAATGACAGAGCTACCATCGCTGCGATCTGAGTTGCACCCTCAGGGCTGTACGCATAGCCTAAGATGTTGACCTTAAGCGCGAATCTAGTCGCGTCCTCCGCGTCAGCCTTGGAGATGTTGAAAGCATGGCCTCCATATACCAGTTTCCCGTCTTTGGGGAGGATTTCGTGTATCCATTTGCCAAGGCTCCATGGGTTCGAAGGATTGTCCAGCCCAACCAGAGTCCCGACAAGGGTCTTCCCGAAGTTCACACGGCCAATACCATTCGATATCAGCGTCGCCAAGATGTTCTCGACAATAATAGGATACCATACAGGTTCAGTAGCAGGATTTGTTGTCCATAGTCCTGCTGTCGACGACAGTGTGGAAAAGACTGTTGCATCGGTCGCATCCGAGTCTCGGATAACTGGATTCAAATACGCTGCCCACTTCGCACTAAGTTGGATTGGTGTGTAGGTATTATTGAAGGTCCCGACGTTGTCGTATCCTGTGGGCTCGCTGGAGACGTGTGTTATTACGCTCCGTGAAGCTTTCATCGTAACGTTGGCATATCGGCTGTCGATGCTACATGCATAATACGCCTCGGGCCCAGCGTTTGACTGAGGAATCGTAGCTACTGCAAGAAGAGATGACTGAGTGGCTTTGAGCAGCTCGATGTCGTCTATCCAGTGCACCGATGGACGGTCGCTCGTGGCAAGCACGTCTTGTATCTCAGAAGTGGTGTTCGTATCGTTAATTCGCAGCCAATTCTGAACAATAGCGAAGCTCCCGAGTTGGGATGCAGATCCCGGTCCTCCACTTAGGGTGATATTGCCAAGGATAGGGAATTGAAGGCTAACCGAATCGTTCGGTTTATACTCAGTAGCAAAGCAACGTACCAAGACCACTGGCTGTAGAGCCTCTGTCATAAACGAAGCATCTCGACGATACCTGAAATTGCCGATATCTGCATTCACTGCGGCATTTATCCAGAGCCTCTCCAGGTCGACTAGCGCATCTGCGACGGCGGAAGATGACACTGTCGCTAACGTAAATGCATTGCCCCAGAGCAGTGACGACGTAGCCTCGCGCACGTTCCTTGCGCGAACACGAAATTGGCGCAAAGACGAACGCCCGGGCAAGGAAAGCACTTGCGGAAGAGCTCCCATGCCAGTGAGAGACCTCCAGTATGGTAGATATTCCTCGTTGATGACCCGCCAGCCACTAGCCGGGCAAGCTTGATCAGCGTTGTCGACTTTACAATGACTCAGAGCCGTAGATTCCTCGATAAGCGTGGGATTTAGGGTCGACTCTGTGGAATTGATCCAGAAGGTGGTTCCACCTGCTGGCCACTCATCCAGTCGCGGCCTCATAAGAATACTCGTGGACGGTCCGACCGTCAGCCCTGCAATAGAGCAGCTGACGAGTAAAGAGACGATGGTCCATTTTGTTCGCCTCTCTGCCCACTTGTAATAGATTGTTCCCCATAGTTCTGGTGACCAGAGGAAGGTAAGGTCTTTGAATTGCGTTGCTGATAACACGGTACCAAAGGGAACTCCATCACCAAATACTAACTCTTTCCGAATGTATGTCAGTGCAATGGCACCAAGAGAGGCTAGCATGAACAACTCGTGCAGTTTGGCGGCAAATTGAAGAGCCGCTAGCTTCTGAGTGTCCTGTCCGGGGGTTCCGGAGAGTTCACCGCCGATGTAGTGGTTGGAACAATTGAGAGTAAGGAGAGCAAGTGCTGCTGATACCGGGATAAGATGCACAACGCAGCGCAATGCAGCTTTGAACTGATCCTGCTTCATCACGACCTTTTCCCTCTCAGTGATTTCCCAACCACATGGTTTGGCTAACAGGTTAAAGACAGCGGATAGTCCCACTGCTTTGCAACACTTTTGAATAAAAGAAGGGAGGCCGTCACGCGGCTGGAATGAACCGTCACTTTCTCCCAGGATGCGCCTCTGACTTTCACCCTCTGACGACGAGGAGTATGCAGATGGGGTAGAATTATTTTGCCTACGGTACGAGTGTCAGGAATAGCGGACGCGTCAAGAGTCAAGAGTCAAGCACTTACACGGGTGTAGTAACCAATGATGACGCCGAGCTGTCTAAACTTGGCGGAGTGACAGCACGAGACGAGACGCGCCTTGACGGCGATGAGCCTAGTGCCTCAAGCTCCATGATACTCATCATGCTATGTGCGAGTGTTATGGGTGAGCCAGAAACGAGAGTCGGAGTAGAGAATATTGAGGACGTTGGTTTGGGCTTGAATGTCCATATCAATTAGGCAGTTTTGTCGTAATGGAAAGTGCATCATGCAGGGGCTGCATGATATTCCACCTGAAGCGTTCCTTCCCGAGACATGTGCGGCACGGTCGCATCCTTTTGAAGGATGCAGTGCTAAAGGTTTCATCACCGATTTTACGACTGTGATATTTCGACGAGTGAGCATCACGAACTTTAATTCGATTACAGGATACCTCGCCCCTCTGTCAGGCGGGAGTGGTAGACAAATGATAGACCTCAGAATCTAATTTTGACGGGAAGCGCTAAGAGTGAGCATTCGAATTGCTATATACTGCGTGTTTTCACCTCCGACGGAACATGCATATAGTTATAATTAGCAATAACTCAAAATTATAACCAACAAGTTCCTCCTTTATATATATTGTTTAAAAGCTCTTTGCTTTGCGCTTCTCTCTATCTTTTCTATTTTTATATAGCATTTTGTAGAGTTAAGTTATTTAAGTTTAAACACAAAATTTGGTGTTTCTTTGAGAAAAACGACATGGGTATTAGCTGCATATTAGCCCCTGTATGTTCCGTCGGACGTGCCAACACGCAGTACCTACTACCCAATGTGCTATGGAACGGAACGTAGGTAGACGCCCAAGCTAAACTCAACTAGTTTGCGCGTCGGCGGCATACACCTTGATTGGAAGATAGAGCGCAAGGACCAAGCTTGGCGAGCTGCTAGCGCGGGCCGCCTGCCCGCCTTACTGTCAGATGAATCCTTCACACGTTCATCTCCCCTTTCCTCCTGGGAATGCAACAGTATGCTTCTCCTAACTTCCAATGACTGCACTGATGCGTTTCGCTCGGATGCTCAGTCGCCGTTCAATTAAGCAAGTGTTCGTCCTTGCATTTCTCCTATTCCACGTCTTCGAAATCGCCCAGATACTACGTTGCCATTCGAACCCTACGATCGACGATGTAGCTCCACGACCCGAGCGCGTATACATCGCCAGCTTGCACTGGAACAATGAGAGAATCTTGCGAAGTCATTGGAACGATGCAGTAGTAGCATTGGCAAATGCTCTAGGACGAGACAATGTCTTCATCACGGTGTACGAAAGCGGTAGTTGGGATGATAGTAAAGGCGCTTTAAAGGAGCTCGACATGGCTCTGGGGGCACACAACATCAGGCGAAACATAACTCTGTCACCCACGACTCATCTGGACGAGATGTCTGTGTCGACTCGAGGTCAGGGCTGGGTGCACACATCCCGAGGGAGAAAAGAACTCCGGCGGATACCATACTTGTCTCGACTTCGTAACTTAACCCTTGAGCCTTTGAGGCAGTTAGTCTTACGGGGGTGAGAGATTCGATAAAATCTTATTCCTAAACGATGTTGTCTTCAATGTAAGCTATCGATAGTCGATTCCCGCTCGGGGGTTCGTAAAAGGCTGACGAAAGCACAGACCAACGACGTACTACGGTTGCTAAACACCAACGGTGGGGATTTTGCTGCTGCTTGCTCGTTAGACTTTAGTCATCCTCCAAAGTTTTATGATACGTTTGCGCTACGGGATGCTGAAGGCCACGAGATGCTCATGCAAACCTGGCCTTATTTCCGGGGCAAAGCAATCACGGCAAGCTCTGTTGGCCAACCGTCCTGTGCCCGTTGCAAGCTGCTGGAATGGTATGGGTAAGTTGTATATATTACTCGTTCTCCGCATCGCCTCGGTTCAATTCGCAGTCGCCGACTAACACATTATTCCCCTCAGTCGCGATGCCTGCCGAACCGTTCATTGCT
The DNA here is from genome assembly GCA_014334815.1 of Pyrenophora teres f. maculata. Lineage (NCBI taxonomy): Eukaryota > Fungi > Ascomycota > Dothideomycetes > Pleosporales > Pleosporaceae > Pyrenophora > Pyrenophora teres. The sequence continues at coordinate 1,484,416 of CP060579.1, read as the reverse complement.
CCATACCAACTGCGTTTCCGGGGCATCCCGGACTCTCTTGCAGAATCTCACCTCGAGGCCTCGGAGTGTTGCCTAATCCACGTAGACAATCCTTTCCGGAATCAGAAAGAGACATATATAAATCCACAGGTGCTAGTGGGCTACAGCGGTGAGGCATACGATGCTGTCCATCCCCAAACACTGTTGCTGTCATCGTGGCAAATCTTCAAAGCTCTGTGGGAAAATCGCATCCGCAGATGGTTCACTTCGCCTTACTTGAAAGAATGGAGGGTGAGGAGAAGAGTCAAGGAATGGACAGCGATGAGTAAGGAGCATGAGGAGCATGGTCAGATATGTCTCATCAATGAAATGCAAGTCCTTGCCGAGAATGGATGGGCGCATGTTTAGGGAACGTGTATGTTGGTATGCAGACTGGATCACATCCCCCATTACTGGGCTAACGTCCATCCCCAACACAACAATCGCAACAACAAGCTAAAGAATATATATTGTTGGAATAGTTGCTCTAAGCTATCAATCACATTCTCTCTTTACCTCTTTTAGAGATAGGTTTAGTTTACTATGCAATGCGATAATTTAGCATAAGCGTTAACGTACGAGAGGAGCGGAGTAGATACTATAACGGTGTCCCAGCCTCTGGCGAGTCGGTTGAGGGAAATAACAACCATGGTAGACGTATTCGCGTATGCAATCCAAATTTCAACCCTTGTTACCACGTCCATTTATCGTCAAGTTGAGACAAAAGGCGGAGGTGGGCGTCGCGGTTCTCCCTGTGGCTGCGTACGCATGCTCAGCCACACACGCCACTTTTTATTGGCGCTAGCCTTGTTAGTCGCCGCTGCGCCCTTGCGAAGTGGAAGGGCGGTACAGTAATTTAGCGCTTTCGCGGGTGCGGAACCTTCTTTCTTATCACATCCCGCCTTGGAGACGGAACTCCAAATACTATCTTCAAGTATCACCACTACGGCGAAACTGTAAAAGTAGATATTCGTTTCAGCAAAAACATTATGCTAGTCTAACAACGAACAGTTGGGAGCCACCTTTATAACCCACCATCGCTACAAGAGAAGCCCGAAACACCGTCTTGGCGACGTGGTAAAGTTACGGCGATTCCCCACTATTAGCTGACCGGTGGCCTGAACCTTGGATCTTCATCAGCCCTTCAGCGCCAAAGGGCTGCATGGATGACTCTGACCTGCGAACGCAAACAGCTCGTGGGCGCAGCGCCCTTTGATCTAAAATACTGGACAAGGCCTCAGGCTCCGGAAGACTCATTCTCTATCATACTCGCTCTCTTTTGGTGCTCGTGATTGCTAAGCCCACGACACAAGGAATTGTTGCGCGTTGACCACAACGCCGCCCTTGACAAAGACTAATTACTACCATACGAAAGAGTAGATACCAGGCATGGATCATCAGGGCGCAGGTTTCGCCTTTGACCTAAGCATGGATTTTCCTGCCTTCAAGCCAGTGGATGACACTGCTGGCTTCTACGGTGACGAGGCGATCGACACAACCACGACCGCCGCGTCTTCCTTCGATCCTACCATGTTCGATACTCAGAGCTCATTTGATATGCAACATAGTCTGGTGAGATACTTCCTGGATTACATGTACTGCACGCATACTAACTAGGCAACAGTCCTTGGATAACACCTCGGTCACTCCAGCATGGAATACACAGCTCACACCACACATGCAGTCTGCCGCAAACACCTTTCTCTCTACGCCCCTGCAACCTTTCAACACCATGCTTGGCGAATTTAATGCGCTCGGCAAGCGACCACTACAGCTTGAGGAGACACACGAGTACCCTCAGCCCAAGCGACATGCAGGCTTTGACTTTCCCCTATTCCCTACACCGCCGGCACCCATGGACTCCTGGCCAATGGAACCAACTCCACCATCCACATCGCCAGAGGGCTTGACAGACGAAGCGGCGGATGTTTGCTCAATGTGGTTCAACAAGTACAATGTGCTTCCGAGGTAAGTCAAAGTCAAAGTATCAAGAGCTTGTAATTGATGAATATACAGTGACAAGCACATTGATTCTCTAAGCCAGCTTACCGGAGAGTCCGCAGAAGCCATCCGGAACTGGTTCGGCCGGCTCGTGAAGCAGGGCATGGGCGGCAGTCAGAGCGACTCCGCTTACAAGTCACAAACATTCCTTATTCAGCAACAGCAACAGCAGAATACATTCTGGCATGATCCAACTTACCAGACAGACCTCACACAAGTGTCCCCTCCACAGATCAATCTTAGCCCTGAGATGTCACCTAGCCTCGACGATGTAGGCACGACGACTGCGCAGTCGGCCACTACTTTGCGAGGCAACAAGAAGCGTTGCACGCCTACCGATGATGCAGAACTGCTCGGAAGGGATCCCCGGAAAATCTACCAGTGTACCCGAAAGTGCGGCAAGCGATATGGTCGTAAGAACGACTGGAAGCGAAATGAGGAGGAAGGCTATCCGGTATGTTATCACCCCATCCGTTGCGAAGCATTCATAGTATCACGTTGGTTAAGGTTTCATCAAGAACACCAACGTATCACTCGCCAGCGTGGCTTCTTCTGTTCGTCCCGCAATTTGCTGATTGTTTTCGGTACAGTGCAAATCATGGGTATGCAGCTTGTGCACCAGCGAGGGTGTCGAGCATGTTAAGCCATGCTACAGAAAGTACCATTTCGTGCAGCATTTTCGGAACATCCACTCCGGAATGAACGCCGAGGACTACGATGAGGCGAGCATCGTCTACTCAGAGACCGAGTTCCCACGCAAGTGCGGCTTCTGTCGCCATCGATTTGAATCCAGACAAGAGCGAATCGACCATATCGCCAACCACTTCAAGCAGGGCAAGTGCATGCTTGACTGGCGCGACGACGAGGACGACGACAACGACGATTCTGCCGGCGACGACGACGACGACCATTCAAATGGTGACGGCTTCAACGGTGCGCCATCCTCCCAACAACCGCCGTTTGATCCACGTGGCGACAACAACTCCAAATACCTTGGCAACAACGGCAGCAGCAGCGGTTCTAGTGGCCAGCAACCACAAGGAGGTTTCTTCCAATTCCAGCTCTCACAGCTTGGTGAGAGCCAGTTGTATTGTGCGGACCGACCTACCAAACCCATTACACTTTCGCCGAACATCTCTCAGTCATCGACCTCACCTGAGTCTGGCGGCATTGTGTCACAAGGCGAGCGCGTTAAGACAGAGGAATACGACACAAGTACTTTGGCCAGAGATGCTCTCGCCCAGCCCATAGAAGAGGAATATGAGACCTCATCGTTTGGTCGTGTTGCAGAGCATCTCGATTGGAAGTATTCCTGGGCCAGTACAGAGCCTGAAGTACCACTTCTTAGCGTGACATCGCTGGACTTCCCAGCCTGCCCAGACGAAGACCTTTCAGCGGGTAGAGATACCCAGTGTCCTGAATATTCGACAGATGTCATACCTAGGGGAAGATCACCTGTGGGTATACACATACCGCAGATTCCGAACAAGTCACGATCGTTCCTCAGTGTCAAGCTCCTGGGCGCAGGTGGCTTTAGTACAGTCGACGAAGTCATACATCAACAAACGGGCCTACACGTCGTGAGGAAGACACTCAAGAATCGCGATCGGACGGCTCTTGACGAGCTCAAGAAGGAAGTAAGTGTTCTTCAGAAACTCCGCCACCCACATATTATCCGCTTCCTTGGAGCCTACTCGAAGGGCAACAAGATGTCGATATTGATTTCACCTGTGGCCGAGACGACACTCGCCGGTTGGCTCGAACAATCCTCGTCGCAGAGGCCTGCCACACTGCTCCACACGGTTGTCAAGATGTTTGGCTGTCTTGCATCGTCTGTGAGGTACATCCATGAGCAACGCCCTGTTGTCAAGCACATGGATATCAAGCCTCAGAACATTCTCATCGTCGGAAGCGATCAAGAGATCCCACATGTGATACTCTGCGATTTTGGTGTCAGCTCTGCAGAAGATTTACATGACCATGAATCGAAGCCGCTAACACGCCAATATGTTGCACCTGAGGTCTTTGAAGGCTTCGTTCGCAAACAAGCGGCCGATATCTGGAGTTTGGGGTGCGTCTTTTCAGAGATGGCATCTATACCATTCAGTCAAGACAACAAAGACTGGACAGCTTTCCGCAAGGAATTCAGCGGACGCACAGGCAAGTACTATTGGCAAGACGTATATGGCGTACAGGAGAAGCTATCCTCCTTCCTCGACGCTGCAAAGAATGCGACTGAGCAGACGGTTGTCCGCACGATTCAGTCAATGATGGATGCCAATCCGGAAAAGCGGCCAGACGCAGCATCGCTGACTCTGATCTTTACTCCTGCGCCATGCTGTCTCGACTGGCCAAACGACAAGGCGACATTCCCCGGTCCAGACGAAGAACAAGGAGCGGTAGAAGCATTTGCTCGTGAAGACATCATAGAGCACTATGGTCATGATAGAGACCCGACTCCCTATAGTGACAGTCTTTCAAGTGCAAAGACATGGTTAGATGACTGTCTACACACCCACGACGCTTGTCACTATGTACCGACGGGCGATTTCAGCGCCCTGCCTACACGTCTGATAGACATGCTTCCGGATGGTCAAACCGGGTCTTATGTGCGCATTGTCGAGAGCAACATGCTCCCACGTGTCACGGAGCAAGTTGAATATGTGGCTTTGAGTCATGTCTGGGACTTCAGCCAGCCGATACTTACCAGCAGCCTAATATTGGACATGCAGAAGAAACTGCATCTCAAGAACCTGCCATCCATGGTGAGACAAGGCATATCTGCCGCCCAACGTCTCGGGTACCGATACTGTTGGGTGGATGCACTCTGTGTACTCCAGGACTCAAGGCAAGAAAAGGAACGCGAGTGCAAGAGCATGTCCTTGACATTCCGCAATGCAGCGCTCACAGTCATACTTGATCAGCTAGGTACAGACGATGACGATGACGATGACAAGTCCGACATGGGATTTTCGGGCACAACTCCTCACCCTGCTCCGTCTTTGTTCAAGACGATAGCAGGCGAAACCACGAGCACAGCTCGAGTGCCAGCTTCGTCAATGCTTCCACCAAGTATTCTCGCCTCACCAAACTTCGGCTGGGATACACGCGCCTGGGTCCTCCAAGATCGACTACTAAGTCGACGCTTCCTGCATCTCGGCAAGCAACTATACTGGGAGTGTAACACGCTCAAGGCCTCGGAGACATTCCCTTGCGGCCTCTCGCCTCTTGTCTGGGAGAAACTGCATACTCTGCAATCCAATCCCCCGGAACCAAACACTCGCCGCCGCACTACCAACCCCGCAACGCCGGATCCTCAAACCACACTCGCAACGGCAAATGCTGATCGCCCGCCCACGTTCAAACGGCAGCAGTCCAGTTGCAAGTACCCAGACTGCACACCCTCCGACACAGTGATACCAGCACCAGCACGGTATCACATCCGACTTCCTCCACTCCCCACCGCCAGCCTCCATCCAACCACGCCGCCACAACCTCAGACGCAGAACCAAACCCGCTTCTCCGGCCTATACGCGCGCACTCCATCGAAGAGACACACACACAGGCAACCGACACCGCCGGTAGTCAAGCACAAAGAGCAAGCCTCACGGTACCCCACTTGCCCCACCTGCTCCTGTTTAGGCGCTAGTACCACGAACAGCTCGAGTACCCAAGCACTACAGCGAAACCGCCATGACGACCGGCATAACCATTGCGACGTGTGTTGTACCAGCAACAGTAGGAGTAGCAGTAGGAGCAGGAATATTGCAAATACGAACGGCAATGGCGAAGAAAACGGGTGTACGATTCTTGGTATTGGCGATCCCGATACCAAGAATCGTACTACCGTTGCAAACGCGAATGAGGCCGTCGACAGTGTGGGTCAGGGTGGTGAGCACGATTTGCTGGGTTGTGGTGGGATGACGTAGGTATGCACCTATCCGAATTTCCTTGAGATTTTCCTATGTGTTTGAGAAAAGGGGGTTGGGGGTTGTGGGATTCAGATTCAGGGTACATCTAGGTCTACAGTAGTTTCGTTTAGTCTGAACCAGGATATGGGATAGTTTTGTAGTTTTATAGTTTTTTTTTCCCTTGTGTGGTGGTACTCTTTTCTTTGTTTGTCCTAGGGAGTTGAAATGGATAATTTCTCACCTTTATGTTCACGTTTGCATATTGTGCCTTTGTGTGTGTGTGTGTGTTTTTGGACAGAGAGAAGAGGGGGTGGGGGTAAGACTGGTGTTGTATGCGTCTAGTTGAGGTAGGGGGTAAGACTGGTGTAGTATGCATCTAAAGACGATAATGAACAGACCCTTTACTTCTCAGACAACGCGTCAAGTCTGCGTGGTAGGAACAGGATGTGTAAGGTTTTCCTCGCAGGGATTAGATGGAGATGTTTTCCCCATCCGTCCGTCCATATATCGCGCTTTCATAGATACGACAGTTAGTTGAAGCGTTTTGTTGTGAATATCGCAAGCGTTACTAAATTGATGCACAGCCATTCCATCCCAAACCCCATAGCTCTTCCACTCTCCCCTACTACACCCAAACTCAAGCTAAACCTCCGGCCTAACCACCCCCCTCCTCCCCCTCATCCCCTCCACCCTCCTACGATCCTCCTCAAACTTTCTCTTCAGCTCGCCCTCGGCCCTCTTCCTCTTCTCCCTATTCTGGAACCTATAAAAGTCATCCGTAGCCCTATGGTTCCTCTTGCGCTCATCCAGCTCCGCCTTCTTGCGCTCCGCGTCTTCGAGTCTAGCGGGGCCGCCGCGGCCGCCGCGGACAACGGCGACGAAGCCGTCTTCGTCGGGGACGGAGCGGGCTGTTTTGCGGATTTTATTGCGGAGGGTCTCGAGGGCGTTGAATTGGGTGAGGTAGGCGTTGAGGGTTGATTGGAGGAGGGTGGGTGGCGGGTGCAGGAGGGTGAGGTGGGTTTTGTAGCCTGTGGGGGGTGGTGGGTTAGTTTTCTGGTGGTTTATGTGTGCACGGCATGGGTGGATCAACGTACGTTCGACGCCTAAGCCTTCTCCTTTACTCTTCCATGTCACGTTCTTGCCTTCTTTGGCGGCTCTTTGTACTTCTCTCAACGCTCCCCGTGCACTCTTCTTGTCTACAAAGACGACGACGGCTGAACTCCCGCTTTTCCTTACTTCACGGTTCCACAGCTGGGGAAGCGCAGACTCTGCGTCTTCAACTACGCCTTCTGCGATTACGGCTGCATCGTCGGTCCGTTTTCTCTTCTTTCCCCGCTGCTCCGCGTCTTCTGTAATGGTGGGTTTCTGGCTCTTCCACCGCTTGTGCATGGGTTGTGCGGGTATACTGGCATCGAATTCGACGCGCTCGACCATGGAGCCACCTAATTGTTCTTGAAAGAGCGCGCGCATGTTACTTTCGGTTGCGTCAATGGGTACGTTTGTGATGAAGAGACTGCGCTCATCGTCGGCGGTTGGTATGCTGGGTGAGTGCGGTTTGACGTAGATGTAGTGTTTTGCGTCATTACAATGCGCTGGGAGGCCGGGAAGCGTGGCGAGCGTGAGGGGGAGAATTGTGAAGTCTGCGACGGTTTTTGGTATCGGTTTCGCCTTGTGCGGCTTGGGCGCTGTTGAAGGTGCCATGGCGATGTCGAGTGTGCGGGTGCGAAGAAGATTGCGGGTAGCTTTGCAACACGCGCGGATGTGGCTCAGGTATATCACGAGCGCAGTATTTTGTGAAGCTGCCAAGGTTGGAGAATACAAGTCAGCACCAATGTCTTGTGTGTGTGAGAGCGTTCATACGCATGCGCGCAAGTGAGCTGGTGGGGATTCGGGATTCACGAAATTTTGGCAGGGATGTCACGGGCCCTGAGCCCTAAGGTCCAGGCACCGCATGTGCAGACTAGAGGCACATCACATGACAAACACATTATTCTCAAGTTGATGAATACAGGCACTTTTATATGAATAGTTTTACATCTGATTGGTGATTACACCTAAAAGAAAAGTAGATTCATTATCTATAGCGAATAGCCATGCGTGAGCCAAGCGTAAAGCAAGAATGCTGTACATGAGCCAAGCATAAAAGCAAGAATGTGGATATCAGGGGGATCGTAGAAGCATGATGGCTGCACGCAGCTCAGGTGAAAATTCTTACAAAGAAAATGGCGCGCCGTATGCAGTCATTCAATCTGATGCAGACGTGGCGTGAAATAGTGCTGACTGAGCAGTGCGCGAGTAGACTGCACGTCAGCTTTGGGGATTGAGGGCTCAGTCGTCTATTCGAAGCCGCCTGGGATGCTCCTCATGGGAGACTCTGGAAGAGCATGAACATTGTTCTTCTCTTCCTTCTCATTCGGAGGCGATTGGTCGTGCGACGTCTTTGGCTTGAGTCGGTTGCTAATTTGCTCCAACCTGCTGTCTTCAACAGAGGATAGAGAAGAGGTCGAATCACCGCGCATAAGCGAAGGGATTGAGTCGGGGCTGTGCTTCGCCACGGTAGGGGAGGGTGCAGCTGATGTGTTCAGCGATCCGTCCGAATTGGTCGACATGCGGTTGCGGAATGGGTTGCGGACTGGTAGGGCCGGAGCAACCGGCTTTGCAACCTGGATCACGCGCGCGCGGATGGCTTGTGGGGCTGGGGCTTGGTGGATCTCATGAACGACTGGCTCTTCCTCAATCTCCTCTTCATCGTCATCGCCGTCATCCTCGTCGTCACCTTCTTCGTCTGACTCGGAGTCGGATTCGTGGTGAATCTCCTGCGCTATTGAAATCCGGGGCGAGCCGGTGGATGGGGTGGTAGCGGGGCTGATTGTCTTTACCTCGCCAGAGGTGGGTGTGGCCTCTTGAACTTGCTTTTCGCTAGTTTGCTTTCGTGGCGGAGTAGCTGCCTCGACACGTGTCTCGGGGACCTCTGCAATAGAAGGAGTGGGCATGCGCGCGACGCTTGTCCTCGCTGGTAGTGTGGGAGGCGCCTTCTTGACAGTCGGAGGTGGTGGTAAGTCGTCAGTCTGCGTACTCATGTCGACGGTTGGGGTTCGAGGAGTTGCAGGAGTTTGAGGGTCGAGCATGCTACTAATGGTGCTCACGCGCCAACTCGACCGCTGGCTGCCAGCATAGCTCGATCGGTCTATGCTTCTCCTGAATGTGGAGTTTCTGAAGGTGTTGTAGATGGGACTGGTCGGACTAGGCTTGAACTCGAACTGTTCGCTTGTTGGTCGGCTATGCGTCCCTGCTTCTCGAATTTCCAAGCCGGCTTCTTGCAGCGCTAGTACACCGTACGGGTCAGGGTCGACGGCGTCTGGAATACCAAATGTTTTGTCTTCAGGACCTGTAATCTCAAAATCTGCGGGCGGTGCTTCATCGGGTATCAAGGATTCGTCCACATCCGTGTCACCTTGAGCCGACTTGAGCGTCGCCATGAGTCTCCGTATCTCGTATGGTGGATGGTTCACTTTTCCAGCCAAAATGTCCTTGACTCCTATTCGCTGTCCGTAGAAGCGCTCGTTCTCGTCGGTGCGTTCGATGATGATGGTGCCGTCGAGCTGAAGGCCGGCATAGAAACCTCGCGATTTGATGTATGTGAACAGTGGTGACTGGCGCTTGTGAATCTCGGTGTCGAGCATGCCGCCAATGCCAGCTGGGCCTGCCGTTGCGCTGATTTCGCCTCCCAGTGTACATCGGATGTTTTGAAAAGCCTCTAATGCGGTTTCGTTGTTGATGACGATGACGCAGTCGTAAATGTCAACACCGGCCAGGAATCCCACACCAACAGTGTGCATCATGATACCCGAGGGCGGCGACCATGAGCCGTCTTGTGTGCGCGCAACCAGAATACCGGCACCACCGGATCCCGAGATCCATAAGCCTGAGCGCATGGTGGTGAAGATGCAGAGACCCTTTGCATTCTGTATCACCTTTGTTGGTATCTTCTTGAGTACCTTTTGCTTTCCTTGAGGAATACCCGCAACTGCGGGCCGGTCTTCTTCTTCATAATAGCCATCCTCTGCCGGCGTGTTAGTGGCATTTGGGGTGCATCCGGGTTTAACGTACTGCAAAAACTCTTGAGGATTCTCGCGGCCTTGTCCGACTCAATGTCGAGGGTTGTAGGCCAGAAGGCCTCTGAGCCGACTTTGTTTGACAAGCGATTGACGGGGGCACCGAGTTTGTCGACCCAGCCGTAGACCTTGTCAAAGCCAGTCTTGGATTGGGTTTTCGTTTTGGCCCAGAGCGCCATGTTTTCGCGGGCAATGGTAGGGCGTGGACGCACTACGTCACAGGTCGGGCAGAATACTACGAGGGGGCAGCGGGCGAATTATACATTGGGAACTCGGAGGCCGGAAGTACGAAGACTCGTACGGAGCCAAGGCGGAGGATGGGAATGAGGTCAGAGAAGGGAAGCGGCGGGTGGTAGACAGGCGGGCTGGCACTGTTTTTGAGTCGGCCGGTACGTCAGCTGCTTGTAAGCTAGGCTGGACTCTGCTGGCGACGGCGCCCTCTAGTATCGGGTACCTTAATAAACCCTGAGCGTTACCGAGCAAACCACCCCTGTCTATCACGGCTCAGACGAAGGCTTAAACGACGGAGCCCAGGTGATGATATATTGATTTACCACATCGAGTCCAGAGCGGGGTTGTGGCAAGCGTGTGGTGTGATTCGACGCGAGAGTCGACCTTGCGACGGATGCACGCAACAGTGGCTTCAGGAACAAGCACAACTCAACCCAACTACGGTCACGGTCAGGGTCACGGTCAGGAGGCCGGATAAATGTGGCATGCATGGGTGCGTGGTGGAATGAGGACGCACGTGTCTCGCGGACTAGATGGCGGGTGGCCGGGTCTGCAATTAAATTGTTGAAGAAGCAAGCAAGCAGGCAGGCAGACAAGAAGAAGGCTGGGACATGCCCGTCGCCACGCCACCGCCACGCCTCCGCCACGGCTTTCCCTCCGGAGCAACAGTATCGCCGGCTCCGGTGCAAAGGACGCGCCAAGCCGTGGCTGAGTCAGGCGCGTCGCTGCGAAGCTCGTCCCCAGACTCCAATGTTATGTTTTGCATGGACCGCGACGTGAGCTGGACAAAGAGCAATCAAACGTGCCCGCCATCTCACCTCTCCCGCCCATCGTGCATGAGGCGCAGCGCGTGATACCGAAATAGCGTGCGGAAATTACCAGTGTTATTGATATTTGGTTTTGGCCAAACATCCCTACCGCCTGTCCAACACCTGGAGCTTGTGAAGCAGCACCACCACCAAGACCAGAACCAGCACGGCAGCAATGTTTCGCGGCGGCCCGCCTTCCACCCCCGGTCGCAACTCCTACGACAGTCAGAAGTTCTGGGAGGATGCGCCATCGACGACACCTGCAGGCCCTCCGCCCGACAAGTCAATCTACCCCACGCCTCGCGGTGCGCCGTCGACAATGAGCAAAGGTCTGTTCAGCACCTCTCGCCCGACATTCGACAGGCCCAATAGCTATGGCTTTGGCGCCACCCCTCTGTTCGAGAGCTCGCCGCCCAAGTCGCCGCCCAAGCCGAGTTTCTTCGAGGGCATTGGATCGGGCTCAATGGGCACTTCCACCTCAGGCCGACCGCCAGTCCAGCGAGGGCGTCCCACGTCGGGCACTTTTCGCGTACCCAGCGCATCACCCGACCATGGTCTAAACAGAGACGCAGAGGGCGACTCCGACGACGAACTCGACATGGACAATCGACGCCGCGACCAAGACTCAGACGAAGACTCTGAACAAGACCCGCCCTCTGCGTCACGGGCGAAACAAGACACAGAACAGATTCGCACAGTCCGTCGCCTCCATGACAAGCGCAAACGATGACTCCAGCCCTGCTCTAGTACGGCCAGGCGCAAAACAGACACAATTCGATCTTCTGGCGCTTGCCAAGGGCCTCGCGTCGAACAATGGCAGGTCAGCCCTGCAGGAACCGGATCAGGTCATGCTGGAGACAGAGACCCTGATCGAAAGGGCCATGGAGTCGCTTCACTCAGATACACCCACACAGCGGACTGACGTACTCGCCTCGGTCGTCCAGGAGCTGATCAAAACATGGCAGGCTGCATCCAAACCAAATCTTCGGGCTAGCACCACATCAAACCGATCTGGGTCCGCAACAGAAATCTTACACGCCAGTCGACTAGCATCGCTTCTGCTGACATTGCACCATCCACCGCAATTCGACTTGACCCAACGAGCCTCAGCCCTGTCACTTGTGTCTGCACGCCCCGAATCGAAAAACTACACTCCAATCCCAAGGGTATTGCTCAACTGGCTGAATACCACATTCTCTGGTGTTTCCGAAGTGGATGATGTACTGAAAGAATCGCGTGGTTACTCTAGGCATCCTTCGTATTGGGAGGCTGTACACATCACTGTCGTCCGGGGCAATTTTTCACAAACCTTGAAGCTACTACAGGGTGCACAGCTTGAGTACGCCGAGACGGCCGAACTTGACGGGCTTGGCGGCACTGGATACAGTGGGAAGCATCTACAGTACGCAAACCACGCAGTTCGTCAAGCACTTGATCTTCTTCACGAATGTCCAGCCATCGCATCAGACGACTGGGACATCAAGGGACACGACTGGGCCATCTTTCGACAGCGTGTGCAACAGACTTATGATGATTTAGAGGATTTCTCAGAGGGAGAGAGCGCAAGCCGTCACGCCATGTCGCAATCTTTCCAGGCAGCACACTTTGGAATCTCGCAAACTCAGGCAAGCTTCCAACTCAGCGTGGCCAGTCGCAAAGCCGAAAGCAAAGTACCTTGGTCCATTTATGAAAACCTGGGTAAATTGTATCAACTTCTACTAGGCAACGAACAGGAGATTCTCGAATTATCGGCAGATTGGATTGAAGCAGTCATCGGTCTCGGCGTTTGGTGGAACGGAGAAGAGGAGGATCAACCACAGGGCAGTCTTGCTGCGAGTCGTCGTTCCATTATGCGGTCACAACGAGTGCGTCCTGTCGATGTGACGCCGATCAAAGCGTATTGCCAACGACTATCAGCTTCCTTGGCAGCCGTAATCTCAAATATTGATGAGGATTTTGGTGTTAATGTTGTAGACCGGTTCGAGGTGGGTGTAGCCTGCATTTTTGACGACAACATGGAAGGAGCTCTCCAGATCCTCCAGGGTTGGTCGCTCACCATAGCTACCGCAGTCGCAGAGCTCGCCAGTGTCGGAGAGTGGTTTTCGAGCGCAAAGGGCCTAATGGATCAATTCGACCAAAGCGATTTGATGGTTTTGAGCTACACCGAACAGCAAGAACCAAAGGGTGTGACAAAAGACGATTTGCTCGTTACCTATGCAAATCTACTAGCGTCCAAGGGGCTGTTGATTGGCCGGGAAGGACAGGTCTCAAAAGAAGGATGGGAGATTGCCGTACAGATTCTAGGAAGACTAGATGACAGTATAGCGGCGAACGAACGCATCGAACGGATACTCAATGACCTGCCTCTTGAGTCGTCAGCACGAGTCGACAAGATCACCCAGCTGTGCCATGACCTTGGTCTTTCGCAGCACGCCGTCACAATCGCTCAGGTAAGCTATTGTGTGCAATTGGTAAAAACAGAGACTAACCATGATAGAAATACGCCGATCATCTCCGCGTAAACACCGAGAGCTACGGCGAGACACTGCTCTATTATGCACGCGCGCATGATACCCAAAAGATTCAAGAGGTGCTCCGTGTACTAGTCGCGCATTGCCTAGTCAAGTCAATAGCCTACCCACCCCTAGATGAACTTGACGAATCTTTGCATTCGCTCATCACCTCGCCTAAGCAGACCTTGACGAATCTTGCAAATATGGATCCGGATGCCGCCTCGCTTCTGTCAAACAACCTCAGCGGTTACGCGACGATACGCAAGTACTTTGACCTACGAGACGAAGAGGTTCTGCTCAAGGCTGGGGAAAAGTCGGCCCACCGACCAATGGCTCGGAAACGCGCTGCTGCGAATGCACTCATGGTCATCATTGCGAGTGCGGCCTCCAGCATTCGAGGTGGACTGTACGACCCCGAGATAGAAACCGTGGTCCAAGTCGATGTCCTCTTACTCCTACTCGGCGAAGCACTCATCTTCGTCAACCAACCAAAGCGCACCCTCACTCTCCGCCACCTCTACGACCTCCTCGCCGCAGTCGAAGACTTTGACACCGCCCCGGGTATGATCCGCGCGCAATGCGAAGAGGTTCTCTCCACCACCCTCCTCTCCGCACACGACCCCAACTCATCCCAACAATTACCGAACCCGCACCACCTACTCTCCAAGTCTACCTCCAATCTGACAACGGCGTCGAGCCAATATTCGCTGATAGGCTCAACGGACTTTGGCTCCCAGGACGGTCAGAGCATGGAGGGATCGACGGTGTTGGTTAAAGATGGTCATATCGATGACAGCAAGCGCGGTTGGGACTGGCGGAAAGGGTTTCCCAAGGGCGCCAAGAGTGGGGATATCATTGCGGTTTTGAGACTGGGTGTTGCCAGGGAGATTGGGCGGGCATTTGCAGAGGGCGAAGTAACTGCTTGAGCGTAGCGTAGCGCAGCATAGTGTAACAAGAAGAGGGGGGAGTGTGTGGTGGCGGCGATTTGATACCATTTTACTGTTACTGTAAGACTAGCAATAAACCTGCGATTTTTTCGAATTGCAGTAAGGAGCCTGGGTTTGGATGGGGGAGGGTAAAGGTACCAAAATCCTGAATCTTTCTTGGGGCGTTGAAGATTCATCATGAAATCAAGATTCCGACATTTCGCTATCCATCAAACAGACTCGATCTACACATAAACATAACAAAACGGCCCCGCCGTTGTGCTAAACAAGTCGTTTGCTTTGAGATTGTTCATGCCCTCGGGCGCCACAACACCCAACTCCTGCTCATCCTCGGGCGTCCCCTTGCGACTATTCGGATCAAACCAATTCGTGCCGCCTACAAACACACGCTGGAGTTAGCATCGGTCCTACGCCGTCGTACACCAAAAGAGAAGGGAGAGAAAGAAAAAAAAAAAAGGGGGGGGGGGAGGGAGGGAAGAACTCACCATCATACATGCCCGTCCTCCGACCCACCTCGGCCTCGTCCCACAACGCCCACATCCACCAATGCCGATCCACCTGCGCATGATGCAGCCAAAACACAGGATCCCCAGGACTCACAAACACATCACCACCCGGATCGCCCCAGACGCTATAATGGCCCGCTACATGCAGCGCCGCAAAGGTATCCGTCACGTTGAGCTGGAGACTATGCTGAAAGCCCCGAATATCCGTATTCGACGTCATGTGACGCACAAGCCGGTCGGGCGTGAGGTATTTCTGTGGCAGGAAGTTGGAAACGTCACGGCGTAGACAGCGGGGGTTGTCGCCGTAGCCCGTGGCGAGGGGGTTGGCGGGGATGTTGAATTTTGCGTCGACGGTGGGGAAGACGGGGCCGAGATGGATTGTTAGGTTGGCAAAGGGTCCGGTGGTTACGCAGCCGCCGCCAGGGCCTGCGGGCAAGGTTTGTCCTGGGCCCAGGGTTAGATCTGCGTGGGGACCTACGGCGTCGCCGTTGCCGCCCATGCTGTATTCGTCGGCGGCGTACATGGGGCTGTGGACGAGGTCCGGGTACCGCGCCCAGTTCCAGTAGGGCTGGTAGCCCGTGTATGCGCATTCTGTGCGGAGGGCGGATTCGTAGGCCCAGATGAAGTAGCGGTGCCAGTGGAGGAAGTTTGCCGTCGAGTGCACCGTGGGCGTCATGTTCATGTGGACGACGGTGAAGTCGTCGTAGCGGGATTTGGCGCCGGGGTAGGTCGTGGGTGGGAGTTTGGAGGACGAGGTCAGGAGACAGCTTACGGCGGTTGTGTAGGCTTTGCGTTCGGAGGGGGTGAGGTCGCCGCTGGGTTGGGGTTAGTTGGTGTTGGGGGAGGAAAGGGGGGGGAGGAAGGACAATTCTTTGCGGATTGCGAGGGTGGCTTTGGTACAAGAGGTGTTTGGGGAGCGGGTTAGGCCGTCGGATAGGGTGCCATCGAGGACTCTGTAGGCGTTGGTGAGGGCATGGTTTTGGATGTCTTCGAGTGTTGTTGCGGTTTGAGGGGAGCTGATGGGAGTTCGTGAGAATAGGCGTAGTGATACCACTAGGGCTTTGGAGAAGATGTTGCCAACCATGGTGTAGGTTGCGATAACTCAGTCAGCGCACGCATTTCGAAGTTCTTGTGTTGTATTTAATGTCCATCTCTCACAGTGCTGCAGGTGGGTAGTGGGTACCAATACTACTGCATTTGCTGGGCTGTCTATTTAGACAGAAGAGGAATGCGGGGTGAATTCATACAAGGTATCTTCGCAATAAATGTTGGTATAGAGTATGGGATACTTGGCGAGAGATGACGATTTAGGAAAGGATGTATCGCCGTCTTTACCAGTCATATCGAAGGATGACCATTTGTGTGTAGTACGATCAGCCGTGTGCCATTCCTCAACGCTTCCAACTGGAAGAAGAATCAAAGCTAAGTGGTTGCTAGCCTTGGGACAGCGTTTGCTCGCTCCGGTGAACAGCAGTCAATGAAGCGATGTCAGTATTCCCGCACGTCTTATTTACCATATAGAGCAAGGAATTTGAGTCGAGTTCCGAAGAATTCCATTCGAGAATCGCCCCGTGTGATCAGAAGGTGAGAGACTAGTCTTTAGAGGATAAGATAGCTGTGCTGTGTTACTGAGGCGGACGTAACAAGCGCCGTAAGCTGGATCCGTATCAAGAAACGCACACATGCCGCAGACACCGTCTTTTTCTCAATCAACCAAATATGCAAAATGCCGGTAGTGAAGGCTGTTGTAAGTTTCCAAGCCTTTCAAATGACATGCCAGAGGGTGGAGTCACTGATATAGGGTTTGTAATACCGGCAGTGACACCCCTGCAGACGGGCACATTGCGCCGGAAACAAATGAAAGCTGCCAAGACCGGATGTATGTGAACGAAAGCCAAATTGTTTGCCGTGCTAACGAGAGTGGCTGTGCCAGCCAGTGGCGCCACAATCGTATACCTGGAGGTTGCAGTGAAGGAGGTATCCAATGTTTCACATGTAACGGCAGAGCGGGGTAGCACGTTTCCCGACAGCATCCGCATGCACTCAGGCGCACAGCAGGTGCTAAACGTGCATACTGCCAAGGGAGACGGAAAATGTCGCAGCACGGTAGGTACGATGCGGTGCGCGGTGAGAAGCGTGAAGCAAGTAGATGCAGTAGTGATAGTGAAAAGAATTGCCATGGCTGTACGCTGATGATGTTAGTCTTACAACTGTTTCGTACGTTTGGAGAGCCAGATTTGGTTTTTACTCAGGTTCAGTGGTCCAGAGAGATGAGCATACAGATTGAGGAGGAATGTCAATCTCACGGATGGAAAAGAGTTGGAAGGCGTAGCATGATAATCCAAGCAGCCCGAATCCGTCTGTACTGAATTCAAAAGTACCTGGATCGTATTCGTGAACACTGCGAGAGCGTTCATTCCAACTAGTTCGAGGTAGGATCGCTGCAGCAAGCATCAAGCGTGGTTGCAGGAAGGGGATAAGCGTGGTTATTAGTTGATCCACATTGCTGGAATACAAGGCTCAAAGCCCAGCAAAGATGTGGGAACAAAGGACTGTAGTGATACGCCTTCAGTCATCATCTTATCTTGGCACTCGTATGAAATACGTGCGGCGACAGGTCTAGCGTATTGGCGGGTGAAGCTTGCAAGGGTAGAATTGAGGGACCTTGGTTTAATCAACTGTCGCATAACTATTGTGGATTGCCACCTGCGCGCATTCAAGCATGTCTGCAACGGATTGTATCATAGCTGAAGCAAAAGCAAAGCACAAGGACGGGGTTGTAGTAGCTGAGTTGACCTGCGAAGCCGTTGGGTGCCAGGTGGCGTCACGGGTTAAGCCGGATTAGGGGCTAATTGGTAACGTGAGGACGCGGCAAAATCGCGATGAGGGGTGAATGCCTGGACGCGACCCACCCTCTCAACCCCTCGCATCCCCGAGGCTTCATGATCAACGACGCATAATTCCACAACACCAGGCACCGTGTCATGGTTGCTGACTTGGCTTTTTCCATCCACGAATCCCATGAGTGCGCGGAGACGGATCGTAGTCTCCTTCTCAGCTTCTAGGTACGTCAATCGGGCCTACGACGCAATATTTTGCCCCTCAGGGGAACGGCAAAGGGCGTCTTTGACGGAGCCTATGGGGGCCGGATCCATCTCCATGATTCGTCCATAGGGGCGATGAACGGCCGCGACGTCGCTTGCTTTTCTCCAAACTTTTCTGCGTGGCCCTGGCCAAAGCGCCGGCTGTACCGAGCGAAGAAGCAGCCTTGCGCAAGGGATGCGGCCAGTCATCTCATCACTCCGTCATGGTGTGTGTGTCGGTATCGACATTATCCAGCAAAAGCATCGCACAACATGTCCCAAGTATGGTTCTGATTTATTGATGGTCAGTCTCGAACAAGTCCAGTTACTCGACTGCCAACGCCATGCCGTCCCGTCGACGCCAAACTAGCGACATTGATTCTTTGTTCCGCCTTGTTTCACAACCTTGCACAAGTGCTACTTGGACCATGTCTTGGGCTTAGCCTCCGTCCTCTGGACTGACTCTTACGTCTCAAATTAGCTAGGCAAACATGTGATATCGCGTTTACGCGTTAGGCCAAATTTACGCGTCCAATCGCGTCTCAATTCACACCCACCCCAGTAGAGGGCCAGATAGCGGCCTCCTGTGAGGAGTCGGGTATATATACACGGCTGCGGTACACAGTACCTGCCTGCTATCGCCCAGTTTGCCTTGTTGCCTTGATCATCTCCTTCTGCTATCCGGTTGCCTACACATTGAAGGTATAAGTATCCACGACAACTCGTCATCAACACGCTCTTTTAATTTAAACCTCGGCCTGTTTCGTCCATTTCATCATGTTCTCATCATCCAACCGTACGCGACACCAAGAAGGCAGCTTCTCGAAGCATCGCGCAAGCAAATCAAAATCATCCAAAAAGAACCCCTCGTTCAAGGAATCATCAAGAAGAGCAGAGAGATTGGCACAGCATGCTCAGACATCATCACCACAGTCGAACCAAACATCGCCGTCACTGGGAAGGTGAGTTTGACATATTATAACCGCCTGGCACGCTTTACTGACATCCGCAACAGCGCAATCATCACCATATCAGTCGGTCGTGAGCAACGTTTATTCGCAGCACACGAAGATGTCCTCTCCCACTCTCCTTGGTTCCAAGCCCTCTGCAACGGCCAATTCTTCCAAACCACCAACAAGCGCATCGACCCCCCCGACGAAGAGCCCGAAGTCTTCTCTTCAATTCTCGAGTACCTCTACAAGGGTGACTACTACCCCCGCATGGAGTACAACAAGAAGCGCAACAGCTGGAACCTCGAAGACAACGGCACCGCTACGCATGAAGCAGTCATCCAATCACCAACCGGTCCTGTACTAAAGGACACGGTCATCTACTGCCAGGCCGACAAATACGGACTCCAAGACCTGAAGAAGCTTGCACTCAAGAAACAAGGTCTTCAGTCTGGTGTCCAGTGTTCTACTGTCCTGACATCTGCTCGTTATGCCTACGCCAATACTCCCGATACCGACTCGAAGCTTCGTGCTCACTACCTTGCGCTCATCATTCGAGCCAGACACACGTTTAAGCGTAGCGGTACCATGCAGGTTGAGATGGAGAATGGCGGAAAGCTCTTCTTCGACCTCTTCGTCGCCATGGTAAACCACATGGACGACCTCGGTGTCCAGTCGCCGCACTAGGCTGCTGTCGTGTCTCAACCTCTTGCTTCACATTTCCTCATCTGTTTTACCATCGCTTTGCCCTCAAATGACTTTGAGCATCTAACGCACTTGTACATGTATTCTTAAACCCGATGAGCCTCAGGGCTACGTCTCTCCCACATCGGTTTCTCCTTCTGCTTACGTCTGTTTTTCTGCACGGCGTTCTGATATCCATACCTTTCTGGCACTCGCTTCCGCCATGTGTTTGTACTATACTTATATCCTTTTTTGCTTTCAAAGTTTCCTTCACCTTCCTCCTTTCCTTTGGCCTCAAAATTGTACGACTGTGCAGGCCTGCGTCAATTCCGGTTTCCTTCTTTTCATCTCATATCAAGACACGAAAACAAAAACATCGCGCTTGTTCTTTCTATCAAATTACAATTTCCCGCTAGATTGCCACAGCCGCGCCGCTGAAATTTGGTCCCCTTGGGCGCTTACTCGGCTGTTTGTCTGCGAAGAAACCGCAGCCCCAGATTGTATCGACATGTCCTTGTTCTTTCTTTCCACCGCTTTGGACCGCGTTTTAATGATGGAGGGGTTTTTTATCAATGCGCGAATGAATAGAAATTTGCATGCAAGACAGCAACCCCTAAATATCTCACTGTCCCACGGAACCTCGTTGTGATACTCTGCTATATCGTACAGACAAACTCGCTACCTGATACTCTACAAGAATCAATGCAATGACCAGCTCAACAACTTGCGCGCAAAATTAACAAGGCGCTATAATGATCACGGGCAGCCTTTTGAAGCTTATATGACCCGTATGAAATTATACTGCTACAAAAATGGTGCAAGAATGACAACGTGGTGCGCCAAACAAACAATATCTCTTCAACATCAGCAGCGCCGACCCCACCAACTCACATCTGCCCCAGTCCAGCGCCCGCACAAACCTGAATACCCACCACTCCACCCAAGCACTACCTACCGCCCCTTCACTCCTCACGCATAGGTAGCTAACAACAAAACCCCACCGCCGAAAGCTCACACAATAATCTCAACCTTTCCATCAGGCTGCTAGACTATCTTCCACAAGTGAAGTAACGATTGTCAACGTCAAGGCGGACTGGAAGCCTACAACGCGATATTAGCTGATAAGGCGACGACGCGTTTGTGGCTTTTGCACGCGACTTAGGGGGTTCTGTAACATAATTGGTGTCTCACTACACGTGCAAATGGGAAAGGCATAGATGACAAAGAACGCGGGCATTGATAGGATTTGTTGGACCATCTTTTCAGTTACATCACGCTACGCTGGCTGGCCGGTGAGGTCATGGCTAGGTGAAGCTCCACCACACTCGTATTGTTGCGATGCTGTGTGCACGTGCATCTGTGGTTTTATGTAGCCTGTGAGCCGTTGTGGTGGGTAGGCAGCCGAGGCTGAGTGATGGGTGCCATGTTGTTATCTGTAGATAGGCAGGAGTTTAGGCATCAGACACCTGTTCCGGGGAATGCGCCCTTTTTGTTCATGACTACCATGTTGTGCTCGCGTGAGATGTAACCTTTCATGAGACCCTGGATTCATTGTTAGCATGTGTTGATAGTCTAGTGTAAATGGAGTGGGATGTTTGCAACTAGGCTTTACTCCCAACATCGCCTGTCGGGGTGTGTGTATGATGCCTGTACGTACCTTGTAAATCTGGTTGGCCAATAGACACTCCACCTCCTCATCCTCCAGGACCTGGCCGCTACCTTCGCCTGCGGTGCCCATTCTGAGCGCGGCCGCAAAGTTTGCTATCGGGACTCGTGACTTCCTTATCCTCTTATCTTCTGATTGCCCCTCTTGTAACTCGTCGTAGCCACCGGCTAAGTAGACTTTGCGGAGGAGATTGCGCAGGGTGATGTCGCGACTTCGCTCCATGGTGAGGAATATACGCCGTTTGACCAGTTCGGGTTCGCCCTCCGCGAGAGCTTTGTCAAAGCCTGTGAGATCGCCTCGCTTGATGCACGATACAATCGGCCCAAATATGCGTGCTAGACGAGGAGCTTCGGCAAGAAGGGCGGCGGTCGGGAGAATGTGTTGTGTGATGAGGCGGCAGGGTATGAGGTATGTAAGAATGAGTCTAAACATGTCAGCGTCGAGTGATCTCCCTATTTGAACGATCAAACTTACGATTTGTTATGTTGAGAACTCGGTAAGCAAGACCGCCATGCTTCTTGCAAGCTGGTCTCTGCCTAGGTCTTATTAGTCCAATCGAATGCTAGCCAACTCGCCAACGTACCTTGACATAATCTTCCTGCAGAAATGATAATACCCCAAGATAGTATTTGTAAGTTACTTGGTGCGCTCGCGGATATTCTTTGAAGGGAGGTAGGTCGGACTGTGCTTCGATCGATCGTACGACATTCTTCGATAGGCTGATGGCTTTCAACTGCACACGTACGTGTTAGCCATTGGTAGGAATCACTGAGTTCTGCCAGTCTTACCTTAAAATACGTTTTGAACTGGAGGTTGGCTATGCAATATACACCCCATTTGCGCGTCTCTACAGGGTGTGGGTTCCTGCGGGCGAGTAAGAAAGGCTCAAACAGGAGAAACGGGACTTTGCACACCTGTCACCTAGGCAAAGGGCGAATATCCTATTAAAGACTCTGGCTGCTTCCTCGAGCTTCTGGTTTTGAGGAACCGTGGTCACGATGTCGTCTGAGAAGCTGGTGTTGAGTGTTGCTGATTTCGATTTGGCCAAGTGCTCGTCTGCTTTGATAGCTATCTTCCTAAGATGATTTGCAGTGGAGTACAAGACGAATATGGCCCATGATGGTAGCACTCCAGCTGTTATATGCTTGATGAGGTTGCTGGTCAAGTCCTTCCATGTATCATATACAGCAATGTATTGATGTTCACCGAGTCTTCCCTGGTTTGCTGCCTCGTCTGCCTTTATAACCTGATTGATGGCGCGCCAGAAACAGGAAATAATCTCAATCCAAGCACCGCTCTCTTTGTTGGTCATTCGCGTGTTTTTGTTGTACCTGAACCCATAGCGCACATCGCCTTCGACCTTGTCTTCGCTTGATGCACGGTAAAATTCATATAGTCGACCGGGATCTTGCGACGGCGGAATTGGACTAAAAAAGGCTGAGACATGCTCTACCAGCCCACTGGCGTAGGCCTGGTGGAAGGGTTCGAGTGCGGCTTGCATGTTCGCTTTCTGGGTCGCGATTACGAAAGGTTGATATCTGTTGTCGCGAGGCGTCTGGTAGTTTTACGCAACTCCAGGTAATAATTTCAGCCTTTTGGCATGTTGCGACAGGTCCTTGCGGGCACAAAGATGGTGGTGTTTTGGTAATCGAAAGCGAGAGTTGTCGGTGTTTGGGCTGTTTGTTCGCCGACGTCCCTAGCAGCTGCCGCCAAGTTGCTGGTGGGTCCGTTCTCGGCTAGCGCCCACAAGCTGGACTGGATTTCGGGCATCCACCACGACAGACGATCTGAACTTCTCAACTCAAGGTACTAACCTCACAGCACATTCAAGGTCAGTTCACGTCGCTTAGGTAGTATAGTATTGTTT
Source organism: Pyrenophora teres f. maculata (assembly GCA_014334815.1). Classification (NCBI taxonomy): domain Eukaryota; kingdom Fungi; phylum Ascomycota; class Dothideomycetes; order Pleosporales; family Pleosporaceae; genus Pyrenophora; species Pyrenophora teres. Next base: position 1,461,115 of record CP060579.1, on the reverse strand, counting down.
ACTAACAGATTGCAGATGGGTAAGCACTTTTTCTTCTCCGCCGCACCGTCCAGCAATTGCAGCCGAGCCGGAGGGATTTTCGAACGAAGTGAGCGCAATCGAATCAACGCTTCCGCAGCCACAATGCACAAGATGGGGATCTGTAGAGAGAATAGGAGGGCTGCACGGCTATTTAAATCGGCCTCAGACAATTTGGGGGTTTGAACGTATACGATGACGGCGTGGGCCGACACGCTTAAATATTCGCATGCGCCTACCGCGACCCCGATCGTTCTCCAACCACTTCAGACCGACCGACCACGCTGATGACTCGACTGCAATTGCTGGAACATGGATCGTTTGACTTGTAGAAGCAGCACTGACGAGTATCAGCACGCTTCCAGGAATACCAGATTATCGGGCGCCATCTGCCTACCGAGAGCAACACTGCGCCCAAGATCTACCGTATGCGCATTTTTGCGCCTAACGAGGTCGTCGCCAAGTCACGGTTCTGGTACTTCCTTGGCAAGCTCCGCAAGATCAAGAAGGCCAACGGTGAGATCGTCTCGGTAAACCAGGTACGCAAGGATAGACAAGCACGCTCAAATACATAACTGACTCGCTTCAGATCCACGAGAAGAAGCCCCAAAAGGTCAAGAACTTCGGTATCTGGATCAAGTACGACTCGCGCTCCGGTACCCACAACATGTACAAGGAGTACCGTGAAATGTCCCGTGTCGCCGCCGTCGATGCTCTCTACCAGGACATGGCTGCCCGTCACCGATCGCGTTTCAGGTCCGTTCAGGTATGTCACACTGGATTGCCTCCTACTAGTGTCATACTAATATCCTTTCCAGATTCTCAAGGTCGTTGAGGTTGAGAAGTCAGACGACATCCGCCGACCATACATCAAGCAGCTCCTCACCAAGAACCTCAAGTTCCCGCTGCCCCACCGTATCAACAAGAAGGCCGGCAAGAAGGTCTTCTCCGCCACCCGACCTTCCACTTTCTTCTAAGCGTGTTTCTCATTACGGAGTGCGGTCTGGATGGGTTGGGATGATATGGATTTCCCTCGGTTATGCATGCTTCACGAAAAGAAGTACACTAGGAACGAATGAAAATCCCTGATACCTCCATTCGAGTCGTCGAGGCGTGATGCTGTTCAGGGTGCTGGTCAGAGCGGGAGTGAATCTCAGAGAGCCATATCAGATTACAGTAGTCAAGCTGGTACTAGATGGGCAATGGGAAATGATGTCATGCAAACGAACGGCTGTCGATGCTACGCACATGTTTTCTAGATCTTTGGCCTCCCTATCGGTGCTCCCTTTGGCCTTGTTGATGTGTCCAAAGGCATCCACCAGGGATATCCAGTCACGTTAGTATTCTCCATTGTTCCAGTAAACACCGCCTGTCTCTTCTCCATGAACGACTGAACCCCTTCAGTATTATCTCTGTCATTTGTTAGCACCGCACTACTTCCACCCTCACATCTCCACACAGAAGAACTTACGGCGACCCAAACAACTCATAAATAACTCTACTATCCAACAAATGCTGACCCTCTGCACTCCCCTTATCCCTAAACATCAATTCCTTCATCAAATACGTACTCACCACACTCGAATTCTTTACCACATCCTCCGCCACACGCAGTGCCGTCGGTAACACATCCTCGGCCCTCTCACACGTCTCGGCAAACAAAGCCATCCCACACCTTGTGGCTCGCCGGGTACGTAGCGCCCGTGGTAACAGCCTGCATAGCGCGCGAGTGGCCGATTAACCGGGGTAGGAAGTACGACGAGCAGGCTTCCATGACGAGGCCGCGACGGGCGAAGACGAAGCCGATTTTCGCGCTCGAGTGCGCAATGCGGACGTTCATGGGGAGCGTTAGCGTGATTCCGATGCCGACGGCGGGACCTTGGAGGGCGCCGATGGTGGGCTTGAGACTGTGGTGGATGGCCAGGGCTACGCGTCCGCCTCTGTTGTTTGTTTGGTGTTAATTTTCTTTCCCATTCCCCCCGTATATATCCATGCGTACATACATCGTCAATGCCACTAGGAAACCACATATGAGGTAATTGGAAAAGAGAAAAAGAAGAAAAAACATACCCATCCCTGTGCTCCTGTACTTTCTCTGCATCAGCGCCGCCGTGAACGCCCTTGCCAAACCCATCGTCTAGATCTGCGCCTGCGCAAAAGATGCGGCCGTGGCCGGTGACGACGATGCATTTTACGCGCGCGTCGGCGTTGAAGAGGGTGTAGGCGTGGATGATTTCGTCGCGCATGGTGGGGGTAAAGGCATTGTGGTTATTTGGGCGGTGGAGGGTTAGGATTATGACGCTGGGTTCGGGGGCGTGGTGGCGGGTTTGGATTTGGGTGAAGGGGAGGTCGTTGTAGGATTCGGGGAGGGTCATGGGTGTGGAAGGCATTGTGGGAGATGGAGGTGAGTGTGGGAATAGCTGGTGGGCGGTTTTTTCTGTATTGGTTTGGCTTCAATGTGAAGCTCCATGTGTCTTTTGTTTACCCCCATACTTGAGCATGACAGGGCGCGACGAGGATGCGGGGAGAGGAGGGACCGAGGTATCTTTGGGGTAGATGATAGGCGATGACATTAGGGCTGGGCCTAAATCAGGAACCACCTCTCAACCCACCGCTTCTTACAACACATTTCATCATTTATGGTATCTGGTAAATCTTTACTCTATCATTACTGAGATCTTGCTTGGGATCGCCCGATCGTGGATCCTTGGACATTGTCTACATTACTACATGTCATATAGTAACAACATGTAAAAGAATCAGTCCTTTGAATACACATCGCCCTTGCTCTTCATAGATGACACCTCATAGATGGATAACGGCGAGATCGCTACATATCTGTCACACTTTCTCCGGATCGTTGATACCGCCGTTCGTGATGATATACGTTGCTTCCTTCTCTGGCATGTCTGACTCGACATATTAGTGATGCGAAAAGAAAAGATCAGCTATGATTGACATACCGGGAGAGTCTTGTATCTTTGCAACACGCTCCTCGCCTCGGCCCTTGCGAAGTAGAATCCTCGTAGCAGAAGCATGGGCGAGAATGTGACCACCAACAGGCTTGCGACCGTCAGCACCAGCGAACAGAGCGCTTGCTCCCGGATCACTCTGAACTTGATTTGTCAGAAGTACAGCGACGTTGAACTCTGCTAAAAGTCAGTGGAAATACTACATATCCAACTTGATTGCCTACCTTCAGCAACGTGCGTCAGCTTCGAAAGGAACTGGTTGAGTTTCTGTTGACGCTCGTTGAGCTCGCCACGGCCGGTGTAGTCGACACGGAAGAGAGCCATGATGCTGTCGATTATCAGGAGCCGGTATTCGTTGCTGACGAAGAACTCGGCAACCTTGTTCAGAAGCTCCATCTGGTGCTCCGAGTTGACTGCGCGAGCGTATGTGATGTTGTCTTGGGCTATGGGTGGTTAGTGGATGAACTGATGATGTTGTAAATCTGTATACCAGTCTCTGGATCAACACCAAATCGCTCTGCAATCTGGGCTATCCTCTCTGGTCTAAAGGGTACCTTCCGTATCTGATGTCATGGTCAGAAGAGTTTTTCCAATTAATGATGTCAACCCACCAATGTAGGCAACTTTCCCCTCTGCACCACCCATATCTTTAGGTAATTGTGTGATGACAGACATGGTATGCGACAGCTGGGTCTTTCCGCAACGAAACTCGCCAAAGACTTCACTGATACTCATCGTTTGGAAACCACTGTAGTGTGTAAGTACGGGGATATGGGATGCGTAAAGTACGGACCCACCCTCCGAGAACAGCATCAAGTGCCTTGCTGCCAGTTGAGATCTTGATAACACGCTTTCGCTGCTGACCAAGCTCATGTGCAGTCTGAAAGCCACCCCCAGAAGGCTAGATGAAGCGTCAGCATGATGTGTCGAAGCAGTGTTGCAGTGCAGTATATTACCTGGCATTTGCCGATAGCATCCTTGACCTTGTCAACTTTGATCTCACTGAAGCCCTTGATTTTCAGCAGATTGCGGCGAGTAGCTGAATGCACAGAAGCGATTGTGTAGTAGCCATTCGCCTTGAGCTTCGCAATATCGACAGCACCGATGCCATGTGCTTGGATCGCGTCAATGTCAACGATGAAGCCGTCCTGAAAAGCTAATCAGTTCCTGGTTCTCGATTGACCAACACATTACTCACGTCGTCAATTATGTCGTCGCTGGCAACTGATGACGGCATAGTAGCTGTTTGTGATGGCTGATGTGCTGTGAGATGAATAAACGCGACGCAGGCGAATACAAATGTTACTGAAGTGAAGGAATGCGAAAAGAATGAGCGAGAAGAGTGCGAGATGAGTGTTGAAACAAGGTTTGCGAAGACGAAGATGACGAAGAAAGCACACCGGGAAGGAGCGCTACGCGACTATCCGTAAATGGTGGAACTGGGAAGGAAGGAAGGAGCCACCACCATCATTATGCGACTGCCCACGATTGACACTTCCATCCTGCTGAGGGTGAGCTATAATAGATCCCATAACACAACCTTGAGTGGTACGAGTCAGTTCCGCTTCTCCCTTGTGTACATATCTCCAAAGTCGAGTCTCCTCACAACACTTGCCGTCGGTAAAGGCGAAAAACGACCCAATTCCAAATGTGACTGCATATATTGAGATTGATAGCACTACATGTCTATCCTTTGCAGAGACGGGATATGTAAACATGGTGGAATCACAGGCAGAATTGCCAACTCAGCCCCCGGCAATCACAGTCTGCTTCGCTCTTCCTCCCTCCATACCACCTCAATCCCTCCAATCAAGCTTTCCGCACCCAAAACCACCACAGCCGCCTTCCAGGTCCATAGGCAATCCCTACCCGTCTATCCAAGGACTCTAGCACCACCAAAGTACATGTATAGAGGTAGGTACGCCATCCAAATCGCCAAGCCGTCGTCTGTTCGAAAAATGGTAGAAGGGTTGAAGTAAGGGATAACGTTTGTGGGTATCAGCGTAAGAATCGTGGAGAAGTTCTCTCTTATCCGTTGGAGACTCGTGAATGCGTGAGATTTGTCGAAATGATGCTGAGATGTGTAGAAACAGTTGTAATGAAATGATGAATAAATGAAAAACATGCAATGCATGTGATGGCCTGCCACGATGTCACTCATGTAGGGCCTTGGTCGAGCTCTTTGGTCGTCGTCGTCTAGGCGACGGCAGCGGTAGGAGCGGGCGCAACAACAGGTGCAGCAGCGACAGCAGCGGTGGCGTCACCATTTACCTCAGGCTGGGTGCAGTCCCGGGAGATGTGGCCAGTTTCGCCACAGCGGTAGCAAGTCTTGCCGGCAGTGTTGAGGGGACCGCCATTGGGAGCAGTGCAGTCGCGGGAGATGTGGCCTATCCAAGTCAGTCAGTCATGGCATGGGCAAGCATGAGGTTTGTACTCACCGAGCTTTCCGCAGGCGTAGCATTTCATAGCCTGAGCCTGGCAGTCACGGGCAAAGTGATTAGGCCCACCGCACTTGTAACAAGTGGCAGGGCGAGCGCCGCCAGCGAAACCGCCCCTGAAGCCTCCTCCGTAGCCACCACGGGGAGCACCAGCGCCGCGACCCATTCCTGGGCTGGGCAGTTGCGAGCAAGGTGGCCAGCGAGACCGCAGCTGTAGCAGCGTCCGCTCGTACCAGCCCCACTTAGGCGCAGAGTTGGGCAGTCAGCCTGGACGTGCCCGACACCCTGGCAGTGGTAGCATTGCTTGGCTGTTCCTCTGTCAGTCCTCATCCATTCCACGTATACGTAATTGGTCTTGGAGATTGGACGAGCGCAGTCCTCGAACCAAGCGCTCGAGCAGCAGGAATATTGTAAAGTAAGAATGACGTACTCTCGGTGGTGCGGGGATGGGGGCAACCGTTGGACTCGTGACCGGGCTGCTTGCCTATGGAGATATTAGAGAGTGTTCGCATATGGTACTCGGACTAGTCTTACAGTTGTAGCAGAGCCTCTCAGACGACGAGCACACCTCTGTAGATCCGCGTTAGTCGCATACGTTTAAAACCATGAGTTGCGCAGTCCCCATTGTCGCGCTCTGCACCTGCCACCATGGGAAGCGATATCTGGCGACAAAAGCCCACCCATGGTGCCATGGCAGCGGGCGCCACAGGTCTGCGCGCGACTGAGGCTTACCGGCATAGTGACCGACATTACCGCACTTGAAGCACGCACGACGGGATAGAGACGACATGATAGTGGGTTCCTCCGCGTATTTCTGTGTTGAAGTGTGAGTATATATTGGCGGGTGTGGGAGGATCGAAAGGGGGTGGGTCGCGGGTTGCGGACGAGGGGTGGGTTGGAGTGGAGCAGAGCGTTTGCTGCCTCGTCTGCTCTCTTGGTTTGCATGCAAAGAATGCGCACGTGGGATCGTCGGTAGGAATGGGGCGCAAGTACCTGCTACGTTCTTCTGTTCGTTTTCCTTCACCTGCGTTTGTCTGTCAGTCGCAGAATTTTCGAGGGGCATGTCGAGGGGTAAATGCAACGCCGACGAGTATGCGCCGGGTGGGACCAGGGCGCGCATATGGGCAAGACGGGGGCTTCAATGGGCACAAACCTACTTGCAACTTCTCAGACCTTCCCTCTGCGACACTTCTGCAACCTTCCTCCGAATGTCTATGTGGTTTTGTGAGTCTAGTGGTTGGACGACGGGCGGGCAAACGGGCGAAATGCACATTGTTCGCCCGTGCTCCCCTGCTGCGTCGGTTGCGCTAGCGGACTACCGACTGCGGACTGGGCAATTAGGCCCCATCCCGAGGTCAAAATGCACGTAAGAATACTAAGCTGCTCTTGATTGCATCACGCCATGTGATGTAGCTGCATAAGCCGGTCCCCTTTACTCTAGGCACGTTTCGTACTTGTCGCATGGAATGAGCGGTCCAAGTTTCCATTGCCTGCACCCTGCCAGCCTTTCCGAGTACTGGAACAAGTCGACTGTGCAAAACTACGAATAGAAACATTGGCCGTTTTCATCCCCAGCCAATCAATATCGAAGAGAAGCATTGGTGTAATGCTGTGTCCATCTTGTGCTATTTGCCGTACTTGTGCTATTTGCCGTACTTGTGCTATTTGCCGTATCCAGTAATAGCCTATCAGCAAATCATTGAATGTCACTAAGCAAATGGACGTGTTTGATGCATATAATCCACAATGCGGTCTTCTATGAATAACTCTCTGCCAAGTCGGCAATTTGAGGATATGTTTAGCATGTGTCTGGAGCTACTCTGGTACATAATTATCTCAGCTGCATGCCCGAACAGGCCTATGCTACTATTGCATAGTCTGTGAGGCAGTAGTAGGAAAAGCTGCTCAATTGAAATTCGAATCAGCTGCACCATAAGAGACAAGTCAAGAACAGTCTCTTACGGCAATTGTGTGTCAGCATGGCAGTGCTAGATTGGCGTTTATAGGCAGTTTAGATCATAAATAATTGAAATCTTACCAAAGTAACAAACGAGCATATAATCGCATCTTTACTTCCAAGACTCACTAACAACAAAAAATAATGATTTAGCATACAAAGTCGCAAACTCTCCCACCGGCCCTGCATACCCGCACAAGGCGGCGGCGGCGGTGGTGGTCCAAGCTCCAGAATTCTTACCCGCACGACATCATCGCCGTCACCGAGCGCCTCCAAAGCACAACCACCACTCTAATAACCCACGACGCACGCAATCCTTACATACACGCCCAATTGCGCAAACAGAACAATCACCTTCACCCTCGGAAACAACAAAAGAAACATCCGCCACAATGTCAATGTTCTTCGGCCAAAAACCTCAAATCTCCTCGGAGCAAAAGATTGCACAAGCCGAGGCGGAAATCGACATGGTTTCTGACATGTACAGTCGGTAAGATCCCTTCTTCACTCCCTCCCTCCCTCCTTCACCTATCCCTCCCGTATACCCGTCCCGTCCTCGCATCTTTCACCAACTTAACACAACCACAGCCTAGTCAAATCCTGCACCGCAAAATGCATAGACACATCGTACCGCGAAGCCGACCTGAACAAGGGCGAATCCGTGTGCCTGGACCGCTGCGTATCCAAGTTCTTCGAGGTCAATGTCAAGGTTAGCGAGAAGATGCAGGGAGAAGCGCAGGGGAAGCAGGGAGGTGGTGGTGGGGGTATGTTTGGAGGTATGTAAGAGTTCTGGTGATGAGAAATATGGACGAAGGGAATTGAGTCAAAACTGGTGGCTTGGGATAAGCGTGGCATGCGATGGCGTGTCGGGCTGTACTTGGATGCCTCTGAAGGCGATGGGTCGGACTTTCAAGCTCACCTCACTTCCGGTCTGCGTATCGTGGTTATGGAAATGGTGACGGTCATCGTATGAAAAGACGTGTACGATATAAGAGTTATGATTTGAATTGATCGGTCTATGTGTCTGGGGTATCTTCCGTCGTTGCAATGTACGTACGTGCAGGGTATCCATCCATTCCATCCCAAATCCTGTGTCTGGTACACCAACCATGGAAGCCTACGCACTCATAGAATCGTGAGTCATCACCTAATCTCGCAGTATCGTACCCATCTTCCATCACAGATGTTACTCACTCAATCCATCTGTGCCCATTTACTCCAACCCAACTTCAGCAACAGTCCTAATCATATTATCCAACCGTCTAACCGTCTCATCGTCAAACCCCGCATGTCTAAGTAACTCCGAGATCTTCACCACTTCTTCTCTCGCCTCATCTGCATGTCGCTTCGCATCTTTGGCAAAATTCTCTGCTTGCTTTGCGCTGATGTTGGCTTTGTTGTAGCACTCTGCTGCTCTGAACAGGCACTATTTCGAAAGTTGGTCAGGAGGGGATTCTGATGTGATGGAGGATAAAGTCGAACGAACCTGGACAATCTCCCGATTCTGCTTATTTTCCGTATCTGTATGTCCTAGTCGCTCGTCTACGGCGTTGATGGCGGCAGTGACTGCAGCGCTGTTGGACTGGCTTCTGGATCCAACCACGCATGGCTCGAGCTAGTGAGTCTTTGGTCGCACTGAGGAAGCTTTTCTTAACTGGAGGGACGGCGTCTAGTGTTTTCTTCTTTTCTCGCTTGGGAAAAGCCGAGAATGCTGCGCTTGGACCTGGTTCGTTTTGTTGGGGATTCTTGTTGTGGGGAGCTCTGTTTGGATGGGGTTTCTTGGAGAAATGATGGATTGTTTTCGAAGATGGTTGCTGGAGCGGAATCCAAGCGAGGAGTAGGCTCCTTAGATGGGTGTTAGTGAAGGATTGACAATCCGTTGAGTTTATGTACCTGCTGAGCACCTAGTGGGTTGCTCAATATCTCGTGGTATTCCATGATTTCCGAATCACGAGGACGCAGGTCAGGCACTTGTGCTTTGCCATTTTGCGAGAGCTCCGAAACGTTTTCATTGTCGGTTGACAAGGGAATACGACGAGGAGATCGCGTCAGTACTGGTATCCTGCTAGGACGTACGGAGCTCCCTTGGTGTGGCATGACCGCCGACAGCGTCTCTTTAGGCAAAGGAGATGCTGCGGTTCCCGTAGTCCGGCCGATACGAGTGGTTTCGTTGCTGTCTGTAGTGCTCACGTCAGTACGTGTTTACGGCTTCACCTAAGTGTCAGTTAGTCACGGGCAAGCGTCGAGGTTGATGTCGGTGAACAGCGTGGTCAGAGAGATGCAGAAAAGGCAGCCAAAAACTATTTGTTGTGCTTAAATCAAGGGTTCATGACACAACATGTTTGCTTTGTGGGAAAAAGTGAAAGTAAATCAGAAACTTGGAGAAGTAGCCGTGTGCACCGCAATCCAACTCTTTCAAGTCCCATGTCATAAATTAATTGGTTGTACATAAGAGATATGTTTACAACGGTACACGTTCCTAAAGTTGAGGCAATAACGGATCATTTTGTGATTAAGGAGAGACATGTAAGTCGCGATGTGTGAGGTCATTAACGCTTGGACCATGTGTTCCACTTGACGAGAGGCCAGCTTGACGCGTCCACCACATCGACAACCACAAGGCCGACGACTAACTCGATCAACACTCGTTGGAAACATGGCGAAAACGTATAAGCAGATGAAGGAGGCCTGGGTGTCGGGGCACACCGGGAGCTCCGTAGCAGACGTCAATAGCGTCTCGCTCGCAATGCCTGTACCGTACACATACCCGCTACTCTAGCCATGAACTCCTGCTAACCATGTATAGTTGAGCATCTTGCTATGGTCCGTGATACAGTCACGTATGCGCTTGTTCACACCTTACACATTACCCGCCTTTTTCATCGACTTCCTGCTCAATTGCGGAGCGACGTTGTTTGCAACCACCATTTACTCGCCTTCGCCGTGGACTCTGAACCTCCTTCTTCTACTACCTGCTATCACCATATATGCGCTTGAGAAGCCAGCGATAGCCAGAGACCCCCCGCGACCACCCAAGATTGATACGGCTGAAAAGGACTCCAAACTAGATGCACTTCCTGTCAAGCCGTTCATCACAAATTATCGGGGAGCTATGATGGTCATCACCTGCGTTGCTATCCTGGCTGTCGACTTCCGTGTTTTCCCTAGACGCTTTGCGAAGGTGGAGAATTGGGGTACATCGCTTATGGATATGGGAGTAGGGTCTTTCGTCTTCACTGCTGGCGTGGTTTCCGTCCGGTCGTCTCTTAAAGAAGGCGCAGGCCGTCAGCCACTAGCCAAGCGGCTAACGGCATCACTTAGGCATGCCATTCCCCTCCTCATTCTCGGTACTATTCGTCTCATCTCTGTAAAGGGCCTGGACTATGCCGAGCATGTGAGTGAGTACGGGGTGCATTGGAACTTCTTCTTCACTCTAGGATTCCTACCACCCTTCGCTGCCCTCTTCCAGACAGCATTTGATTTGGTGCCTTCTTACGCTGTTCTCTCTTTTGCGCTTGCAGCAATATACGAGATTGCTCTAGACTGGACATCACTGGGATCCTTCATCCTGGTAGCCCCACGAACTGATCTCTTTTCCCAGAACCGCGAGGGCATATTCTCCTTCTTCGGTTATCTTGCTATATTTCTTGCAGGCCAATCACTAGGTGCTTCTGCTCTACCAAGGCAACGGCAAATCCCAAAAGATGCATCAATTATAGACAAAGTCCGGCAATCTACTCTCGGCAAGCTCGTCACCACATCTGTGTTCTGGACCGTACTGTTCTACTTCTCAACCAGCTATTACGGTCTACGACTGCCGGTATCGCGAAGACTCGCCAATCTTCCCTATTTTCTCTGGGTCTCGTCGTTTAACAGCTACCAAATCACCATATGCTGCGCCATCGAGACTTTTCTTTTCCCGAATTTATACAAAGCTACTACTAAAGAGGAAGAAGCTCGGAGGAGCCGAGGTGCTACCAGCACTGTTCTCTACGCTTTCAACCGCAATGGTCTAGCGGTTTTTCTGGTTGCGAACCTGCTCACAGGCTTGGTCAACATGACGATGCCGACCCTGCATATGAACGTTCTGCAGTCTATGGGAGTACTTGTGGCATATATTGCTGCTGTTGCAGGCGTTGCCATTGTTTTGGACTTTTACAATGTAACTATAAAGCTTTGAGAATAGCGTATATCTCATATTTTCTAGCGTCCGCAATGATAGTCAGCATCTTCGTTCCATAGATTTCGGTACTTCTTGAAATTCCAAATTCCAATTTTCGACTAGTCTTAGTCTTTGGGTTTCCATAGCTGAGAGAAACATGGTAGCCTCCAGATACTCAGACCTACACCAAACACTAGGCCCCAAGAATCATACACGAAAATCCCATCAACCCAACATCCCCCCATCTCTCACCTACCCACCATGCCAATGATACCTCCCACAAATCACCCCTTCCCTCACCCTCACCCCGCTCCCACACCCTCCCCCCTCTCCACCCACCCCCAGCACAACCCCCCTCTCCCTACACCCAACCACCCAATCCACCACAAACTCCCTCTCCAACCCCTCCAACGTCTTCTTCCCCACGCCCTCAGCCCCCGTACTCTCCACCCACAAATCAACAAAAAGCCGCCTCATCGCATCGCCCTCGACAGTGTACTTGTACAAATACGGTATCAGCGATGCGTGCAGGCGCCGGGTTTGAATGGTGTGGGTGTAGAAGGTGTCGAGGAGGGCGTTTAGGAAAGTGGGGGTTGCATGGTAGAGGGCGAATGTGTAGGCGGAGAGGATGAGGAGGGGGCATGGTGTTGCGTCTACTGCGTCTGCATCTGTGTCCGTGGCGATTGTGCAATCAACAACCCCAGTATTGATCCAATCGTAGAAAACCTGAAACGTAGCCTTATTCACGTGTCGTAGGCAGAGGGCACTGGAGCCTGATTCTGCAAAGGGGCCGTTGAGCAGGCGGTCAAAGTACAGCGAGTGGTGGCAGAGGAGGCCGCGGTAGATGTGGAAAGTTTTTTCGGCGTGGGGGGGACCGACGGTTATGGGGATGGGGGTGTTGTACATGTGGCTGGGGAGGGGTTAGTGGTCTGTGGGGTGGGAGATAGGAGTTTGTGGGGGGAGTGGGGAGGACTTGCGCTGGTGGTTTGGGGAAGGGGTGGGCACATGGGATTTGGTGTGGGTTGGCTGTAGGTGGCATCGTGGCTGGGGGTAGTTGAGGAGTGTGGTTTAGTGTGAAAGTTTGGGAAGTTGTATGTATAGTGGGAGTGCCTCGTTGGGAAAGATCTAGAAAGCAAGTGAATGCGAGAGCAGTGTTGTCGTTGTAAGGCATATGAACCAAGAGGCAGGGAGTGAACACCGGGGCAAACTTTGCAAAGAGCGAATGTCACGCACAAAGTGGAAATGTCTCAATGACCGTCAAACAGTGGTAGATTATAGGAAGGAATTTGCCAATCGCTCGAAATATGTCCTAGCTTCATTCAACGACATATTCGCTCCTTTCCGTTGCTCCTTTTCTGTCACTTCTTTTCCTCGTGTCTCTTGTAACTCCAGGAATGTCGCCTCAGGACTAGGCTGGTTTACGACCTGCATATTAACACTGCCAGTCTGTACCTCGTTGAGACCCACAACAATGATATGATTGTACTTCTTCGTTCTAGCCTCTGCAATCTTTTTTGCAAGCGGACGGCTGCTGGTATCAACATCAACAGGGAGTTGGATAGTTGACAGAGGTAGAGGCTTCGGCAAGGATGTTGATACTTGCTCTGGTGGGTCCGCTGCCCTTAGACCTGATAGCACTGACTGAACACGAGACACATGTTCGAGGACTTCAGCATTATCGTTGAGGGAAAGAATGATTGCAGGACGAGGTGAGAGCCAGAACGGATACTTGCCAGCGTAGTGCTCGATCAGGAGGGCCATGAAGCGCTCGATAGAACCGTAGATGGCGCGATGCACAATGACCGGACGGCGGAGTGTCGGATCAAGCCCTGCATCCATGGATGTCTGTGATCCTGCTTCTAGTTCCTCGGGCGATGCCTGGTACTGCAGATCAAAGCGTTGGGGTAACTGGAAATCTAGCTGTATGGTGGCCGTCTGGTGCTCTTTGCCGTTTGAATCTTTCAAAATGATGTCGATCTTGGGGCCATAAAAGGCACCGTCTCCTTCGTTGATGGCCCACTCACTTCCAATATTATTCAGTGCTGTAGTGAGCTGCTCTTCTGCACGATCCCATTCTTCCACTGTGCCGATGAAGCTGTCCTTTGGCCGGGTCGATAAGAGTAACTTGTAGGGACCCAGGCCAAACGTCCTATATACCATAGCCACAAACTTGAGTGTCTGCTCAATTTCTGCCAATATCTGATCCGGTCGACAGAAAATGTGCGCATCGTCTTGATGAAAGCGTCGGACCCTTGTCAAGCCCGTGAGTGCGCCTGAGATCTCGTTCCGATGCAAGGCGCTGAAGTCTGCGAGCCTGACTGGTAGGTCCCTGTAGCTCTTGATCTCATCCCTGAACAGCAAGCAGTGGCCTGGGCAGTTCATTGGCTTCAGCCCAAACTCGCCATCCTCGCCGCCTTCGGCTTCTGGTATTTGCGCAGTTGTGCCTCGTCCCTGGACACTGAACATGTCTTCGGCATAGTTTTCCCAGTGTCCCGACTTCTCCCATAGCGACTTTTTGTATATTATCGGCGTGATGACCTCTTGGAAGCCGAACTGCGGGTATTGGGCGCGGAGAAACGACTGGAGCTTCTGGAATACATAGGCGCCATTGGGGAGGATAAGCGGCGAACCAGGACTATACGGCGACGTAATAAACAGGTTGTGTGTCTGTGCAAGCGTTCGGTGATCCGTGGGAGGTGCAGGCGGAGCGGCAGTCGTAGTGTTCAATTGGGCATTGCATGAACAGCTCCTAACAAAGACACGTGCATACTTGCGCGCCCCTGATGTTTCTATCGGCCTTCGTCTGAGGGTTTGCAGCGCGACAGAAAGCTGGCGCAATGGCGGCATCGAGAAGACTTTCCCATTTGGATATGTCCACACGTCCGAGATGGACCTGCAGGCTAGCCGTCTTGGCAGAGGGGAGCCCTAACATGACGTCGACGCGTCTGCAGGTCAACACCAACTCGCGGGGCGTGTGCTGGCACCTCAAGATTGCGCTAGAGATATGTCTGGACTCTTATATTTGACTTCAAGCTGATGGTGAAAGCACTCAGTGTCTCGTGACGCACTTGGGCCAATACGCGCCACTTTCTGACTGGTCGCGATTGACCCCACGTCACACCTGGGGAGTGGCGACTTGTTTCTACCAGCCTCCTACACATTCATAGTCAACATGGAATAATTGAACCACCATTCGCACTGTGCTCTCCAACACTACAACTAACACCCTCTTGCTTTTGATCTTGATCCAGCCAACAACTTTTACCTCATAGCTACATACTATCAACCCTCATCCCACCACGCCAAGTATGAGCGCACGTGCCCGACGACTAGAACACAGTCTAGGGGAGCAGCTGGGGCGAAGCCGACTACGCATCCGACGAAGGGGGATCCTTTTATTCTGGGAGCGACGACGCTAGCGAGTTGGAGTTGGAAGACTCCGACAAAGAAGTTGTACAGGAGCCGCAAGCGCAGGCAACACCCAGACCTCAACGCAAACAACTGAGTCAATCGCTACCTACAGCACAAACTCCAAGCACGCCAGCCAGGAAGCGAACAAACAGGAAGAAAACAAGCCCAGTCCCAGTACCTTGGCTCTGAAAAGAAGACCCCCAGCCAACATCCATTTGAGCCAAGCTTCATCATGCCTTCCATGGACAACTCACCAAGCGGGTTTGACCGGTCGCCCGCACAGAAGCCTCAGCCACGGAAGCGAACAAGAAACACGGTACAAGATCGACTATCAAACGCTTCAAGTACTTCGGGTACTTCTTCCAAAGAACCGCGTGCCGATAGCCACCAGAAACCAATCCAGCAAGATGAAGTGAGCCCATGGCACTACGTAAGCCTCTTTTGGGAGAATGTCGCTGCGCCATTGATTGGCCACTTTCTTGATATACTATCATATGCATTGCGGCACTTCATAAAGCCCGTCCTAGGCGTGCTGCTGGGTGTTGGTATCTTAGTCTTCAGCATCAAGCTGGCCTCTGGTATGCTTCGCTCCACGGTTTCCAACGCAGTCTTGGGCCCAGTCTGTGCGATACCAGGCTCTTCATACCTCATCGCAGCATGCGATGTTTCCTATCCAAGCCACCACGTCGACTTTGATGAACTCACAAACGTGCAAGACCACTTTGGAGACATTATCGATGCAGCAAAGGATACCTCTGCCCTCCCTTCCACCATCAAGCACTCTGAGATTGCCATCCGCGACCTGCGCATCCTTGTCAAGCATTCTCTTTTGCCAAGCCGCAAGACGTTGGGTAACGAATTTGAATACTTTGTTCGGACAGCCAGCGAAGCCTCTATCGATCTTTCTCGCTTTAACAGCCGAATAGGCGCAGCTTCGGATCGCTTGGTCTCGACAAACCAATGGACATTGAATGTTCTTTCCGGCATCAAAGAACAAGAAGCATCCATTGGCACCCTCTCGCGGGTTATCAATCAGCTTACTGGTGCTTTTGTCGCGCCACCACCAACACTCCAACAGCGCATTTACGACCAATACATTATCCACGTCAGCAAGAACAAGGACGAGATCACGCGCCTCATCGAAAGTGCACAAGCCCTGCTCCTCATTCTCAACAATCTTGACGAGCGCCTAGCCACCATCTTTGAGATAGCAACAAACGACGATCAAACCATTACGCGCAATCAAGAAGAGCTCTTATCCTTTCTATGGACGAAGCTAGGTGGTAACCGGAGCGACGTCAAAGCTAACGCAAAGTCTTTGAATCTTCTTTCCAACATCAACGCTTATCGCAAGAAAGCTGTCGTGCACGTTTCGGAAACGCTGCTCAAGCTCCAGGAGATTCAGGCCGAGTTGGAGAATCTAAGGGAGGGTGTTGCAGCACCCGAAATCTTGGGGTATAGGAGTGAGTTGCCGTTGGAATATCACATTGAGGCTATTGGTAAGGGCATAGAGAGACTGCAGGTCAGCAGAGGCGAGCACATGCGTGTGGAGTCTGAAACATATAAGCGGCTCATGCGTGGACCCGAGGAGGGCGATGGAAGGAAAGAACTGGGTGGTCCGACTGTTACTGTACGGGCAAAGTAGTAGTCGGTGCTGCAAATCTTGGATAAAGCACATGTGTCTTCGTCTCTTGGATAACGACAAGACAAAGCGTTTGATTTTCGTATCTTAGCCTTCCCCCTAACCCAGTTCTACCCCACAGCATTTCTCTCTAGATACCCCCTACTTTCCCATAGCCCTAACCCATCTTTTTCCATCAATACATCTGCACCTCAACCAAACATCTCCTAACCCCCTCTTCCAAACCTTCAAACTCCACCTCAACACCCACACACCCCCTCCTCGCACACTCCTCCCTAAATCCATCCACACTACCCCCAACGCCAAAATACACCCGTTTCGCCGCCACCACCGTCTTCCCCAACCTCACCCTCCCCATGAGCCCCACAATCGCATCCGTAAACGCCTGTAGCGACGCCGGACTGTAAATCGTCTCTGAACCCAGGATGAAGGTGTTCATCTCGGTGTTGATGGGATTAGGGGTAGGAGGTGCGCGACCGGGGTCCAAGATCCGGAGATTAGCGTTATCGTGATACCTCTTTCCTCCAAACTCTTCTTGAATACGGTGAGTAATTGGGGGCAGATTTGTAACTCGCCTTCATCCTCCCACTCGCCGCCATGTTCCCCTTGCCCATGTCCACCCGCAGACAACACAGCCGCCCTCTCATCGGCCTCCAACCCAGCCACCCACGCCAACACCAAATTCGGCACTGTAACCAACCGCAACACATCAGCATTGTAATCCGTCAGCGTAAAATACATGCCTAGTCTATTCCTGAGTGCGTATTGGAAAAGCAGCAGAGAGGGCAGGGCGCTCCCACAACCCATTTCTACAACGTGATCGACGCGGACGAGGTCGTCGAGGTCTTTTCGAGGCCCGCGGTCGAGTAGGTACCGGACTAGATCGAGGCTGCATTCCCACGTTTTATAGCCGCCTTCGTAGATGTTTGGGCGCAGGTCCGTCGTCTATGTGCATCAGTCGGTTAGAAAAGGGAATGAATATAAGAAAGATTGCGGATATAGATACAAAAAAAACGTACATCTAATCCGGCCAATGCCTCCTTGCCTACACCTGCCTCCTCATCGTCATCGTCCTCGGCCATTATCTGGACTCTGACATCGAATAATTCCCTTCTTGGTAGCTTTGCGGTGAAGCCTTTTGGACTGGTGATGTTGAGGGTTGAGTAGGATATTTTCTCTGGTAGGGATGACAACTATGGACTTTTGTGTTAGATTCCATCTGTACATGTGTATTCTTTTCAAAGTTCGGGTTGGATTTGCAGATGGGATAGGTGGATGGGTTAGACCTACTAGTGCATCCAAGTCATGTGCTTTAGCTGGGATGGGCGGCGCTAGTGTATCTGCATTTGCGTCTTGGTTGCGTTGGGTCTGGCTTTGCTCTTGCTGTGCATCGTTTGGATCTTCTTCTATATCGTCGCCTGAGAAACCGAAGCTGAATGTCATATCTCTTTAGTCTTCTGGTTTGGAAATTTGGATTGGTGGGGGCAGAGGGGGGGTGGCATGTGAAAGATAATTTTGGGGATTGGGCTTATCGATAAGAGGTGGTATGTGCGCTGGTGAATACATGGGCATGTGGTAGGGACAGGTGGGTTGCTTGGTGTGATGATATTGGGTTTATGGGTCTTATTGGAGGGCTTTGACAACAACATTCTTGAGAATGTCGGGTATTCATGTCATGTGTATCCAGCACGCACGATACGATACATACTCGGTATATGTACACGACCCCGCGACCAGCATGTCACTTATGGCATCTCTCCATATCACTCCTTCTTCACCTCTGCGTCTTTCTCCTCCTGTCGTTCCTCTGCAAGCGTTCTTTCCATTTGCCGGGCACACGCCTCCATCGTCTCCTTGTCCAACTCCCAACCCGTTGTATCGACACCATTTGCCTGTGCGTCCGCGATAATCTGCTGGCGCTCCATAATCTTCTCGCGCATGAGCCTTATAGCACCACCTAGTACGACGGCCTCGCTACGTCCTTGACCCTCGAGGCCAGGCACGATCGAGGCAAGTCGGTCGAAGCCTTCTCGAATGGCTTCGCGGCGTTTTTGCTCGGAGCGAATATGGTTCTCCTTCTTCTGAGCTTCGGTAAGGCGGGGTCGGTCGGCAGCGTTGGTAGGACTTTGAGAATCGGGCATTACGGTGGTAGTGATGGATGCGCTTGTCTTGTGCGGTGGATGGGTGATTCGTGGGGTTTCAGACGCGTTTATTGTTTACGTCGCGGTGTCTATGGATGAGGGTTGTATGTACTGTTGCATGCAGGACAGCAGTGACTTTGTGATTTTAGAAGGAGGAGGTAGGTTGGAATCACGAAGTCGGTATCCGATGTTGTGGCGCAAGTTACCTAGGCATGATGAAGTTTGCGTCTCTGCTATTCATGTGCCTGGGCCCAAATGCCGAGCTTGGAGGTACACTGTAAGCAGTATGGCACAGGCGGATTACCTTGTCCAGGCAATACCATCATGCGATGGAGCGACATTGGGTGACTGGGCATGTCGCATGTGACAGAGGTGTGCTATCGATATGAGGGTGACGTTTGCTGGCATTTGCCGGTAGCTGAGTAAAGTAGGCCGGGAAGACATGGCGCCATCGAACAAGAATCTCACGGGTAATTAAACTAAAGAAAGCTTTGTTTCAATGGCGACGTGAGAGCCCCAGTCAGCAATCTAGGGCGCCGGGCTCCCTGCACACCATCAACAAGTGACGCACTGCGGTGGATCTTCGCGCCACCAGCAGCCCGTCAGCCACGACGCGACGCCCAAAGATACTGCCGACAACACCAAATCTCGGTCTAGGGCCAGATTTAGACAACACAGTGAAAGCAAAAAGGTGCCGGTCTTGCGGACAAGTCACAAGAGAAGGCACGACCCCACCAAGTCATCCCGCTGGGCAGCTGCAGCCCCCGAACACGCACAGCACCACCACGACCGTGATATGCGCCCAACTGCGGCCATACTCCTGCACCCACACAATTGATTCTGCCCACTCGCTCTGCAATGGAGGGCACCCGGGGGAGCAACCGTCGCATAAACAGTCTTGCATCGCGAGAGGGTCTGCAACGCCAGGGCTCCGCGACCGCCCGTGGGAAGCGCCCTGTATCCGCCCAAGATGCCTACCTCTACGCCCTCCGAGTGGCATATCTGGCATACTTGCTCCAGCCCCGTCAGAAGCGTGTTCAGCATGTGCCTGCCGCCCCGAAGCAAGTCCAGCGCTCCTCGACGTCCATCAACGACCTCATGAAGGACTTCTCTCTAATACGAGACTCCAAGAGCACCCGCTTCCCTCGCGACTTCATGGCCGCCCTCGACAAGCGGATAACAAAGGTGCTGATGGGCACAGAGCGCATGCCTGAGTTTCAGGATGCCACGGTCAAGCGGACCTTTGCCGTCTTTTTGAACGCCTTCAAGGATCCGTCTTTTAGGAAGAACATGGACAAGGACAGGAGAGTCGAGGATCTGCTCTTGATCTTCTACTCTAATGCTACAAAGGAGCTGGGCAAAGGCAAAGCGCCAGGAGACGACAGTTGGAAGCTCATGGTCGACCGACACGTTGCTCTCTTCCTACGTCTCGTCAGCTCTATCCTCGTGCACTACGATTGGGCCAAGGACCGTCCAGAACTCGCCCATCGACTGGCCACCATGGAGAAGAAGCTTTTGGTACACGATCAGGATCTAGCGACTGAGAACCAGCGTAATGGCGGGTCGGGAGGCAAAACAGTCGAAGTCGAAGTCCCAAGAAGCTACGAGGTCAAAGACATGCCACTCGTTTTGGTGGTATCGCGCATCTTCGCTGTTGGGTACTCCGATGTGCAAGCCGATATCGATCGATATAAGGCTGTATGGACTGAAAAGGCTGCTTTGCAGGATCTCAAGACCTATCAGGCACATTTAAGTCTCATGACAAAGAAGACGCTCAACAGCGACGACTTTGATACTGAAGAGGCTTATGAGGCATGGAAGAACCAAGAAATACCAGACCTCTCGCAGATGATTTTAGCAATCATCCAATCCAACCCAGAACTTGCCAAGAGTTCTCCTGGCGGATCTGTACCACAATTCAGGCCAAAGTCAACTTTCGACCCCCTCTCTAGTGGATCCAGGCAGGGTTCCGTGTCCTCTGAGAACAGCTACGTCATTGACCAGCCCGTGGACATGAGCGGGCTCAACATCTCAGACGACCCAAACGACACGTCGTCATATACCTTTATACCCTCGGATCCACGTGCCACGTACCGTGCTATCCTGAAAGAAGCACTGACGTACGACTTGGCGGATACCGAACTCGAACCAAGCGAGGCAACTAACGAGGACCCGCCTGTCAAGCTACTGTCAAAGCAGTCAGCCGAACTTTTGAACGAGATAGCCGTCAGGTGGCGGATTCCCCAGTTTTCGCGTCTTGTATTATTCCTGGATGTTATTCGCGACAAGTACATTGACCAAGAAATCAATCTAGATACCCTCGACGCAGCCTTCAACTACGTCAAGGAGCCCCCGCCAGTAGACACCAAGTCACGTCGAATGAGTCAAAATCCCAGTACAAGAATCCTTGTTTGATCGGTCCAAGTGGACAATTCAGGACTATGCACTTTAATCAGCAAATCCTGCTAGCGTTACACGACTGCTTGCTGCGTGAACTATATGAGCTGATGATGTGCGTGTACGACCCTAAGCCGCCTGGGCTCGGTCCGGTCATGTACATACTCGAGAGCCACATCTACGACGATCCTACGTTTCCTGGCACAGAGGAGGACATGGACAAGTTTACTGAGCAATTACGTCAGGGCTTGCGACAGAAAGCTGGTGATGTGTATCGTGAGCTTCTCGCAAAGCATATCCCCGACACCAAAGAAGAATGGGAATTCTTCCATGTCATCGAGCTCGGACGCGCCGTGGTTAAGCTCTGCGAGCGTATACAGAAGCGTTATCGCAAGAACCCCGAAGTCATGGGTGCTAGTCCCATGATGTGTCTTGTGGAGAAGATGTTTCCTGCGTATGCTGCCGATGCGCGAGACCTGGTCGCGCGGATCATGGACGTTGCGCACAGCAAAGGAGAAGATGTACCAGTACAAGATGGATTCGACTTGTACAAGGAGCTTGTCGAGATTCGCCGCATACACAGCGATGCGCTACCAGACAAGAGCTTTGCGTTTAGCATTGAAGACCAGCTACAGGACTTTGTGTGGAGATGGATCCAGATGACGGACCAGAACCTGATTGGGTGGGTTGAGAACGCTTTCAAGGCAGACCAGTTCCAGATTGAGTCGCAGAATCCCATTCCTTCTGACGATGAGCGCCATAGCGTCTCAGTCGTGGATATTTTCCGGTCATTCAATCAAAGCATTGAACAGATTGTTGCCCTAAACTGGGACAACGACGTCCATTACGCTAAATTTATGACAGCCGTATCGAAATCTATCGGTATCGCACTTGCAAGATACTGCGAGCTCGTGGAGCAAAAGTTCGCCAAAGAGATGGATCGTCTAACGCCTGAGCAGGAAGCTGCTGCTAATCAGACAAGGCAAGAGAAGTGGTTGTCTACCGTCAAGGACTTTTACAGCCAAAAGGAGAATGTCGAACCATTTCAATTTTACCCAGAAGTAAGTCATGAGCCTAATTTACATGTTCGAAACTAATTGGCGTAGTCTCTTGTCAAACTCAACAATATTGAGTATGCAATGCAACAACTAGACAAGCTCGAGAGCGAAATTGGTGTGGATGCTTGTGCAGAGGTTATCCAGAAACACTCTCCGCCACCAGCACAACGCCCGCGAAACAACAACTTTGTCTTTACCATCAAGATCATTGAGGCTGAAGACCTGAAGGCTTGCGATATGAACGGACTCAGTGATCCTTATGTTGTTCTGGGTGATGAGTACCAGAAGCGTCTGGCAAAGACTCGGGTGGTTTATCGTAACCTGAATCCTCGCTGGGACGAGACAATCGACATTACGACGAATGGTCCTCTCAACGTTGTTGCCACGATTTGGGATTGGGATGCCATGGGCGATCATGACTGTGTTGGCCGCACATCACTCAAGCTGGACCCATCGCACTTCCGAGACTACATGCCCCGCGAGTACTGGCTCGATCTGGATACGCAAGGTCGTCTGCTACTACGTGTGAGTATGGAGGGCGAGCGAGACGACATCCAATTCTACTTTGGCAAGTCATTCAGAACACTTAAGAGGACTGAGCGCGACATGACACGGAAGATCACGGACAAGGTAGGCAGATTGCTATCTGATTGTATGGATTTTGCTAACACAATCAGCTCTCATCCTTCATTGGGTACAAGCTTTCTCGCCGGTCACTCGATGCTCTGCTCAACAAGGGTGTTGCTTCGAAAGTAACGAATTACTTGGGCAACTTCCGATCTGCTCGACCCATGTCGGTTGTCCAAGGCCCTACACAGCACGACATCGCGTCGGCGCTTGGTCCTCTATTCACCTACTTTGACGAGAACTTTGCTATCATGAAGCAAACACTGACTGACGCTGCAATGATCATGGTTATGACCAGGCTGTGGAAAGAGGCTTTGGCAACAATAGAGTCCCTGCTTGTACCACCACTTTCCGACAAGCTATCACAACAGCGTCCGTTGACCCAGCAAGAGCTCGACATCGTGTTCAAGTGGCTGAAGATGCTGTTCGACTTCTTCCATGCTGTTGATGAGGATGGCAATGTTGTGAAGGTGTGCCCATGGACGTTCTCAAATCGCCAAAATACCACGAGCTCCAGAACCTGAACTTTTTCTACTTTGAGGCGACTGAAGATCTTATCCGCACATCCGAATCTATGGCTGCAGCCAGCGCACGAAGACAACAAGAGCAGACACAACGTGCGAACCGCATGTCTGCTCCGCCCACTATGGGTCATCAATTCGGCGGTGCTGCGGGACTTGTCGGTATGCCGACCAGGAAACACAAGACCGTCATGCTGTCACGTAACCTGGGCACAATGAAGAAGGCCAAGGAAGAAAAGAGGGAAAGAAGCACAGGCCGAACCCAACGACGACATGATTTTGCGTATATTGAGAATGAGGCCTGAGGCGGAGCGTTACCTCAAGGATCGAAGTAGACAAAAGGTATGACATCCACCCGTTCGCGCGTCCTACGCTCTGCTAACAATACCCCCTAGGAGCGTCTTGCCGCAGCTCAAGCTGCAGAAATGATAGTCCGCCAAAGCCTAAACTCCGGCGGTGGACGTATGACTGGCCCGACAAGACGTTAAAAAGGATGCGCTTCTTTTACTCTCTTCTCTTCTTTTTTTTACTTCGTCTTGTTCTTCTTCTTCACAACACTCTACTTTGGCGTTTTCAATTCTTCTTCTTCGTCTGATACCTCTGCATCATTATACTGGCTGATCAGGCGTCTTAGCCGGGGAGCAGGCGAGTTTTTTTGTCTCCGGCGTTTTCGGTGTCGGGTTGTGAGATGGTGCCGTCTGTGTTGCTATCGCGCTTTTATTTCTTTCTATTGACGAAGGGTATGTGGGGATGAGATGGGGGATGAGGCGCACGGCAATATGTGGAATTGGAAGGGGTAGGGTCGTCGGTAGATAGATGAATATGTATGATGTTTTAATGCAAGCGTTGGTGTTTCTGTAGATGGTTTCGTGGATGCTGTTTATCATGTATGATATAATTTTGCTTTCTTTTGCTCTCTCTCTCTCTCTGTCTCTGTCTCCATCTCTGTCTCTCCCTCACTTACCATCCATGAAAATGATTACATTCATCACATGATGAAAGCTCGCTCAAGTTACGGTATGCAAGATGGGTAAATGTGTACAGTGGTCTCATTGTCATGGTTCAGAAGATCTGAGACATTTCCAGTAATGTGTTTGTCATGTCTGTCATTGGGCCCACACAGAATATCAACTACTTGGGCTGGTTATTCCTTCTCTCTTAAAAGCTCGTGGTGTTAATTCTTCCACTTCCTCTTCACTTCGCACTGCTGATCTCAACGCTCGCATCTTCTGTACTCTCTACAATATCTATCCACTCGTAAGACTTGTATACTCTACACTGCATCTCTCGACTCATAACTTGTACATGTCAGCTTGTAAGCACACTGAATCTAAATGACTACCCAATCGATCTCCGCCAGGCCTATACCTTGCTCCTATCAGACAACTAAGCCTCCGCCAACAGCCTACGATACAATGTTTAGATTGACTGTCCACAGCGTCTTTGTAAGCGAGACGAAAGACTTCTATGTGTACCGCGGACTCCTAGAGCGTTCCTCGAGCTGGTTTAGAGATGCATTTGAACATAAATGGTCGACAAGCCACGGCTTCATGCCTCTCGAATGGACGCACGAGAGGTTTTTCTACAGCATGGAAGTATTCAAGCTCTTCTTCTACTGGCTGAACACGGGAGAGCTTTCCATCTCAACCTTTGCGACGGACAACGTATGGGAGTTTTACGCAGCAGCGTACGAGTTCTCCCATGTGTACCAAATCTATGGCTTCATGAATAGTGTCGTCGAGGCCTTTTACTTTGCTCTGATCGACGAGGTCGTCATTAGTCCTGATGCCATGACTGGTATTTACAAGCACACACACAAGGGTAGTGCGTTGCGACGGGTGTTGGCGGATTGGATCTTCGAACACGACGACATGGCCATAGAAGAGGATGCTCGCGACCAGGTGCCCAAGGCCCCTTTGTGGGATATTATTGCGTTGTCGTACGCCCGTGGACAGGGAGTCGGGTATTTGGAACGCGTATCGAAGAGCGAGCAGGACGGTCATGTTAAGAGCACCAAGAAGCGCTTTTGCGACAAATACCATTCGCATCCTTGGGATAGATTGGCTATTGAGGCGGAGTAAGAACATCGTTTTGTTGTTGTCACTTACACAGCTGAGAGTGGTGGGTAACGGGGTGGAATGGAAGCATCAGAACACATGCCGTTACTGCAGGCAGATATAGATACTATATCTAGGAGGGAGTTCGCGTTAGTGGAGGACCGCAACTACTTGCGCAAAGTCATTAAGTGATAATACCAATCAAACTCAAGTTCAAATCCAGTTTCAACACCACATGCTCCTCGTGAACAAGAACACACAAGAGTCTTTGTACACCGCCCCTAATCTCATTTACAACCTTTCTTTCCAGTCAGTCATGTTAATCAGCTAATATCAGCGATCACTGACTACCTGATCCCGTGACGTGACCTGCTCGTGATCGATCCTGCCCGAGTGCCACGCGCTTGCTCTACCGCACACGTGCACACCAACCGCCCGCCATACTCGATATATATCTCATCTCCACCCGCCCTTGAAACACACGATATCTACATCTCACTGCGTTTCCTCACAGGTTTGAATCTCTTATATAGACTGTTTTTTTCTTTCATCTGCCGTCGCTGTATCGAGCGCGCGGTCGTATAGTCAGGTTGAAGACTTTTTTTTTCGCTTTCACTTTCACTCCCGCACGTCCCTATTGCGGCTACCACCCTCAACTATATAACTCTGACTTCTCGCCACTGTCCCTGACAATTTCCCGGCATCAATGCACTGTGTATTGATACAACAGGGGCTGTCACACTCGCCAGAGTGGAGGCAGGAGATGAAGTTTGGTACTGGTGGCCTACCAGGAATACCGAGGGTTGGGCGTGGAACGGTCGGCCGGTGGGCCCGCCGAGCCAAATGTACGTCAGATCTGGAGACCAGTTCATCCAGCCTGCCGGTACGCCGCATATAGTTCCAACAGGACCAATGTTCCCTGTGTGCCATATGACTGGAAGAATGCATATGCCATCACAGAACGTCGATGAGCAAGTCATATGCATGTTGGTCGATGCGTGGAGTGATAGCCAAATCACGAACACACCACCTACATCACACCAGGCCTCACCACTATACAATATAATGCCATCACGCGCAGTCCCCTGCTGTGTGAATGGAGAGGATATAGTACTAACCAAGGTATAAGCTTCACAGGAACCGACACATGCCGAAGAAGGAAATAGTCTTGCCAGACGAAGACACAGCTGTTTTTGCGCTGTTTTGTCAGGTTTTTGGAAACTGGCCCCGCTCCGTTGTCGTGCCATCCGCCGCCGCCGCCGACGATACGAAGGCAGACAAACAAGACACACAAATTCTCTTCTCTTCCCCTACCCTCTCTAATACCCCTCTTCACCTTCTCAAACACCCACTCCATCCCCCCGCTCCGCAACACAATCCTTTCCATCCTCCTCACCCTCTTCACCACCACCCCCTCCCTCCCCTACACCCTTATCCCCGCCGCGTACGCCGCAACATCACGCCCCTCATCTCTCCGTGACCTACTACTCTGTACCGTCTTCGCCAAAGGCAGCGCATCAGAAGTGCGGTCGTGGTTTTGAGGTTTGCCCAAGGAGTTTTAGCGGATTGTTTGGCGCCGGTGGGGGAGGTTGGGGACGTGCCTTTTCAGGAGGGGGATGAGAGGAGGGGAGGGAGACAGGAGGAGGAGGAGGGACTAGTTGGAGGATAAGGCGGGGAGGGTTTGTGGGAGGGTATTATATTCATGATGGGGATGCGGATGCGGATGATGGTGGGAGGGGTGGAGGAAGGGGTAGGGGTAGGAGGCGGGGGGGGCGAAGACGGAGGGTGATGAGTGGGGTTTTTCAGAGGAAGGACAAGACAATAAAAATAATAAGGGAGTCAAGGAGATGAAGAGGTTGCTTAAGGAGGAATCAGAGAATAGGGTTGACGGCGGTTGAGTTGGCAGTCCTTTCCATTGTGTGCGGCTACAAAGTTGAGAGTTGACAGAAGACGGGACGACTCAACAATTTAAGAATCCAGAAGGAACCAACGGCGCAAGAGGTACGTGCTCTGTGTAGTGGTGATTAACAAGATGACAGCTTATCATGTCACAATATGTCTTTGAAGCGACAAACAAGAAACGTAGACACTGAAATCGATCATTGACAAAAGGAATTGTGTTCCGGTGGTATGTACGTCTTACTTTATTTCTACACATCTACCAACTCTCACCTGACTTCCTGGCCTGTTGGAATGTTAGCGACTTGTCAGTTGTAGGTAGCATGTGACCTACTGGTACAGCGCCCTTGCCTCCCAGCTCAACATCGAGACCACCTGGGTAGGTCTTTGGCACACTGATCTTGTCGGGGTAAATGGTGCTTACCGCTGCGCACAGTCCAAAGACGGTCGCAACGGAGATGCCCAACAGAACAGCACCCCATCCAGGGGTGAAGTGGTTGTAGTCATGCAGCGACAGGACTCCGAGAATGTCGTTGTCCTCGTGGCAGGGCTCGCCGTAGTTGCGGCGCTCCTGCTTGTCCCACCAATCGCCGTACGGGTCGCGGTTTCCGCGCTTCTCTGGGGGTGGGTTGATGTAGCCGCCATTCTGCGACTATCAGCACTGCATGGCTCCTTGGTTCAACATTGACAGCGCACCTGGTTCGGGTCTGCGAGCTCCTGCTTTTCGGCAGCAGTGAGGGCTGTGCGCATCTGGTGAATTGCGGGCGTGGCGGGCTACGGCTGGGACAATGGCGCGAGCCAGCGGGCGGGCCGCTACAATGCGCCTGGAGAGCATGCTGCGGCGCTGTGAGTATGTCGGGGATATGCGGATAGGGAGTCTTTCGTACGTGGCGGCGTGAATGCGGGGGGGTTGTGGAATTGCGGTATCGAGTGTCGTTCGCGATGAGCTCAGTTGCGGCACCACCCCAGTATGGCTTGGCGGAGAAGTGGGTCTGTCTGCAGCACGGCGGCGTATACTACTACCACATTGGATGCCACACCAAAGCCGTGTGTACTTACTTGGATCTGGCGGCCATCTTGGACAGCCACATTCGTATTTTGCCCAAAATACTGATTTTCGCTTCTTTGCATTTGCATGTGCACTTGTTCGCGTCAAAGGGAGGATGCGCGCCCGTGCCGGTATTTAGCGTGATCCTTTACCAAACATTATCGACGCTTCTCTTTTTATCTCATCACTCGACATCACAGTGCATCAAGCCAACGCGCTACCCAAATCAAAATCCGACAACACCACCGTCTTCAGCACGCGTCAGGCTTTCTTGCGACACCGGGTTTGAGCTGATATATGTCGATTTGGCCGCGCGCCGGGTGGTCTCCAGGCTTCCCAGGCCGCCTCTTCGCCCTTCCTGAATGGAAGAAGTTACCGCCGCGGATCGCGACATCGACTCCATCCAACCACGCGACTCGGCCGACACACCCACCGCATCCGACACTGCACGCAATCGACATGGCATCCAGCGAGACGGTGCATCGGAAACCACCGAGGAAGATGAATCAGCGCCTGTAAACGGACATGATGGTGGCGTCATTGAGAGGCCCGCTAAGCGGCGGAAAGTCGAAGACAACACCCCGCGTCGTTCGGCATCGCGGGCTGTGTCGCCGCCCTGGAAGTCGTTTGTGGCAGATGGACCGACGACGGTATTCGAAAACGGTATGCGGAAGTCATCGCGAGTGAACAAGGTGACTGCGCCACCGACACCAGAGCCTGTAAAGCGGACCCCGCGACCAAACAAGACAACGCAAACGAATGGCACACCAAAGACTGGCATCAAGCGTGAGGCGCGCAATGGCTCAGGGCCTTCGTCTGTCCCGAAAGGCAAGGCTCAATCCACTCTAACCAAGAAGGCGTCTATGCAATCCCTGGTTACGCCTGCGCGCAAGTCGGAACGCCAGAGAAAAGCTCCTACAGTTGCAACAACGTCACCTCTTGTGTCTCCAGCATTACCAAATGGGTCGCCCGAGGGTTCGCGCAAGCGGTCCGGGCGTCACAGGCGGGGTGCGCAGGCATTGACTGATGATGCAGATGCTGAGCCCGAATCGAACGAGCATGATCCTTACGCCGGTCTGTACGGATCCCCCGACGACTCCAACCCATCCATGCCAGCACCACGCCTTCGCTTGCGACTACGTAAGCCCGATCCTCCCAATCGCCATCCCCACCATGCCCCGCCCAAGTCACAATACGCATCGCTAGAAGAATGGTTGGGACAAGACGACCCGCTGGATGGCGACGAGGCGTTGCGGATAACAGAGGACAAGGCTGAAGAAGAGGCTGAGCGCCGGTTGCAGATTGTTGAAGCCGCCGAGCATGGTGTCTTGAGTCAGACACGATGCAGCATCTATGCGCCCGAGGCCGCTCCAGAACCGCCGCCACAGTACGTCATTGGGATCATGTAGTCGCGCACGCCGTGCACTTTAACAAGCTCCTCAAGGAAGAAAAGGCTTTTCATCGTCGGACGGCCAAAATTCTGGCTAGGGAGGCATATGAATTCTGGAAGAACAAGTTCAAGCGCAAGAGCCAGGATGAGATTGAACAAGAAGAGGCCGAGCGACAGGTGATGAGATACAAGCAGCTTGTAAAGGACGTCAAGGATGCGTGGGGTCTGGTTAGGGTCGAGATTGACAAGGAGCGTGTTGCAAAGTGGGAAGAGGAGCAATTGCAGCTCGGACACAAGGCCATGGACGACATGTTTAACCAGGCGCAAGAGATTCTGGGCGGTCGCAATGTAGGCGATGGTGCATCCTCCTTGATCAGCGAGGACCGAGACTTTGATGAAGAATCTCAAAGCGGGGCATCGAACAATTCCGAACTACCTCACGACGACGATGTCATGTCTTCAAGTTCCGATAGCGATCAAGAGAACGAAGAGGACCACGATGCTAATCTAACGGCCGAACAATTACGCGAAAAATATGGGCAACTGCCTGACCTCCCGGAGAGTAGCTCTGAGGCCGACCCAGATTCTGACGAGGAGAATGCGGAAGACGAAGAAGAAGAGGACACTCCCGCGCCGACGCCTGACGCCGAACTCGATCTTGTTGCTCCTGATGAGCTGCCAGAGAGTCCATTTGACCGTACGAACGGTTTCCACGATGACGATGAAAAGGAGGATGAGAACAAACCAGGTTATATTGATCCTGCCACAGTAGAGCTTGATCAGGTCGATGAGGCTTTACTGGACTCTGATGACGAAGACAAGGGCTCAGAGTCGGGCAGCGAAGCTTGGTCGAGCAATGAGGGGTCCGAGACTGATGGCAATGAGCAGGAGGCAGATGAATCTGAAGAAGAAGATGACGATAGCGGGGAGGAAGATACGGGTATGATGGGCTTCCTGGCCCCCAAGGACATCAAGAAACTCAAAGAAGCCGCCAAGACTGCAGTCGAAGAGGAGGAACCGGACAAGTCGGCAGAACAGACGAACGGTCGGTCTCCATCGCCAATGGACGTTGATGAGGAGAAGACTCATATCAATGGTCATGATTCGGTTGCTGAAGATCAAGAACCGCACGTCAATGGAGATATCGCTGCCCCTTCAGTCGAGGTTGCTGAATCCTCAACTGAAGTTGCAGAACAGCCCAAGAGCGCATCCCGATCTCGCCATGCGTCTTCTCCTCCAAGAACCGAGGTACCATTTCTGCTGCGCGGTACGCTTCGAGAGTACCAACATGACGGTCTGGACTGGCTTGCGAATCTCTACGAATCCGACACCAACGGTATCTTGGCAGACGAGATGGGTCTCGGTAAAACGATACAAACTATATCGCTCCTGGCTCATCTCGCTGTCCGCCATGAGATATGGGGACCGCATTTGGTTGTGGTGCCCACCAGTGTCATGCTCAACTGGGAGATGGAGTTCAAGAAGTTCTTGCCTGGTTTCAAAATTCTGACATACTATGGCGATATCAACGAGCGAAAACGGAAACGCTTAGGCTGGCGCAACACCGGCAAGGACATGTACAATGTCGTCATCACCTCGTATCAGCTCATTCTGCAAGATGCAGCAGCATTCAAGATGCGTCCTTGGCGCTATCTTGTGCTGGACGAAGCTCACAACATCAAAAACTTCAAGTCTCAACGGTGGCAGACTATGCTTAATCTCCGGACAGAGCGGCGACTGTTATTGACTGGCACACCGTTGCAAAACAACATTGACGAACTCTGGTCCCTGCTCTACTTCCTCATGCCAGCTGGCTTTGCTGGAGAAGGTCGCATTGCTGGTCTGGACGAGTTCACCCTAGCATTAAAGAATCCCACGTCGCAGATTCTAGACCAAGGACGCCAACAGCTTGATGCAGAAGCGCAGAAAATCGTCAAGCGACTGCATGAAGTGCTCCGCCCATACCTGCTTCGACGACTAAAGTCAGAGGTCGAGAAGCAAATGCCCGGCAAATATGAACATGTCGTCTACTGCAAGCTTTCCAAGCGGCAGCGACAGCTCTACGACGGCTTCATGGGTCGTGCCTCGACAAAAGAGATTCTGTCCTCCGGCAACTACATGTCGATTATTAACTGTTTAATGTCATTGCGAAAAGTCTGCAATCACCCGGACCTGTTTGAGACGCGAGCCATTGTCACTTCTATGGCTATGCCCAAGTCGGTACCTGCAGAGTACGAGATCAAGGACCTCCTCATCAGGAAGCGCCTGCAAGAGGGTGTGGAAGACAAGTTGGTGAACCTGGACGCTCTAAATTTAGTGTTTGTACGACGAGAACAAGCTCAGCTAGGTCATGCGCGACGTACGTATAAGATTCGTGCCACACGGCCCTTGGAAGATCTCCTGGTTGAGTGCAAATCACGTCGTCTTAAAGATCCTGTTGAACCCAGCACGTCGTTACAGTCGACCATGGCAGCTATGAGGAAGAGGGAAGAAGAGGCCGTCCAAGACCACCTACAAATGTGTCTCAACCTCACTCGGGCTCGTACTCAGTTTATGCCCATCTACGGAAAAGACATCATAGACGCACTGACGGTCGACTGGCACGACTACACCTTTGGAGGTATCACAGAAGGAAAAAAGATACCCAAACCCGTGCCATACCGAACGCATCATACCCCATATCCAACCTACCATGGTTTTGGTCAAGCGCAGATGCTACCGAAACAAGATGAGGCTGTTCAATACGATATAGTCAAGCGTCGTCGCGGTGTTCTTGGATTTAGGTCTCCACGATCTGATGGCGTCATCTCACAATGGCATGATCAACAAATCACACACTTCCACGACATGATCCCGACACTGGAACAGCGTGCTGAAGCTTTCGAGCCTCTCATCACTCGCTTCACATGCGTCACACCTGCTGTCGCGGCAGAGGAGCTGGCTCCACTGACATTGTCGAAACGTGGCGTCGACCTGATTAGGACGTCAGAATTATCACATCAACCAGACCCCTTCCATGCTTCACGCATCCGCCAATCCATCGCCTTTCCCGACAAGCGCCTTCTCCAGTATGATTGCGGTAAACTACAACGACTTGCCACACTTTTACGGGATCTACAAGCTGGTGGCCACCGTGCTCTCATCTTCACACAGATGACAAAGGTTCTTGACATCCTTGAGCAATTCCTCAACATCCACGGCTATCGATATCTGCGTCTCGATGGGTCTACCAAGATCGAACAACGCCAGATTCTTACCGATCGTTTCAATACCGACCCGCGCATCCTATGCTTCATTCTCTCTTCTCGATCCGGCGGTCTCGGTATCAATCTTACGGGTGCTGATAGCGTTATATTTTATGATCTTGACTGGAACCCAGCAATGGACAAGCAATGTCAAGATCGTGCCCATCGAATTGGTCAAACACGCGATGTCCACATTTACAAGTTCGTCAGCGAATACACAATCGAGGCCAACATTCTCAGAAAGTCGAATCAGAAGCGTCTTCTAGATGATGTCATCATTCAAAAGGGTGACTTTACTACCGATACGTTCAACAGAGTCACCTGGCGGGATGCGCTCGACGAGAACATGGGTATTGATACAACCGACGAAGCAGGTGCAGCAATGGAACGTGTCCTTGGCGAGAAGATTGGTCTCCTCGGCGACGCTCGCGTAATGGGCAATGTGGAAGACACGGAAGATCGCACCGCTGCTTCCATTGCACAAAAGGAGATTGTCGATGAGATTCAAGTAGACCAAGTTGACTTCAACGAGAGTCTGAATGCTACCAGAGCCGCCTCCGAAGCCGCTGCCGCCGCGAAAGAAAACGAAGATCTCGACATGGACGGCAATGAAAAGGAGAGGAGACATGTCGACGAGTATATGCTCAGTCTGTATCGCGAGGAATATGGCAAAGAGCCTTACCGACCACCAACTGACCGGCAGAAGAGGAACCGCAAAGGTCAGGATCCTCATGTAAGGCATCGAAAGAAGAAGTACTAGCAGTAATTTTGTGGTTGGCGGGTTATCACTATTGTATTCTTAGCGAGCGGGTGTGGTTGACATGTGCGTTGGAAGAAGAGAGTGAAGGACCTGTATTAGTAAGCTTTGTATGAGTGTCTTGTGTGTATAGAGCGAGTGGCATATGCATGGGTCTGGCGTTGCATTCACATGAGAGAATACGAGGATTTTTTTGTAACGACTTTGTAGAGTGTGGTACTGTGTTTGGTGAAGGGTAATGTCGGAAATCGACTCCCGTATATAGACGTCGCGAAGGTGGGGTTACACGTGCCAGCGCAGTGGCGCTAATCTCGACGCGTCGTTCTTTGACCGTGTTAACGGCCTCTTACCTGCTTCACTCGTACATCCGTCCCACTTACCCTAAAGTCTCGATAGGAATTTTGGAAATGTTGCATTCAATTCATTGTGCATCTTATCCTCCATGTCTACTTTTCGAGGCATTGTCGCTG
Organism: Pyrenophora teres f. maculata; assembly: GCA_014334815.1. Taxonomy (NCBI): domain Eukaryota; kingdom Fungi; phylum Ascomycota; class Dothideomycetes; order Pleosporales; family Pleosporaceae; genus Pyrenophora; species Pyrenophora teres. Next base: position 1,426,905 of record CP060579.1, on the reverse strand, counting down.
GTAACTACACCTTCCACCATCCCGTTTCCTGCCGGCCTGTCGGCTGCCGCACAATCCATTGTTGTCACTGCACTAACGGCTTTCTGCAGAGTTCCCTCGCATCAGAATTGACTACTTTCGACAACATCCAGAATGCAAACCGCCTCTGGCGTGCTTTCTGAGCCATGTTCATTCCGACCATTTGGCTGGCCTCCAGTCGTTACGTTCGCCATTTGTATATTGCTCAGCTGCAACCAAGGAGATACTCCTACGACTGGAAAAATTTTATTACCGCATGAACTTCGCCAAAGGCATTCTGGAAAGCCGTAATGTCACCTACGACCGGAGCATGCGCAAGCTGGCCAAGGCACTTCCTTTGGATACACCAACAGAGATAGAATTAGCGCCGGGTAACAACATCAGAGTTACGCTTATCGATGCTAATCACTGCGTTGGCGCTGTCATGTTTCTCATCGAGGGTGATGGCAAAGCAGTGCTCTACACTGGCGATATTCGAGCAGAGACATGGTGGGTGAACTCACTAGTTCAGAACCCAGTCCTACTGCCATACACACTGGGAAATCTTCGACTGGACTGTATGTATCTAGATACAACCTTTGCCACGAAGAAGATGCCATACCGCGAGTTCCCGAGCAAAGCAGAAGGCATCCGCGAGTTGCTCAGTAAAGTGAGCGAATATTCTGACGACACCATCTTCTACTTCCACTCATGGACGTTTGGATATGAGAATGTCTGGATAGCACTATCAGCTTTCTTGGGGTCGCAAATTCACTTGGACGACTACCGAGCACGCATATACGGCTCTTTGTCTACATTGGATAGGCGAGAGCTTCGAGAAGCTGGCCTAAATGTCTTACTTTCCAACAAGTCGCTTCGAGAGTCTGGCCTTGAAGTTCGCGAGGCACCTGCTTTGTGTGGATTTCGAAATGGAAACCGCATACAGCCAGGCTGTTTGACATCCAGGAAAAATGTTTGCATACACAGCTGCGAGCGTGGCATGGGTTGTGACGTGATGGATCACGACGCAGACAACAAAGTCGTGCACATCATCCCAATCATCACCCGTACCGATGAGGCTGAGATTGCCGAACTTGGAGCGGGCGGTGGCAAGGGGGATCTCGACCAGAAAGAAGAACTTGAGACAGGTGGGGCAGCCGAAGTAGGCAAGCTGATGGAGCTTTGCGCTGCATCTATAAGCGACGAAGGCACACTTGGCAAGGTACTTGCGTTACTCCAGAAAGCACTCGGTGAAGATGGCAATCTGGACCTCGACATGCACTTGCAGAGACAAGGCGAAGTTACTGAAGACGACCTAACACTGCAAAGCCTCATTTCAGTACTATCAAAAAATGCCTCGAGCTCAATATCTGAGCGGTATCCAAACAGGACGATTCGGTTTCCATATAGTCGTCATTCTTCTTATTCAGAATTGCGTGAGCTCATCAAGGCTTTCCGTCCCAAGGACATATTTCCATGCACCGTCGATGAGAAAACATGGACACCAGAAGTTAGTATAGAGAGTCTTTTCGGCGACCTTTGCCATCTCAAGCTCTTCCGCCACGATACCGAGATGAGAGAGCTTTACGAGGCCAGGATACGGTGGGAAAGCAGGAAACGAAGCAGAGATGACAGCCAAATGAAGACGCAGACTACTGAAGACGAGAAGACGAGTTCAGTCGTGGAAGGAATGTCTACGTCCGTCAAAAGTCTCGAATTCGAGGGACCAGTTACACCAAACGTGATCACTAGTGCCATGGAAATAATTGCCAGTTCGGGAAGACAGGTCTCGAACAGTCTGCCAGTGGTGACGGTTCCAGAGCCTGAGCACGTCCCTAACGATGAAAACTCCAAACTCACACATATTCCCTTCTTGTCAGCATCAGCTGCACCAATATTGAGGGATGCCTCATTATCAATAGCTGTTCCCTCCAGCACAGGTACGACAACGCCTAGCTCTCGCAAAGGGAGAAGGAAGAAGCTCCAGAATAAGCAAATTGCCTGGTTCGCTGCTAGGAGAAGGTACGGCCTTGATTGGAGAGACATAGGATTGATATCGACTAGAAGCAAGGCCGACCAAGAAGAGCTAGAGTTGTGAAAAGGGAGAAGGTTTTGTGATCACGTTCATGGCGCCAAGTCCCTAGCAATATCATACGAAGTAACCATGTTATCGTCACCACCTCACGCCTGCGCTTACGCGCTACAAGAGTCAAAATCAAGCCTCGCGTTTTCATGCGTGGGTGAGCTTCCCGCGGCATGTGGAGGCACGAATTGTAAACGTGGAATGTTCGTCGCGATTGTGGACATGGCGAGTAGGAATGCGAAAATAGCGCGTCCATCGTCACACAGCCTTGCCCTCCAATCTTCCATCATTACCTATTCCACCCTTCATGCAAATTAATTACCCAGCGAGTCGGGTTGCCTTTGCTAGGCCGTTTTGACAGTTCCCATTCCTCCCTGGCCGGCCGCCTTGCGGTGGTCTGCCGTCTCCCTTGCTTGGCATGGCATATATACCAACACCATGCGAACATGCTGATATCTCGTCCAACACGCTCACCAAGTCACTCGTTCATACAGTTCTCGCGTCAGGAGTAGTAGTCATGTCTCACTCCAGCTCCCGCGCTGCCTTTCGTTTGCTTACCACAGCACTGCTAGCTGCCAGCATCGCCAACGCGATAGCACTTCCCGCCCCAGATGCCTCAACAAACGAACTTCCGTCCCCATCAGACGTTGAAGCTGCTCTAGCCGTAGCTGCTGCCCCTCAGGATAATTTCTTCGACGATGTAGAAGACGGTCTCCGATCGCGTACTGGACTGCAATTAGTCAAGGACTTTTTTGCCCGTCTCTTCGGCTTCGACGACCCCGAAAGTAGTGATGAGGCGCCTACCATCACTGTCACTGTCTCTGTCACCCCTTCTTCTTCTATAATCACCCCGCCTGGACCTCCTTCAAGCAGCAGCAGCACAGTAGACGTCAGCTCCGAGGCGACTTCTTCGACCCCTGAGACAACACCCAGCCCAACCAACGACATCTTCTCCATCCTCCCCGTAGGCTCAATGACAACCGCAATCAACATGTCCCTCCCCGACCCCATCTTCTCAACCGCCTCCTCCCCGGTCCCAGTACTCCCCCCTTACCCCGCAAACACATCTCTCTCCCTTATCGGCCCCACCGCCACAGCCGCAATCATAACCAGCTACTTCAGTACCAACCCGCTCGAAACGTCCATCCCAATCGCCAATTCCAGCTCAAACACCACGGTGACTTTGACCTCTGAGTTTACATCCATCATCCTCGTTACTGGAACCGGAATCCCCTTTCCCACAGATGCCGCAGCTCCTCTATGGACAAACTCCTCTTCCTCCCCTACACCACTCAGCACCGATACCGCACCTTTGGGCACCGGTATCCCAATATACCCAAACACCACACTCGTCGTGCCTATCGTGGTAAACGCAACAGGTAGCCCAGGTACCGTGCTAAACGTTACTTTGCCGCTTACCCTAGCCACCGCTACTAGCACATTCGTTGCTGGGACGGCAGTCAGCGACGCGAGTGATTACGGCTATGGCTACGGTTCCTCGATGGAGATTCCGCCATATGGAAATGGTACTGTTGCTGCGCCGACGGGTACGGGGATGGAACGGCGGCGGCGGTTAGGACGAGTACGAGTACGAGTACGACGACTACGACGATTGTGGAGGTACCTACGGATGTTGCGGTGCCGGTGTTGCCGGGCGGGTATGAAGGTCAGTCTTACTAGAGCTTCTGCGTCTCTGCTGTCTCTTGTTCTCCGTATGACTTGTCAAGGAAGAATGTGCGTCGAGTGTGTCTCAAGAAGAGACGAGATGAGATGAGAGCGGTTTCTGTTTTCCACATTGTTGCCTTGTTTTGCCGACGACACGACATGGCATGACACGAACGAACGAACGAACAAACGTATGCGTAATGAAAGTCTCTGTTTTTTTTTGTTTTTTTTTGTTGTTCGCCTTATTCCAAAGCTACTTCTCTAGTCCCCTGGTTTAGTCTAGCAAATATATGTTATACGCCCCCCATCATCCGTTGTATCACATGTCGTGTTCGTATCGTTCGCTTATACCGTGTCCCCCCTCTCATTGTAATCTTCTATTCTGCATTCTCCCATATCAAACAATCGCCTAGTAACACAAGACTAACACACAAAACCCCCACACAGATCCATCCCCCCTCGTACGCATCTGCGCAAACCCCCACATCACTACCCTAACACTCCCCCTCCTCTCCCTCTTCTACTCCCCAAACAACCCTTCCTACCCCGTCCTCGCCCCCTCCCCGGCTGCATCCCTTCTTCCACCCCCAACCCCAACAACCTACCAAACTGCACGCTCCTCGGCCACGCCCTTCAGACGTGCAAATCCCAATCCCCCAACCTACGCATCCTCCTCAGTATAAAAGCTGAGCCCCTCGCCACCGTGGCGGGAAACGCTTTATTCGGCGACCCGGACGAGAGTCGCGAGCCTTTCGGCCCCGTTTTCAGCGGTGGTGCTGGGGTCGAGGATGGGGATGGAGATGCGGTCTCGATGCCGTTTCCAAATCTCTTCAACGCACTTCATACACCCTCTACTTTGGCCTCGACACTTGTATCGCTCTTCGGCCCCATCGACGACGACACCGATACAGCGTCTTCTTCGTATCTCCGTCCCCTAGGCCTGGATGTCGTACTCGATGGCTTTGATGTACAGGTTCCGGTGCAGTGGAGGGGGACGTATCAGGATGAGCAGTTTCATGCACTTGTGGATGAGTTGAAGAGGAGGGTGGAGGGGGGTAGTGTGTTTTTTGGGTGGGTTGGGGAGATGGTTAGGCGGAGGGGGATGAGTGTGGAGACGGGGAATAGGGAGGGGTGGGCTCAGTGGGATGGGATGGGTGTGTGATTGCTGGTGGGTGGAGTCGATGGGTAGAGAAGGTAAGGAAGAATGATTCTACTAAGCTTGGTGTGGGTAATGTTTTGCTGGGTCTTTAAAGTCGTATTCGGGCTGTGATTGTAGGCCCTTGCAGGTATTTCGGGTAGCGAGTCATTCACGTATTCGATGTAGGTCCAGAAATATTCCTCCGGGGTTGTGAGAGCTACATGGATCCTGTTCCTTGCGAAATTTTTCTATTCCTGATTGAAGACCCACAGGCCCAGAAAGCACGTCTCACAGAGAATAACACACATATGCGACAGTATGCATCTTCAATCGTCCTCATTCAAGTGATCCTAAGTGACGAGTACCTAGCTGTACATGACCTTGCTATGCTCCGATTGAGTGCAAGTCCGTAGACTGCTTCAACGCCTTAACCTTGATCTTTTTACTCTCATTGCCTCAAATTGAGACTCGTAACATTAACCAGCCTTCGAAGGATTCGTATATGCTAGGCGACCATAAAGTATCCCCCTGCAAGTACGAAGCCACTCGAGCAGCTTACCAAGCAGCAGCAGTGCCGTCTGCCCAGTTGCTAGTGGAGGCAGCAGCGGCATTACCGCCATTGTTGCCCCAGCCGCCGCTGTTATCCTCGGCAGGAGGCTCAGGGCAGCGCTTCTCACCGTGACCATAGTTGTTGCAGTTGCGACACTTTACTCTGCTCCAATCGCGGGGCTTGTCACACTCGCGAGAATGGTGACCCTCTTCATCACAGTTGCGGCACTTCATGACACGAGGCTTGTCACAGTCCCGGGAAATATGACCTTCTTCTCCGCAGTTGTGGCAAGCACGTCCTCCACCTCCACCGCCAGTACGAGGCTTGTCGCAATCGCGGGAGATGTGACCCTCATCACCGCAGTTGTGGCAAGCACGGCCTCCACCGCCACCGCCAGTACGAGGCTCGGGACACTCAGACTTGTTGTGGCTGGATAGGTTAGTAGATGCCTGAAATCAATTTATTGAAAGAAAACATACCCAGGGAGATTGCAGTTGAAGCATACACGGTCAGTGCCGCCCATGGGTTTGCGAGGTGCAGTGCAGTCCGACTTGCGATGACCAACCTCGCCGCAGTTGAAGCATGCTTGTCCTCCGGATCCCTGAGGGCAGTCGCGCTTTTGATGACCAGTCATACCGCAACCGAAACAAGCACGGTCGTCGCCACCGCCGCCAGTGTTGTTGTACGAGGATGTGTTGGTAGCAGTGGTGAAGGCATTACTGGAGCCAAATTCAGCGTTGCCACCGAACTCAATGCTGCCCTCGAAGCCAGCGTCGCCGCCAAATCCAGTGGGATTCTTGGCCTTCTCAGCTTCCTGACGCTCTTCTTCCTCAGCAGCACGATGCTTCTTTGAGGACTTGTGACCATGAAAGTCTTTCGTCAGGATTTGCCGATCACAGAGCTCGCAGATCGTGTAACGAGGGACATGCTGCTTTGGCGGGGGGTATGGGTTGGCGACCAAGGTTGTCTGGATAACAGACGAGCCGCGAGCCATGATGAAGAGTGAATATGACTAAACGGTAGTGATCTGGGCTCGTATAAGGTTAGCTGTTGTCCGCAACGAGATGAGAGTAGAGCCAAGCAAACAGATCGCGGTTAATCCTGCGTCTGCCAACTTGAAGCATGTGTAGTAACCGCTGAGCAGTTTGCTGGCGTTCACAATCACTTGTGTGCTCATGCAATTTTGCTAGGAGCTGCTCAGGATGGCAGGATCGAGTACAGGTGCTGGAGATGAGGAAGACTTACATGTCAAGGTTTTGGAGCCGTCGTAGGCAGCTGCTGGTATAGCTGCTGTTGACTGTGTTCAACTCGTTGTTGTCGAAGTGAGGTGAGGTGAGGTGGAGAACCGGTGATGCTGGTTAGAGGTGGGAGATATATGGGCAGGCGCGAGGCACCGTGCGTCAACAACAGCAAACGCACGACGCGAGGCCGGGGTTAAGCGGATATGGTATGGAAGGTAGTGGAATGAGAAGGCGGGGCGTGACGGGTAGCTGCAGTAAAAATGAGAAGTCACCAGCAGAGCATGAGCTCTTGGTCAGGAGCATGCTAAGCAGAACGAGAAGTCTACACAGCATTTTGGTTGAAGTCTAGAAGGTATTGAAGACAATAGTAGATGATCTATGTAATTCAGCCCTACACTTGCTCTGTTTACGTTACATGGTGTCGTTCAAGCACCGACAGGCACGCCGTCTTCCTCTTCAGTCTCGTCGGCTCTCTGCTCTTCGGTCTTCTCAGGCTCTTTCCAACCCGCACATGCTTGCACAAACACTACAATGACTGACAGCCCGACGGCACAGAGGAACAATGCTTTGAGTGCATCCGCGTACGCTCCAATGGCGACTGCCTGATCCTTCCCTTCCAGTCTTCCCACTAGCGCGGGACTTCCCAGTAGTCTCCGAGTGAGTTCGCCGCGATTCTTCAACCCGGCCCGCGCAAAACCATTGTCCAAGGACTTGTGCAGTACGCGAACAAAGTATCCGCCCCCTATCGCCGAACCAAAAGAACCAGAGAAGCCACGGAAGGTCGCGAGGAGAGAAATAACAATCGGATGCACCTCCGGTAGTGTGAGATGAAGGAGGTGGACGAGTGCGTAGTTCATTGCAGCGCCAGTGGCAAGGCCATTCGCAAAGACCATGACGACGTACAAGCCCCAAGGACTTGAGGGCGTTGATATGAATGCAAGTACGGTCATGGCGACGGGGAACAGTGCCATGGCTATGACGGTGTGGAGGTAGAAGCTTCCGGTCCGCTTGATGTGGAAGACGCCCGCAAGCAACCCACCAGTTGCGAATCCGGCATTTGTGGGGATGAGAATCGATCCGGCAACGGCAGGCGCCCATCCTCGAACAGCAATAGCGTATACGGGAGTGTAAAAAAGGATACTCCAACGAGCCATCATGAAGCCAGTCGTGGCAAGGCAGGTCAACAAGGTCCCACGAGATCGTAGAACGGAGACTGGAATGACAGGGTCGCTGGCTACGTAGGCTTCATTAAGCACAAAAATTGGCAGAGCGATTGCTGATAGGATGAGGGGTAGGGGAAGAACTTTCGGGCCTGACAGACCAAAAAGGAAGAGTACAATCGTGGTAGTCAACAACACCGATCCGGAATAGTCGATGCGGGTAAGTTTGTCGCGAATCGAAAGATGGGCATACTTGATGTTCTTGGATGTATGACTTGCTGGGATGGAGAACAAGAGACCAAAGCCAGCAATGAGACTCAACGGTGCCTGGATGCCGAAGAGTGGTTTCTACAGACGTCAGCTGGGACTTGGCAAGATCTATAAGGGAGAACTTACCCATCCAATTCTAGGTTCAAGGGCACCTGCAATGACAGCTCCAAGCGAGACGCCGACTGTCATTGCAGTATTGGCAAGACCCATGTACAATCCTCTTCGTTTGGGACTCGTCATTTGTATTGCCATGATACTAGCGACAATGAAGATGCCACCACCACCCGCTCCGGTAATAACGCGGCCCAAGACAAAGTGCTCAAACGATACTGCGGTAGACGTAATGATCAATCCCATGCTTATCAAAATGGTAGAAAAGAACATGCACAGCCGTGGGCTGAATACTTGGCATAGTCTGCCCATCAAGGGAGCTAGCGATGACATGGCAATGAGATATGCAGACGTAAACCAGCTAGCATTCTCAAAAGCATCTAGATCCGCGGCGATGGACGATTGTGTTGTTGTGAGGATGGATATGTTGGTAGCTGATGCACGTCAGGGGTTTGGTCTGACTTTACTTTCTCACTTGACAGCACGAGGATTCGTGAATTGATAAGTTGAACGCGTAGAAAAAGAGGTTTTATAATATGAATAGATGAAGATGAAAGAAGTTTGGATTGTACCTTGCAGAAAGATCAGTAAACCAACATTGATCACGATGAATGCTCCTCTAGATGTTGAAATGGCTGATTCTTCATCCTTGGCATCTCTAGACAGGGGTGGCGATGTCGGACGTTGAAGCAGAGGGGCCCGTTCCGCTGAGCCATTTGAGATGGCCATGATTTAGAGATGTAAAAGCGACTATGAAAGCAAAATATACGCCAGAAATGATGGTAGAGAGAGAGAGAGAAAGCGAGGATAAGGCATAGCACGATGATACGTACAAGGCTGTTAGTGCATGCTCGGATTACAAATGCGGGAAGAGCTCGCTGGCCGGATGGCCCAGTAGCCCGATGGCTTTGGTCCGCAAAAGCAACAAGAAGTGAATCATGACATATGCAGCACATAACAAAGCACGATTGAAAGTGAAAGTGAAGCTTGGCAGTGGGCTCAACAGAGGAAGCCGGGACGAAGTTCAACGCGTGGGCATGCGACAGATGTGACGTCAACGCTCATTGGCTGCTCAGGCCACGCGGGCGCAACTGCCACCGGGCTTCAGAGTGGAAAGCTGGCCTCTACAAAGAATATCATCACGACCGCCCAAGGCCTGTCGCGCGCCTGCTTACTCTTTTTTTGACATGACGCCATGAGTTTCTTTCTTTCCACGACTTTACATTTCAACAAATACCCACAATGAGGCCACCATCACAGCGCCTCGTGTCGCTGATCTTCGGTATGCACTTGCGCATGTGACTGCGGTAGCTTCTGACTGACTACTAGACACACAGTTTTTCTTTCTCTGATCCTTTGCGTCTCTTCACGGGCGCATGCCGAGCACGAACAAGACCACGCGCACCAGAAACCACTTGGAGGGGGTCAAACTTCAGGCAGCCGGGGCTCGTCAGCACAGGGTCGAGAGGCGTGGAAGTCAAGATGGGGGAATGCCGATGGAGGCGTAAACCCTCACCAGGGCGTACTGGCCTATGACGAGGCTATGGCTCTGCTTCACCAGATTAAACCGGCAACAGCGCCATGGTGGAACTTTGAGAAGAAGTCTGGCATCCTGGGCACGAGCGCATACTATGCAAAGGAGGTCTTCTTCCTGCTATTCATGAACGGGCCTCCACAGCAGGAACTCTTGACGACGAACCCGCAGCCAAAGAAACTTGGCCAGTCGCTGTCCCACGCCGTCACGCTGCTGGAAGAGGCAGCCACCCAGAAAAACCCCGATGCATTGTTCACCCTCGCCGAAATGAACTTTTACGGAAACTACACCCACCCGCGCAACTACTCCGAGGCATTCCGACGATACCACGAGCTCGCTACGTTGACCGGAAACGCCTCGGCACAACACATGGTTGGCTTCATGTATGCGACTGGCATTGGTGGGGCAACCAAACAAGATCAAGCCAAAGCCATGCTTTACTACACTCTTGGTGCTGAAGGCGGCGACGTGCGGTCAGAAATGGCCGTTGCGTATAGGCATTCGGCTGGCATATCGACCCCGCGTAACTGCGAGGAAGCTGTGCATTTCTACAAAGAAGCTGCGAAGAAGGCCATTGCCTACCTGCGCTCTGGCCCACCGGGTGGTCATTCGATGCCGCGGGAGTCATACAACATCGCCGATGATGAAGGCGGGGTATATGGCGAGGGTGCAAGCGTAAGCAGTTCGGGACCAAACGCCAAAGTAGCAAGCGTTCAATCGGATGCCTTCTCTTCACTCGACGATGTGTTTGAATACATGGACCTCCAAGCCCGGAAGGGTGACGCGAGGGCGACATTCAACCTTGCCAAGCTCAATTACGACGGCGCGCGGACGCTGAAACGAGACCTTCCAGCGGCGAAGAAGCGATTCTTGGAGCTTGCTCGCATGTACTGGGCCCCAGGTGGAAAGATCAACGCAAACGTATCACCTACCACGGAGAAGTTGGCCGCCAAGGCCGCTGGCTACCTTGGCCGTATGTTCATGCGCGGTGAAGGCATGCCGCAGAGCTTCGAAATCGCAAAGACATGGTTTAGGCGTGGCATAGAGCTGGGCGACGCACTCTCACAGTACTCCATGGGCATAATGTACCTAAACGGTCTTGGAGTGCCAGAGGATCCTGTCAAGGCTGCCGAGCTCTTTGGTGCAGCTGCTGACCAGGATTTGGCAGTAGCACAAGTCAGGCTCGGTGCCCTGTTCCTGGACCAGGGAGACATTGCAATCGCCATCAAGTACTTTGAGCTTGCAGCTAGGCACGGACATCTCGAAGCCTTTTACTTTTTGGCTGAGATGACGCATAACGGTGTCGGACGCGACAAGTCTTGTCCTGTGGCAGCCGCATACTACAAGCTCGTTGCAGAAAAGGCCGAGCTTGTTTCCACATCGTTCCCAGAAGCCAACGAGGCTTACACAAAGGGTGACCTTGAGACGGCGCTTGTCAGCTATATGATGGCGGCTGAACAAGGTTTTGAGGTCGGACAAGCCAATGTGGCTTACCTGCTTGACCAAGCCAAGCCTCGCTTTACCCTCGACTCACTCATGCCTTTTACGAAGAAAAAGGCTTCACTGGCTAGTGACGCTCTCTTGGCTCTTATTTACTGGACACGCTCTGCTGAACAGAAGAACGTCGACTCAATGGTAAAGATGGGCGATTACTACCTCATGGGCCTCGGCACGTCTCCCGATCAAGAGAAGGCTGCCTCATGTTATCAAGCAGCAGCAGAGACTATGCGAAGCGCTCAGGCCATGTGGAACCTAGGATGGATGCACGAAAACGGTATCGGTATCGACCAGGATTTCCATCTCGCCAAGAGACACTACGACATGGCTTTGGAAACCAACCCTCGCGAAGCCTACTTGCCCGTAGTGTTGGCGCTGTACAAGCTGAGGTTCCGAAGCTGGTGGAATACCTTTACAAACGGTAATATCAAGTCCATTCAAGAAGAGCCGGGTAAGTTCTGCTACATCACCTTCAATATACCTTTAGCTAACATGACCGTAGTTGTCAAAGAAAAATGGACCTTCTTCGAATGGGTCAACGCATTCCTCGAAGCCGAACTAGCCGTCTGGGACGACTACGAGCCAGAGGACTACGACGACCACGGCGACTACTACGGCGACGGCTATCATGGCGATGACATCGACTCTGATATCCTCGAGTCTCTCGTCATCTTGGCTCTAAGCGGCGCCTTGGCATTTTTACTCTACTACCGTACGCAGCGCCAACGACGACAGGAGGAAAGGAGACGCCAACAGGAGCAGCAGCAGCAGCTTAATAACCAGGGTATACCGGTGCCCCAACAACAGCAGCAGCAACCGCAGGTACAACGACAGCAGGATCGCGGGTTGTTTCCGAATCCGGATGACCCGGAGTTTATGAATTGGGTTGCTGGTGGTGTAGGGCATTGAGTGGTTGGGATGGAAGAGCATGAATTGGCGCTTTTTTTTGGAAACTTGGTTAGAGTTGATAGATATATCTGCACCGCAGGATATCAAAATGTGAGGGACTTGTTACGTGTATAGGCGGGAAGGATTATATTCTTATACCTTTATTCAGTTCTGATGACTCCTCTTCCTTGTGCACATACGTTGTGTCATCTATTACATCACTGATGTCTTGTCCTTCTTCACTCATACATCCAAGCAGATATTGCCAATAATATTCTTTATTAAAATTTACCACATCGGCTTGCAGACAAGGCGCCACTTGCTACTTTAACCTACGAGCGGCTCTAGTCTACACTAGGGCGTCGGCGCTACCTGCTTATTAAACATTATAGTCCCCATCGTTTCCCTCGTATTATGTGAGTCAACCATTAAACACTTAGTACTGGGGTATCTTCCTTTGTTACATCTCGCCCCTCCACCATCAACCCCCCGGGATAAGAAGAGAGAAATGGTATTCACACACTTGACCAATCATCCTTTGTTGCAGCTGCAGACGCCATGGCTGCAACGGAATATCCTGCAAGCATGACGGCGACGACTGCACCGCCCACCCCCCGTATAGCATACATCCACACCACGTCAATGCCCGACTGGAACGAACAAGACTTGCGCCAAACACTCCGACGGTTTGTAAAGCAAGAAGACCCCTCGGTCGCGCCGCCGCGTCCTCGCCACCACTTCCTCATCGGCGCATGCAACGAAACCGACGAGCGCGTCCGCAGTATCATCGTTAGCTACCTGCCCCCAGGCAACGAGGTCTACTTCCACCACGTGCGGCGAACGGACCTCGAAGTACGTATTTCGCGCTCGCGGGCTGCGACACCGGATGGGAAACGGTTCCTACAGCGGTGCGCCGACGATGGTATTCCGAGTGTTGTTCGCGGCGAGACGGACGAAGAGTGCCATGGGAGTATGCTGGAAGACTGCGATTACATCATCGATGAGCGGACGACGTATGACGCAGACTGGTTTTTGAATAATGCTCGCGTCGGTGTACCGCAGGATAGCATGTTGACGAACCCCGAGTACGATGTCAGTCAGCACGACGCCTCAAAGCACCGGTTGTGGCAGCGGTACCAAGGGCGTGGGGTGGAGGGCTAGCTCGGGCGCGTTCCATGGGAATTACGATTGGAGCTGTAGAGGCTGTGGGGGGAAATGCAAGAGAGGTCGTTGCAAAACGGTATCGTACGAGCCACCGGTTTACGCAAACTATTACTTGTTGCCGGAGAAAGGGGAGTCGTGAGTGGGCGGATCTGACGGCCCATGGAGTCATGAATCTTTATATGTTACAGAGCGCTCATAGCAAACACGTGGTGCAAAAGGAATTGCGCAAAAGTATCGACACGTTCAGCGGAGATTGAAGCGCGAGTTGTCGTCGATGACTTCGCGCACGGGGCCTGGTTTCTCAGTCGACAGCATCAGCCAGTCTGAGCGCTCGGAGAAGCCGGGGACGGGGCGACGGAAGTTTGATCCTTCTTGGTCGTAGCCCGTGGTGTTTGAGATGAGCGGTGTGCTGGAGGAACGGCGGAGGAGAGAGGCGTCTGGGACGGCGGAGCGCATTGTTAGGAGTTGAGTTACTAGCATACCGAGAACGACTGGGATGTTATTAGCACCTGGTCAAGAATGCAAATCGATTTGTGTGTACTCACCATCGGTCAGGCACATTAGGAGGCAAGCATGCCCCATCTTTGCGAAATTCCAGTTCAGAAAAAGGCCGTTGTTGCAGAGCGTGACAATCAACATGAATCCAGACCCAGCCACATTCCTAATCAACATGACCCTGAAATCGTTCTGCGACGAGCTGCGAATGAATTGATGCGTCCTCTTCATCCAAGGCTTAGATCCGCGGGCGGGGAACTCGGTTCGCAGTCTAGGTGTACCAGGCGCACTGGACAACTCTGGCAGGACCGAGGCGAGCGTAGGTCGAATCTGCCATACAAAGATGCCGGTCAGACCAAAGTTGATGACGGTATCCAGGACGATGATTGCAATAGCCGCGCGGGGCTCAATACCGATTCTACACTGGCCGTCGTCGGTTGACAGCACAGCCATGGGGTTCACGAATTGGTAGCCCATTATGCCGAGGAAACCACCGATCGTCAGTAGTGATCCTATGACGTAGATGGGGTCGCGCTGGCGGTCGACAAAGGGAGCGCGGACAATGTGGACGCGCTCGAGGAGGAACATGTAGCTAGATGGAGGTTAGTATAAGAGGGGAAGTGGATAGGAGGGGTAAGGTGACGAACAGTGGAATCTTTGCAGCAGCATACATGGCGATGCAGACACGTATCGCAGCGTAGCACTGAGGTTGTGTGTGCAAGCCCAAGCCTGCAACTATCATGGCGGTAGCGAATACAAAGGCAGTGCAGACGAAGCCTTGGAAGAAGACGAGAACATCTGAAAATTGGGGTTTGGAAGGTGGTTTCCCGGCTATGCGACCAGCGCGATATCCTATTCAATTGACAGTTAGCAAAGTGCAACCCAACATGTTATGAGGAGACTCGACTTACCCTGAACCGATGCAAGTATAAAAGCATACAATATACACACTACCACGACAATCGTCCTCTGTAGTGGACGCTCAACCCTCCCCACGTCGCGCTCCGCATACTGCACCGGCGACGCTGACACCAGCGTCAAGCAAAGAAAAGCAGCGAAGAAGAAGAAGGAAAACATAATTATCAACTAATACAAACTGGACAAAACACACACCCCAGAGAAAAGGGTAGCGGGGGGGGAGGGCGTTATGGGGCAACGGACATATATGGAAGGACCGCGCAACGTAACGTAACGTCAACGTGCCGTAACAACCGTACAGACAAGTCTCCTTTATTTCCTTCCTCCAACAACCGCAGCAGCAGCCCAGCCAAACCCTACACGACACAGCCAAACCAACCGAAGCGAACGACCAAAACGCTCGTTACGAAAACCGGGCCGGGCCCGATGGCGAACACGTTAGTTGCGGGTTAGGGTAGGGCTAGTGTGTAAAAAAAGAGACGGAAGCAGGCAACGAAAGACAGCGAGCAAAGGAGGGAAAAGAGAGACAAGCAGGGAAAATGGTGTAGCAGCCAAGGTAGGCGGAGTAAGCGGTAGCGAAAGTTTGGTCGAGCGTTGTGTGTTGCAAAACGGGGAAACATGGGCTACATCAACGTAACGTGTCTGTGTGTGTGTGCGTGTGACTGACGGAGAACGGAGTAAGAGGATGCACACACGTGGCTTGGGGTGCGGTGCTGCGTGTTGTGTCAAACCTTACTTGCCCTCTGCTGTTGCGTGGCCAGGTACATAACGACAACAACCACCCTACCCGCTACCAGTTCCCCTGTTTTTTTACATGTTCCGTACACACCGCCCTTCGTCGAAGCTTACCCGCTTTTCCCTCCTCGTCCTCCTCGTCCTCGTCCTCCTTGCTGGGCTTGCGCTGGCTGGATTGACAAGAAAGAGGGATGGACGTTTTTTGCGGTCCCTGCATTGTTTGCAAAGTGCGCCCGCCTCAAAGCTGGGCGCTGATGCTGGACTGGGCTGGAGTTTGCTCCGTAGTGCGGTTCCGGGGGGAGTGAATGATCGGCGGCGGCGCAGCGAGCAAGGTCGGGGCGGACCAGGGGGGGGACGTTTGCGCTAAGGTGGGCCGCTGGACCGCACATCTGTGGTTGGGCGGATGCAGAGTTCTGACCGCTGCTTCAACGGCGGACAAGGTGCGATTTGGAAAATGCGTATGTCCAGCTAATGATGCGATTTGTGAAGTCTTCTTCTTTCTCCTTTGCCTGTTCTTTCATGGTTGCTTCGCACGAGAAACTCAAATCGCGGGGGTTACATTGGAACACGGTCTCTCTTGGCCGTGCACATTCGCTGTATGCTTCAGCGTAAGACGTCGTTGTTTCAGCGCTAGGTATTCAGGGTTTATCCATCTAGATCCTTATTTTCGGCCAGACAGAGGAAGGGTTTCGCCAGTGGCTGGTCAACGTCGGATATGGGCTAGGCCGGGCTTCAGTCATGTTACGACACTTTCTTTTCCATTACAGAATGTGATTCGCCCTCTTCCCTATCTTTTTCTGTCTGCTGCGGTTTTAACCTTTTGCATATCTTGCTTGTGCCCGACTTGTGCATAGCGTTTGCTAATGTTTGTACGAGCTATCGGATGCAATGGCACTGGAAGATAGATACACAACCTTTTGTTTCCTTCTTCCAACGCCATATGCGGTTTGTTTGACTCTAATGCGCATAGTTCTGATACGGCATGCATTTCTGTTCTCGATACCAAATTTGCAGCCTCATTTCATTTCCCATGTCTTTGTCAAGCCATTGATTATACGTTAGCAGCATTCAATAGCGGTTTAGTGCTCGACCTATGGTTCGGTGGGGGGGTGGCGTTAGCCATGATGCGCTCGGCCTTTGATACAGTTTGGCTGCCACTGCACAATGCTGCCTAAGGCCATAAAATGACTTGGTTTCTAGTGCGTCTGGCCTGTGTTCCAGATCTCAACGACCTATACTTCTCTCGCTTCCTCCCATCAGCCGAGAGATACACGGACATATACATTCGCAGCGAAAGTCCGCGGGTGCCAAGCAAGTGTGAGACGGTAATACTTCTTTCCTCACGAGTCGCGTTGCGGGTTACTCTGGTCCAGAATGACGTGGGCGAGTACTGGACTGCGTGCAGCATAGTAACAAGTGTGTTTTCTGCATTAATCTCATGTAGATCAAGTTTCCGATCATCTACGATGCTATGATACAGAACCTCGTGGCAATCTATGACGCTTTCAGTTCGTATGCGTAACTCAAATGCTATTAGCATGGAAACCATTAAGCGTCTTCTATATTTGAATTGGTTCCTTGGTTCCACAACAGATAGCTACTATATAACCTGCGGACCGCCACCCGTAATCAGTAGTCTGTTCTTTGGAATTTAATACAAATACAATCATCTCTCGCCACCACGTGTGCTCTATCCTGTGGGTCTAGAACCTGGTATTGATAGTCGTTTAGCGCTGGAGTCTGGCTAGATTATAGCGCCTTCCTCCGCCTCTCTATGAATATCAAGTGCGACAGTAGACTGCACTGATAAACTTGACACGAGTCAGCATTTCTTGTCTGCATAGTTCGTCTCATATCAACGCTTGCAAAAGGGTAAGAACTCGTTACGAGATCGTTACGAGATCGATCCATAAACGTCTGAAATTTTACTCTCGTGAGACTTGATGGGTCGTTAAGTAGAAGGAAACACCCATGAAGCTACTCGATTTGCAACCGATGTGCTGCAAGCCTAATAGCCAAGGTCCGTTGGCTCTAAACGTCTCTACAGGTCATGGGGCACGCCGTTTCGAGTGACCGGTGAAGAAGCTCGCGTGGCTTTTCATCTAGGCACGTGCTAAGCACAGCTGAGAGTAGAAGAGGGATTTTGCGTTCGAATGACGATAGGATAAAAGATTTAGACTGGTGTGAAGGCAATATTATACAATGGCCTCCTAAGATACCTCTAATAGTATACGGGATAGCCAAAGGCGCAAAGAAGAGTATGTTCGCGTTATGGACAATGGTGAAGGAGCATGATCAAGATTTCTTTTAGCGAATTACCCAAAAGTGAAATGTGTTTAATACAAAACCGTGAAAGCTATCGCACTTCAAAGACTGAGAGCTACTTCTAGTAGTGGTTGAGACAACCAAAAGTGTAAAGACAGGTAAGGTTCGGGTTTGTAACCTTGTGAAAGACTAGGATTTAACAGTGGTATAATGAATTACCTACAGCGGAACGTGTTGAACAGATTGTAGTGAAAGTGCAAGAATTAACGATATGCTAAATCTTTCAACAACAGTTAAGACGAGAGAAAGCGTGAACAAAGGTAGGGTCATGTTTTAGGGGATAGTGAAGGACCATGATCGACACTTTTGGACAAACTGCCTAAAGCGGACTATATTAACAATATTTGAGACAAAGAACAGAGTAGAAAAAGGTAGGGGTAGGTCTGAAGCATATTGAAGGACTGCAATGATTACTTTTGGACAAATCACCCAACACAGGCTTACTTAGTGGAGGAGATAGTAAAGAAGGAAGAACTAGTAAAAGAAAGACAGGACCTATATTCGGGCATAGTGAAGCACTAGAACCGACACTTTATACGACTACCAAAAGTAGATTATATTTGACACAGGATGAGAAGGTAAAGAAGGGAGAAAATAATGAAAAAACGGTACGAGGGTCGCGTAGTGGAACATCGCTTAGAACTTCTAGCTGAAATCAACCCTTTCTGCATGAATTGCCTCAAGCGGATTGCATTCGATCATAGATAAGGTATCGAGAAGGAGGAAAGAGCACAAGGTAGATCCGGAAGGCAAAGGGTAAATCTTCAAGGGCAATAGTAAACCCGAGAACCACACCACCCGTACATGTCGCCAAGAAATCACAAAGCTCACACATTAACATCTGCAACAATATACAAACCCTTGCTTTTTTCCAACTATTCTCTTACAGCCATGGCAACAAACGAATCCCCGGGTGTACCAAGCCGTGTCCGTGAAAAAGCAAAGTCGACCGTCGATGCCGTCATGACAGACTGGCTTATGCGTAGTACTTTCCCAAGATTCTAACCATTGCGACTTCTCATCTACATCGCTGGATCTTGCTTACCCACCCACCTCTCTCTCTCGAGTAGATGCCTCGCTTCCCACAAAGGAGCTAGTTGCCATCTCATCAGTCATTTATCGTCGCTAACGCTTGCGATCACAACGGAAGACTCCGCGTATGATTTGCAAGGCACTTTTGCAAGGTTCCGTAGACCGTATTCGATTGGGTCTGATCGCAGATTGCACTGTTTTTGTAAGGATATCCGGCCGGCATGTCGATGCTTCGGTTACTAGTAACGTGGTGGTGTTGGGGCGTGTTTGGACTCGGAAGATGGGTGGTTTGCGAGCGAATAAGATAGTATATTTACCATGTGAAACTTGGCCTTCATCCTCTGAATATGTGATATGCGTATAGGTCTTTGTCTACAGTTCTGTGGTATTTAATTCATCGACGGACGCGCTGTCTACCGCACCTGTGCGGTGGTCCGATATCACAATGCTTCCTTTCTTTGGTTGCAACAGGCTATGGACGTGTTTGCGTAGTCATGTCGGAACGGCATTTAAGTCGTTTACAGGGTCGCATGTTAAGAAGGGATCAATGTTCAAGCTTTTGCTTGTGGAAGAGTGCAAGGCTGCTCACAGTTATAGCATATTTGCTACCCTGGAGAAACATGGACGCGGCGTGGAGTAGTTATTGAAAATGGTGAGATTGCCTGAGTACTATCCATTCTTCTAAAATCCCACACAAAACGCCATTGTATCTCATGCTGAAGTCACCCAGCAAATATGCTACCATCGTCATCATCATCGTCGTCGTCATCATCGTCTCGTTCGTATCAACTCATCAACCAAGCACCTAATCCAAACTCTGAATCTGCACCTTGATGCACCCTGTCTTGGGGTCTGCCGCCGTCTTAAACGCCTCAACCGCATCCTCCAACTTGAACCTATGAGTAACCAGCTTCTTCAAGTCAATAACGCCACTCTTGTATAACCGGATCGCCTTGGGCCAGGTGTTGCAGTAGCGGTACTGGAACTGGAGATCAACCTCGCGGGTGCTCAATCGCATAAACGGAATCTTCATCTCGTTCTTTCCAACGCCAATGACAAAGACCTTTCCGCCAAACTTGACAGTCTGGATGCATGCGTTGATGGAGCTCTCAACACCAGTGCACTCCATGGCAATCGCGGGCTCGATGCCCTCGGTCAGCTTGAGTACTGCTGACTGGAAGTCGGTGGGCGAGTGGCTGAATTCTACCTTGTGCGTGAGCACGTTGGGAACGAGTTCCTTTGCGAATTTCAGGCGGCCCTCGTCAATATCGGTAATGACAAGGGGTGTGGCGCCTGCAGCTTGACAGCAGAGCAGCGTGACGAGGCCGATGGGGCCAGCGCCGCAGACAATGACTGGGTCTCCGAGGCGGACGTTTGCACGGTCCATTCCTGCAAGCGCGACGGAGAGAGGTTCGAGCATAGCACCGTCTTCGAAGCTCATGCTGTCGGGAAGCTTGTGGCACCACATGGCCGGGTGCTTGAGGTAGCGGCGCAACAGGCCTGTGACGGGGGGTGTGGAGAGGAAGAGGACGCGCTCACAACCGTTGTAGCGGCCAGTGAGGCAGGGTTCGCATTCGCCGCAGATGATGTTCGGTTCGATGGCTACGCGGTCGCCGGGCTTGAGGTTGGTAACTGAGGGGTGAACAGCCATTACTGTGCCGGCGGATTCATGACCTAGGACATGTGTGTCTTCTACAATCATAGGTCCTATGCAGCCCTATCATTCAAGTTAGAATACATTTGCTTACACCATTTCCCACGCGCTCTTCAGATTCAGCAAAACGTACCGCATGCCAGAAATGAATGTCACTGCCGCAAATTCCCGTGCTCTTCACATTGAGCAAGACCTCACCAGGCTTCAAATCTCCACCTCTCTGAACCTCTTCCAGACTCGGTTCCGCCTCTGCGACCCAAAGATCGTGCGCGGGGTTCGTGTAAAACACCGATATTCGCCTTGCTAGCCTTGACCTCGGTAGTAGTAGCCATTGTCGCAAAAAGTAAGTGCCAGTGATATTTATTCCTCGTCTATATTTCCAGCTTCAAAAACCCAGCAAGGAAGTAGGTACAGGAGAGAATGGGAAGCAGAGGAAGAAGAAGGGGAATGGGAGAAGAAGCAAGACACATGCTATGAAGGAAAAGGCCCAAGATAACAACAGCTCACAATCACCCGGCCAGCCGCCAAAGACCACAACACAACCTAGCCCGTAGATCAAACAGGAAACGTAACCAAAAAGGGCATGCCAACAGATCAGCTGCCCGCGTTGTGTTTACCCCCCCTCTCCCCTTCCGTCTCCAACATACGAGAGGGCGCGCGGTCCCAGACTTTACCCTCGGTGCGGGGCATGACATTTCTGTGATTAATACCCTTTTACACAGTCCCGTCACCCAGACCCCACCCCACATCCGCAAGGCCATTCGTACTTTCCACGAATGGGAGCGCATGCAAGTCCGCAATTCCACCTGCGCGTTGCAGGGTCTGGAGTTCGGGGGGTCTGAAGCTGTGCCGGAGCTATGGAGAAGGGCTAGACTGTATCTGGTAGTGTATCCTGTGCTGATGGAGAGATCACGGGGTCGGTAGGAGGAAAAAAAGCTTTTCACGATGTTTTCGGGTTGGTGTTGAGTGGGGGGTTGCTGGCTGATGTGTTGTTGGTTGGAGCGGAGCCGCGGTTAGTTTTTTGGTGTCTGTGTGTGTGTGTGTGCGTTGTTGTGGTCGGCGAGTGCGCCGAGATGGGGCTTACACGCGTTTTTCTGATAAGAGGGGAAGGAAGGAAGAAGTTTCCATATACGTCCAAGCTAATTGGCTGTGCTCACGTTGGAGAGACATGATATTCTATCTTTAAGCACGGCTCATCGCGCTGATACTAAAAAATCAGGTATCAAACCCAACAGCACAGTGGTGTGGGTGTTTACCACACTTCCCCACCGAAGGGTGACGGGATATCCTAATTCGGAAGCTCCGCCAAACTGCATCACACACCCACCAAATCTACCATACCAACACTCAAGAAATCCCATATACGCAAAATCCCCAAACTAACCAGATCCCCATCCCCCATCTCGAGCGGGCGGCAAGCCTTCTAGAATCCCAACCCCCGTCAGCCTACCAAACGAACCGCGCCGCATGCACATCATACCCACCCAGCGCTACCAAACTGCGCCGCAATCTACAACCTCCACGCCAACCACTCGATGTAAAAATATCTAAACTTGATGGATACAACGTCTATATCGACACGCCACGTCACTTTTCTGTTCTCTGGGTTTGCCCAAAAAAAAGAGGATATATATGGTACAGTGGGTAAATCAGATATGCACACCTTACCGGTTCTTTACCACCAACTCAACGCGCGCGCGTACAGAGAAACTATGGCTTCACGGCAGGTGGCCTCGGGCGTCGATACTTTGTTCCAATAAACGCACTTGATCGGTTTTACCCAGCACAAACACTTGCACATGCAATTCCAGTCGTAGTAGTCTCTTTTCTTCCACACCATCTTCCCTTCCCTTCCCCTTTCCCCCAACTAAAATAACCACACACCCCCATTTCTCCTCTGTCACCTGATTCCCCCATCCCCCAACCCACCTCCCACCGCCCAGCCCGTCCCACACACGTGCCCAGCACCACCAACGCCCACGTTTCATCATGCGCCCCTAGCACGGAACCTTTGCATGCCGAGACACACCGCCGACAAACGTCTCTTGTAACCCGTCTCAACTGGCAAGGGCCTGCGCTTAAGCACCTGCACGCACAAGGGCCTGAAAGCAAAGGGCCTCGAGGCAAGGGGGGTGTGGTTCAGGTACCCGTTGATGCGATCGAGATGACGGGGGGTTGGCGTGGGCAGGTGGCGTGAGACGGATGGATCGGTGTTGGTGTGTGGATTGAGATATTTTGGGTACATGTGTACATATGTGTGTGTGATTATGAGTCGTGGGGGAGGGAGGATGGCGTGCTGGTGGTGTGAGATACGAGATGAGATGCGAGGAGGTGTGCCTGAGGTGTGTATGTAGATTTGGAAGAGGTGTGGGTAATTAATGAGAACAAGTTATTGAGGTGGTGAAAGCTGAGCAGGAACCAACTTTACGATGTGTTTAAAAAAAAGTAATCAATATAACGAAAAATGCAAGATAGGGACATGTTCATGGTATCAAAAAAGCTTCTTTCTTTCCTCTACATATTCATACCCCCCCCGCATCCCCACAAACCGCGATTCATAGTTGTAATAAAAAAACGTTCATTCGAGTGCACCCGTAGGTTGACTACTCCCTCAGCAAAAAAAAGTGTGTGAGTCTGTGGCTAATATTGTAACATAATACAACCCATCGTTTTAAAAATTGACGCCCCAAGTTGCAAAAATATGTGAGACCGAACCAACCGTCTAGAAATGCTCCTTCCAGAACTTGAAGTTGACTTCCTGGCAAGCTGCTTGCTTACACGCCTTCTTAATGTCTCGGGCTGCGACGTTGGGTCCACAGAAGTAGACTCCGACTTCGGTCCTGAGCGTACTTTCAAGACCGTTCATGTAGGTGCGGTCGAGGATACCGTCGCGCATGCCGCAGAATAAGCGCTGAAAGTCTGGACGACCAAAGTTGGTGCGCGATTTGAGTTCGGTTAGAGGGTCTTTGTCTGTGCCGACCGAGTTGAGGACAATGTTCTGCGCAGTGTTGACGTCCATTTTCTGCGTGAGATATGTGTGGATACGCAAGAATTGATCGCCGTCTGAGACGCCTACAGACTGTGTTTCTAGCGAAGAGAGCAGCGTCTGGAACCATTCGAATGATGAGGTGTCTTTGCAGACCCAAATGAATTCAACACGGCGGAGACGCTTGGGTGGGTTGGGGCTGAGACGGAGGTGGTAGATGGACTTGAGGATAGAGGCCCAGGGTGTGACACCGATACCGGTACCAATGAGGACTGCGACTTCGTTCTCAAAGACGTCCTCTGCGGGGGCTCCGTAGGGACCGTCAATGCGGAGAGCAGGCATCTTTTGACCATACTGAAGCGCAATCTCGTACATGCCCATAGGGTCGAGCTCATCGTAAAGCTTCGATTGCGATTGACCAGCACCGAGAGCATCAGCAAGCGCGCGGGTAAAGTCACCGACTTGACGGACGTGAACCGAAATGTAAGGGTCGTTAGGGCAGGAGGTGATGGTAAAGGGATGCCACTGGTAGTAGCTGACATCCGGGCAGTTGAGGAAAAGCCACTGTCCGGGCTTGTACTTCATGCTGGGCTTGGTGAACTGAATCTCAACAGCATCTGTTGGTTGTTAGCAGGGATCTTCAACCAGGGATCCTGAACTTGGCTTACCGTATGGGTGACGAACGACCTTGACAATCTTGGTCTCGCGCCTGCAACGAATCTCACGGTAGAGACGATCAAAGAGGTACAAGCCGCCACCTACAAGCTCCCATCGCCATCCCTCGTAACCAATGCAATGCGTCCAGAAGTTGGCGTCATCAAAGGGCGAAAAGGGCTTTGCAGTGTCACGGACGAAGCAGCTGGTTGCGTGGGTGTACATGCCGAGCAGGAACGGGATGAACAGATGATGCGTGTACCAAAACGTCTCGAACGATTGTTGTCGGATCCTGTGATGGGCCGTGGTATAGATCAAAAGCATGCATAGCAACATGATGTGTCCAGTGATACCACCAGCCTCGGTGTAGTGGATTTCGAGAGCGATTTGAGGTCGGACCTGGGTACGTTCAACGTTAAAGAAACTGGGTGTGTTAGTCGAGACTTGATCCAGACACCGATGTTGACTTACTTGACGTAATGCGCAGCGACGTGGAGAATAGTAAAGAAAAGCATGGCGTAGGCGACTTGTCGGTGGAACCACATGGACTCGTCAAGAGGTAGAGCGCGAACCTTGGGTCGTAGCCATCGCAGGATATTCCTGCACATGGGCATAACAATGACCATGGTGTCCACAGATAAGACTAACCCTGCACCTCGTGATACCCATACTGAGAACTGGAGGGCGTTAAGCGGTGCTAGACGGGCATCACCGGCCTGTTTGTACCTGCGGGTGTGTTAGGAGGGTGTTGGATGATGTAAAGACGAACGACGTACCATCCGAACCCGAATAGGAACCAATGAAATCCCCAAAAGAAGAAGTGGAAAAAGAATTTCGAAGGCGTAAACAGGCGCGAGAACGAGACACCCGAGCTTCCACCCATGTTTGATGTGTGATGGTTTGGAAAGCTAGATGGTTATGATGGTCGACGGATGGTCGATATAGTCCAAGATTGCCGTTCAACGGTTATTATGAAAAAGATTAATCAGTAAAAAGCGAACCCCAACGCGGAAAGAAACGATCCAGTCGAAGCTCGACCCGGCCAGCCAGATACGAAGTGAAGAAAAAGAATGTCGGTGTCCAGGGAGTGACGGACTGATGTAATGGAGGTGAGTGAGCGGAGGTAGAGGACGGCACAAGTTTGGCAGGGCACCAAGGTTATTAGAATATCAAGCCTTGGAACAAGCCGAGCCTACCGACGCAGATCAGGTGGCAGTCGTGAGAGCCGCGCCCTGTGGGTAAGGCGGCACACGGTGCTGAAACCGACAGGGCCCGTTCGGTACGGATGTGGCTCAAACCGATGCCCCGGAATGCTGCGTATACCAGATGCGTTAAGATGATAGACAAGAGGAGGGGCCCGGAAGAACAGCGATGCAGGGCAATCGAGGCTGCGCCAAACCTGAATGAGCCTTGGGAGTGAATTTGCAGTACTGAGGGCGGTGGAGGGGTTTGCGCCTATGCGCGAGCGCCTAGTGTGTGAAGAGCGTCTCAGACCTGAAGCGCCAGGCACAGAACCATGTTTTCTCGCTGAACTAGGAGAGATGTTCGGAGCGTCGAGCTTGCACTAATTTTCGCTGGGCAATGCGTCGAGAGCAGTGGATGCTGGTGTTGAGCGACGCGACTGCTGTTTCGGTACGTCGTCGTGTTGACGTGGCTGGGATTTGGTGTGGCTGCGGGGGGATGAGGCGAAGGTCCGAGATTTGCAACTTTTAGATCGGACGTGTCGATGATGCGTCTCCAGTCTACGTCGTTCAGATCTGGCTCTACTAGGCCGTCGCGGTACCGTTTGGAAGGGGGGATATTCTCGTCCAAGGGGTGGATTCGAGCGATGTGCTGTCAAGATGCCTGATGGGGATATTATTTGATACGCGAGGACGTGCTGAAACGCTGCACGTTGGGGCAGGTCGTGGTGAGGAAACAGATGCGAGCTGGCTAACTATCTCTTAATGAATCGCTGCTACAGTGGTTCGCCAAGTTGGGTAAACGTCGTTACAGGCAGACTGCTAGTATGCAATGGCTGAAGTTGATGGCAGACAATGGGCGGGGGAGACGTGTTTGAGCTGGTCGTCGTGGAGGCGGGCCTGCTCCTGAACTACGGGCGCTCAACAGGCACCGTTATTACTGTACAAGACTGCAGAAGACAATCCAGACACTTTGGCTGTCATGGCGTTCCTGGCGTTTTGCGTTAGAGGCGCCGAGAGCGATTTGGGGAGCGCACTTCTCCGTCGTGGTTGGTAGTACCGAGTCCAAAGAGCTAACCGGACGGACCATTGGCGTTGATGGCACGGCCAATCAAGGCCTCGCTGCAAGCGCTCAGGTACCCCCCAACAACCTTGGAAAGGTTGAGCCCGTTGCTGCACAGTGGCTGGCTGCAGAAGTACAAGATCTGGTCTCTATTTTAGGCTCGTTAAAGTCGAAGCGGCTCGTGACGGCAGGACATGTCCAGTGCCAGCCTCGTGGATGGTTGACTATCGAAAGTAGGCTGCTCTTAGGGCCGTGACATGACGAGCGGTGTGCAGATCGTGGTATACGCCGCCGAGAACAAGTGTATGCCGAGAAGAAGTGTATTGACTAGGGCTTGGCCCAACTAGTTCTTGTCGTATAGTATAGGGCTGGACTTTGTTGTGCGCCGAGTGGTCACCCGCCGAGATCCATAGGGCTACTACCTAGGTATTACCATATCGATGTCGACATGCAGCAAACATTAACAAACCATCATGGTTTGTCCATGTTCCGACTGGGCGACAAACACATGTACACTTGATTGCAACGAACGGGTGGCTGGCCATGGTTGTCGTCGAGTCTACATTAGTCCAGCAGATCAGAAAACATCATCAGGCCATTGTTCAACACCCCCCTCGACAGATCCCTTAGATCCCTTAGATCCCTTAGCATCCCCCGCGCTTTCGTGCCTACGCAACCAGCTGACGATGCGCTTGCCGGAAGCTTGGCCTCGGCCACGAACTGATACTGAACGAGTGTCGTACCACTTTGTTTCGTGTCAAGAGCTGTCATGCTTGTCAGACGGCATTGACAGCCACGAGGCAGGACCTGAGGTAAACGCCGTCGTATGATGTTGTTTGATGAGCATGCCTGAGGGGGCTAGGAGCAGGCTTCGATATCCTGTTCCATGCATATCGCTGAGCCTCATGCGCCCGCCCTACGGTATGATATCCTGAGGCACAGAGCAAAACCGGGACTGAGGCATCCGCAGGCTTGCTCACACTGCCGAGCCGTGGCTGCGGAGAATTATCCATTCGATCCGAGGGCCCCATTGTTCGCCCTGTACAGCGGTTTCGAATCTACGTCAGCGCGAGCGCCAGCTTTTCATGTCAAAGGAGACAATCGCAAAAGCCAAGTAGATAGCCGAATCGGGTCCTACACATGTGTGCGTGAGTGTAGCATCGTTTACATGTACGGCTTATCCATACCCAAGTAAACACACCAGATATGGCGTCTTAGCTGGGCACGACCGGCACTTTTGCCGGACCAACCGTTAGTCCAAGCAACCCCGCCCAGGCTCGTCCTGATTTGCATCCAAGCCACGTGAGCTCTTGAATTCACACTCGTAGCTCTTCAACTATGACTACTACGCGACACGACCTGTGCCAAGCGGCAGACGATCGCCGCCGATAGGGTGTGAAGGAGGGGCGCGCCGTTTTTGGCGTGGCTAACATCGCATGCAGGCAGCCAATAAACCCGTCTTACCACACAAATCGCTGCTCGGGGCGGGTCAAGCGGCTTGGTCTGCACCACCCCCCCAGTACACAACGCCGAGCTATTTGCAACCGGGATGTCGACGGCAACGCCTTGCGCGCATAAACCTCTTGTACATTTGGGGGGACCCTTCCCGCTGTCGCTCCAGAGAGACTGATACACCTCACGTCGCGAAGCGCAACGGCAACACCACGCTGCCTGAACACCTAACAAGCCTGAGACTCGGCTACGCCTCAGCCATCCATAACGCCTGTGCAATATCATATCCACTCTTACCATCAGTGCCTGGTACCCAAGCAGCCTTTGCCGTTTCCGTCAAGCCCTAGGACCCGCCGCTGCGAGCAAGGCATTGTCTATAACAAAACCCGACCCGCCACACCCAACCGTCGTCGATGCTCATCTGTCGTTAGGCTACTGGTAGTCGAGAAGAGACATTTCCCTTTACATTCTTTTTATTCTCAATCCTCCAATTCCTTGACTCTTAACTTTCTTATACGACCGCGGGCTCGGTGTTTGCTCGTATCCCTTCTTTTTAATCTCGCAATGGGCAAGTTAATCAAGAACCACTGGGCGCGCCTCGTCATCCTCACGGCTGCTGCGTGTAAGTTTCATCTTCCATCTACCTATGTGGTCCACAATACGAACCAGCCGCTAACTTTCCATCATCAGATCAAATAGGAGCTGCACTTGAATGCTTCTTCTGGCCCAAGATCTTCTGGGACTTTGCCACCAAGAACCTCGATGGCGCCGTCAAGCCCCTCCCGATTCTGCAAGTCGTCAACATGATTCTCGGCTTCATCGGTCTTGCATGGGAATGGCCGTTACCGCTGCTTGCCGGTAGCGGACTGCACCGATCCATCGAGGCTCGTCTGATCATTTACCCACTGAGTGCGCTATGTGCGCTTCTCATCTACCAAGGCACAAACTCGGGTCTCTACTACATTGTCGGCATGGTCGCCTACTTTTGGGCCTACAGCGAAGGCGAGGTACGTTCCCATTCCATTCTTCACATGCAGCAACATTTACTAACAAACTTCCTCAGGTTGTCTGCCCCGAACCATGGACACTACCAAAGCGCGGCGCTTCGGCCCGCAAGGGCTCCGCCGCATAGTTCGACTGGTTGCCCGCCCGCCGAAATAACCCCTCATCTTCGCTTCTCAACACAACCATCATCACACCACCCACCGCAACTATACCCAGCCTCCGAAACTTTCACCACATGCCGTCCACGTAGATGCCGCATCTTTCTCTCTCTCTCTCTCTGGCAGGATCCTCCTCATCTCTCTGATTTAGCGATATAACAGGGATGTATTTTAGCCGCCGATACGGGCGGCAAGGCGTTTCAGCATCAAAGCAGCAGCATCATCATCATCTTCACGAGTTTTAGCGTGAGAAGCACAGTTACCAGTTTACCTTACACTATATCCTATCTACTTTAATCGAAGAGCCTAAAAAACTTGACGATAGTTTTATCAAAGCAAAAACAAGAAAAATCTTATTAAACAAAACGACCAATCTTCAGACCTGACTACCCTGACTTCCTGACTTCCTCCCTCTGATTGTAGCTGCTAGAATCTTGTTGGGAGGAAAGAGGGGGGGCTGACTGGATGGTCTGGTCTGGTGTTAGATTTCGCAGCTGAGCAAACCACAACGCTTTGCTTACTGTCGTTACTTTTGCACGGAAAAGGAGGAGCGGAGTGGAGTGTGTGCCACGAGGGCATTTGTAAGATTACAACGACGACGACGATGATGAAAAGACATGATTAGATAAAGTAAAAAAATGATAAAAGAATGATAATCGACATTTTCTCAAGCCTTCTTCTTCTTCTTCTTCTCATCCCCCAAACTCAGCACACAACACTCCTCTCCCTCCCCTTACAACCTAGCACTCCTCTCCCGCGCCCGCCCCCCATCACTTCTCAGCCTAGCTCCCATATCACATCTCCCGCACCCGATCGCAAACTGAACCGCTCACCACACCTCACCCATCACAGCCCAGTCCTCCGCATCGGTTTCACAGTTTCACCCTCCGATCGTCAATCTCATCCCTCCCTTCTCCCTACCCGCATTCTGCTGTCTTCCCAGCATGCATCTTCACAGCTACCACAGCCTCGTCTCGAGAGGGAATTCGGTCCGTTGGTGTCGCGGCATCACGATACGTGGCGTGTTTCGTGATATGAAGCGCGATGATGTCAGTGTGGGAGTGAGGGAGTTTGGGATAGATGCGGGTTGGGGGGTTTTTATGGGTTGTGGTGTTGCGTAGGAGGGGATGAGGAGAAGGGAGGCGGAGGGGTTGGAGGGTGGGATGAGCGGATGAATGTGATGATAATAAAAAGAGGGAGAGAGAAAGAGATATGTAAACATGTGCGCGCATGTGGATAGGCATACGGCAAGAGAGATAGATGGATATACAGATAAAGAGAGAAAAGGGGGGAATTTAGAGTGAGGAAAAAAATGGTACATAAAAACAACAGCCCTTAGTTTGACAAATGTGAAGAACAGAATCTTCTGCCCCTTCCCTCCAAGTCTACAGAACGGGACTATATACGCCATCTCTTCAGCCATCGCTATCAAACTTTCACTTCAAAAAGGCCAACTAACATACCAATCGATCCAAATTCTCTATTCCGACACACACATTTACTGTCCCTCCGGCCCCTCTATCAAAATCTTAATTCCCTTCCCGCCCTTGACATCCGCAAACGCGCTCTCCGCATCGTCGAACTTGACCTTACCAGAGATGAGCTCCTTGACGGAAATCCGACCGCCAGCAACGAGATCAATAGCAGTTTGGTAGTCGCCTGAGCCGTAGCGGAAGGAACCTTTGACGTTTAGTTCTTTTGTGCACATTGCCATGATAGGGAAGTTGATGTCTGGCTTGCCCATTCCGCCCTTTTTGATGTTAGTGTTCGTCATAGACTATAAATTTGATTGAGAAAGGGGAGACGAAGGGGAGGCCAACGTACCTGAACATAAGTTCCACCCATACGCAGCGCATGTATCGCAGTCTGGATACATGGCTCTGCACCAGACGCATCGATGATGACATCAGCGCCCAAGCCCAAATCACACTCTTTAATCATATTCTGTGCGTTTTCCTGTGCGCTAACTCGCTGTGACTTGAAGCTTGCGTTGGCGGCGTATTTGAGGGCGAAGTTGAGGCGCTCGTCGTTGATATCTACGGTTACAATCTTCTTTGCGCCATATGCTTTTGCCACGGCGCAGCATAGAAGACCGACAGGTCCAGCGCCGAACACGACAACAGAGTCGCCAGGCTTGATACCAGCTTGTCGTGTGATGTGGACGGCGACGGCAGTGGGCTCGATGAGTGCACCCTCCTCCATGCCCATGTTTGAGGGCAGCTTGTAGCAGTAGTCCTCGGGTAGGACGTAGTACCGTGCTAGTGTGCCGTCGTATGGTGGTGTGGCTGCAAAGGCCATGTCGGCGCAGAGGTTGTACTTTCCCTCTTTGCAGCGTATGCAGCGGCGGCAGGGCACACCAGGCTCCATGGCGACCTCGTCACCAACCTTTAAGCTCTTGACTTTGTCGCCAACTTTGTGTACGATGCCTGCAGATTCGTGGCCAAGGACCATGGGCTTCTCTACGACGAAGTGGCCGATGCGACCCTCGACCCAGTAGTGCACGTCTGAGCCACAGATACCGGTCCATCGTGGTCGGACAATGACATCGTATGGTGAGGGAAGTTCAGGAATGGGTCGGTCTTCGTAGACAACTTTGTTTGGAGCTTGAAGAATGAAAGATGGGTTCTGCTGTATGTTAGTCGCGGGAACATTTGATTCTTGTTTTGGTTATCGCATAATGATGAAGGCGCATGGTGGGGTTATGGCGGGGCAAAGTTGTACCTTCTGGGTTGCTGTTTGTGTCGCCATTGTGATGTTTGTATCAATTGTACTTCTCTGAAAAAAGGTATCCAAGATATTGGGAGGGTGAAAAAGAGAGAATCAAATTGCAAAGATTCACATAAAGACACGCGCGTGAAATGCTAATGACGAAGTTAAAGGTGGATCCCGAGCTACAGCTTCGCGGCTAGCTATCCCGGCCTGGTTAGGAGACTGCCCCTCCACCAAAGGCGGGAGTCTGGATGCATTGACATTATCCGTACAAATTATCCGGCGCTTACATGACTGTTCTTGGAAGCTCATAGTGGATATCTCGGTGTTGCTCCGAGTCACTGGTCGCTATGGGTCGCCGTGTCTATGCGACTGACCAGGCCAGATGTCGCGTGTCCAGTGCGTGGGGGTCTTCACCGCGTGGCCTTAGCCTACCGTAACCGGTAATTTTAGAGGGTAATGTACGGAAATTGAGCGTTGGTATTTCAGCCAGTATTCGAGATTTTCCTTGCCCAGCACGACCACCAACAGGTCACTAGTGATGCATCGTCTTGGTCCTCGCTGTCACCGGACATGCCCCAGTCATCGAATCCCTTCTCTTCGCCTTCGTTCACTATCTTTAGGCCTAACTCGAACATGCGGCGGCGGAAGTCCTTGATCTCAGGCAAATAGGCATCTCTATACGGAAACTCGACAATGACCTTGGCGTTGGAATCCTCAGAGAGCCAAACAGCGATAGTATCGACCAACATGCGTGGATGATCGGGAGAGTACAGTGAATCTGCGGCAAGAATGATAGGAAACTTTGCGGGAATTGGGCCAGCATCACCAACTGTATTGTCGTCCTGTAGAGGTTCGCAAGAAGTAGGATTCATCCAGTCGAGAATAGCTGTGCGGGACGTTCCACCATTACCTGCTACTACTTCAAGGTTCAGCTTTGAGTTGTGCGCTAGGTTCGGGCAGATGCTGGGTAGGTCGGTTAGAACAACGTCTGCACCCAGGCCGGCCATGGCAAGCCCTACCAAGCCAGTTCCCGATCCAAGCTCAAGAACTTGAAGCCTCTGGCCATCTACAGGAACCAGATCGAATGTGACGAGACGCTTAGCCAGTAGGTAGGATGCAGCCCAAGTTTTCAGACCCAAGTCGTCGCCAGTCATGGATGGCTCGTGAATGCTGAGTTCAAAGGGCTCGGCACAGGTAGGTATGCGGAAAGTGCGCGACATGGTACCCATAGCAGATCGTCCAGACCGTTCACTGAGCCTCGCACTGGCCTGGTCCCATATCTGCTCTTTGGTTTCCTCATCCTCTATCCACCGCAGATCGCTACTCACAATACTAGTGAGGTAGCGCGTGACGCCTTCCGGATTGACCTGTACTGGCGCATTGGCATTGCCGCTTTTGTCTATTTTGTTCGCCTGGTCCCAGGACGGTGGAGCGGTTGTAAGGAGTTTGAGGGTATCGAGGAGGGCGTCGGCGGAGGGCTTCGAATATATTTGAGGCAGGTCTAGGACTGCGAGATAGTTTAGCACAAAGTCGTGTGTGTATATACAAGGCACAATTCCATACCATCAAGCATGGACATTTTGAATGGATTATTGCAGATGCGCGATGCAATTATCGGTAGGTGGGGTGCGGTACTCACCAATGTCCGTGCGGGGTACAGAAGCCTACCAGCGACCAGCTTCCTTTCCAGCTACATTTGAATCCGCTTTAAGCCTTCTTCAGTGTCGTCTTGAACCCGTAATAGGCCTGGTCCATGTCGAATTGAAACTCGCGTGCCTGTTCGTCGCTCAACTTCTCGGCTGCCCGCATTTGGTTCAGTGTGATCAGCCACTGCACAATCTTGCCCTTGCTTTCAAAGTCGACATCAGTGACCTTGTTGACGGCCTGGATAATCTCGACGAGCAGGGGATGTAGCGTGTCCTTCTCGACTAGCCCAATCTTAATGGCATCGAGTAGAGTGATGAAGGTCTCGGTCGCATTGACGACCAGCGTCGCATCAGCAAAGTCGCCCTGCTGAGCTGGTCTTGATGGTCCCTGTTCGACCGTGGCTGGTATGCCAACGCGTAGTCGTTCAATAGCTCGAGGGCATTCCATCTGATCTTGTCAGTCCGACCCATATACTTCCAGCTCATATGACGTACATGCCATTCCTTTGCAAACTGATCCAAGTCTCCAAATGCTCGCTCGACAGTCTCATTGGCAAGGTTGGACTTGTACTGCTTCATCAGGCGACTGCATGTCTCGGCGTAGTCGGCTTCGGTGATGGAGTCCTTCAGGTAGGCCTTTTCAATGGCATCCAAGGTGATGATTATGCTATAGATCTCAGCCAGGGAGTCGTATAGGTCTCGCTCGGCATTGTTCGTAGACAGCTTGGCTTCCTAGGTGGGGAGTGAGCATGCGCATGCGCCAGCACGACCAGGCGCGTCATACCTCGTCGAGATTGATGGTCGCAGAGAGATTGGAGCGCGGTATGTACGGCGTCGGCGCATAGGCCAGTTGTCTATTGTTGTACATGTCGGATTGATAGCAAAGGCTGGTGACGGTGAAGTGCAGCCTTCATCCGAAGTTCATGGCACATGTCGGCGGTGCTGCATCGCGTGGGGAAGCGCTAAGGTTGCAGGGTCCTTAGCGCTGGGAACTTTTTCGAGACCCAAGTTTTTCAACCTTCAGCCGTCTTTGCACCAACACTCGTCGCTACCTCGATAAATACCGCCGCGATGCCTGTTTCAAAGGCGACTAAGAAGTTCCAAAAGGACAAGCTCGGCGATGTCATCAAGCGCCGCAAGGATGTCGCCAAAATCAAGCAGAGGAAGCAAATGGACACCAAGAAGAAGGAGCGCAAGGCCAGAGACAATGCGCGCGCCGACGACGTCGATGATGATGCCAGCAAGAAGCCAAAGACCAACGGCGCTACCGACGACAAGCTTGGCGAAATGTCCATGGACCAATTCTTCCAGGGCGGCTTTCAGATACCCGAGATGAGCAAGAAGAAGACCAAGCCCAAGACTGGCAAGCGGAAACGGACGCCAGTTGATGAGGATGCCGACGAGGGCTCGGACGAGGAAATGGGAGACGCCTCAGCAGGCGCTGACGAGTCGGCGTCAGACAGCGACTCGGGCGATGACATGGATGCGCACAAGGAACAGCTTGCTGGACTGGCAGAGAAGGACCCGGAGTTCTACAAATACCTACAGGAGAACGATGCAGAGCTTTTGGACTTTGCCGAGGATGCCGACCTTGCAGAGATTGACGCCCTGTCAGCCAGTGAAGATGAAGCCACCCCAAGAAAGAAGAAAAAGGTCGAGGTAGAGGAAGACACCGGCAATGAGCTCACAATCAAGACTGTGCAGAAGTGGAGGGCTTCCATAGAGTCCAAGCACTCTCTGCGCGCCATGAAGGAGGTTGTATTGGCTTTCCGCTCTGCCGCACATATGAACGACGAGGATGGCGGAAAGAACTACAAGTACTCCATCACTGACGCAAATGGTAAGACGTCTGTTACATGCTTTTCTTTTAAATATCGACTAACAGTGTCTAGTTTACCACCAAATCCAAGTAACTGCGCTTCAGCTAGTACCCAAGGTGCTACAGCATCACTTGCCAGTCAAGGAGAGTGCTGGAGGTAGAATGTATGTGACATGCCATATTCTTCAGTATCATTGCTAACAACAACAGCCGCGTGCCCACCGATTCGAAAAAGTTCCGTACCCTCACACCGTTGCTCAAGTCACACGCCGTCTCGATACATCACTCGCTTGAGAACCTATCCGATGCGAAGACTATACAAATGACGCTTGAATCGCTGGAGAGCCTGCTACCATACATTCTCTCGTTCAAAAAGATTGTCCGTGAGGTGATTGCCTCTGTTGCATCCGTCTGGGCAGACAGTGCGAACAAGGACGAAGCCAGATTGTCAGCCTTCCTCGTACTGAGACGGTTGGTGGTCATCGCTGACCCAAGTATCCGTGAGGTTGTCTTGAAGCAAACATACCAAGGTCTCGTCAAAGGAGCAAGAAACACCACAGTCCACAATGTTGAGGGCATCAACCTTATGAAGAACACTGCCTGTGAGTTGTGGGGAATTGATCCCACAGTCGGCTACACATCAGGCTTTGGCTTTATCCGCCAACTCGCCGTTCATCTACGTACCAGCATCACGAACAAAACCAAGGACTCGTACAAGACCGTCTACAACTGGCAATACGTTCACTCGCTAGACTTTTGGTCCCGCGTCATCTCCCTCCACTGCGAATCCCTCCATGAAGCAGAATCCGGCAAACCCTCACCGCTCCGCCCCCTCATCTACCCCGTCGTCCAAGTCACACTCGGCGCCATGCGTCTGATACCAACATCGCAATACTTCCCTCTGCGCTTCCAGCTCGTCCGCTCCCTCCTCCGCATCGCGCAAGCAACATCCACCTACATCCCGCTCGCGCCCGCCCTCGTCGAAGTCCTCAACTCTGCCGAGATGAAGAAACCCCCCAAACCCAGCACCCTAAAAGCCCTCGACTTCTCCACAAACATCCGCGCTACAAGCGCCTACCTCCGCACGCGCATCTACCAAGACGGTGTCGGTGAACAAGTCGGTGAACTGCTAGCGGAATTCTTCGTCCTCTGGACAAAGAATATCGCGTTCCCTGAACTCGCGCTCCCGGTTATCGTTATGCTGCGTCGCTGGATCAAAGCTACGACGAAGAAGAGCAGTGGGAACAAGAATACGAAAGTTTCTTCGCTTATCTCGCTGCTTGTTCAGAAACTCGAAGCCAATACCCGCTGGGTCGAGGAGAAGAGGTCGAAAGTCGATTTCGCACCTAATAACCGCGCGGGTGTCGAGGGCTTCTTGAAGGACGTGGACTGGGATAAGAGTCCCCTGGGTGCTTTTGTCGCTGGTCAGAGGAAGAGTAGGGCGGCCAAGGCGAAGATGCTGGACGAGGCAAGGAAAATGGAGGACCGGAAGAGGGAGGAGGCCGAGGTGGAGAAGAGGGGTGGTAAGAAGGAGAGAGGGACGTTTGTGGAGGATGAGAGCGAAGAGGTGGAGGATGGAGAGGAAAGTGAGGTTGATGAGGAGGATATGGAGATTGATATGGAGGATTTGAGTGAGGGAGATTTGGAAATGGGGAGTGAGGATGATGAGTAGATGTAGGGGTTAGGTCTTGTCTGTATCGATTAAACATGGTGATCTCTGTCAAGATGATGAAATAAAATAGACACCCACATACGGTCATGGGTAATAGCTTACAGTCTCGTCTTCTCCCATTTTTTTCCATCCTTGTCAATCTTTTCTCTTGACATGAACCAGACGGATGGAAGCACAGACACACGCTCACTCGTTTACTCTATTTGATTACACGTCCGAGAACTCAGACTGAAAGACTACACTAACCCAGGGTATACCAAACTCCTCAGACACCATCGAACTCCACGAAACGCCAGATATATCCCCCTGAGAAAAGGACTGTACGAATACAAGTCTCCTCGCCATGGTCTTTGAGCTGATGACGTCTATCCGTTGCTGCCCTTGTAGGCGCCGTTGACGCAATCCACTTATTCACCCGCGCAAGACCCGTCAGTACGTGGTAAGACGACGGCTTAGCCTTGCTTGATCGGTTCTGTCTGCTCGATTGGCTTGGCCTGATGACCTAGCCTCGTCTGATTGACCGATTCCGTCTGCACACCCACCCGGCTTGACCAGCTCACTTGACCTCGGCTGCTCAATTAGCCTAGTCGGTTTGATAAGAAGCCTCCTATAAGAGACCCAATCCCACCGCGTATACGCCTTCTCCGCCCTAAACACAACCTGTGTAAGCAAGAAAAAAAGAAAAGGGAAAAAGGAGGCATCAAGGGAACTACTTCCAAGATGCCAACATGCCAATGACCCCAAGCAAACGAGAGAAAAAGGGACCAAATTTCAAAATCCAACACACACACACAAGCTTACCACGCCATCCCCGCCTTCAACTTCTCATACGCAGAAACCTCCCAAACCGTCGGCCTCTTTCCCTTACCCTTGTATCGAATCTCTCCCTGTCCCTCACACCGTTCCAGGGTAAATCGATGCATCGCCGTCATCTGATCCGTCACCACAACGCCTGTGACTATGTACAATCCATCATACCGCAACCCCTTGTCCGGACGATACGGGTTCTTCTTAGGAAGCTGGCTGGAGCGAAGGACACGCACGGGGTTTTTGATCTTGTTTGAGTGTATGAGGAAGTTTGTGGCGTCTGTGGGACAAAAGTTTTTTCCTTCGGTGCCGCTGTATTCGATGGTGGTGCCGGAGTCGGAATCTGTGGTGCTGTGGCCACCGGAGAGAACGATGGAGTATGCGCCGTGGTCTTTTTCGCCAAAGATGCCGCCTTGCGGGGTGCCGTGGGCGCCGTCGCGGACGGTGCAGAGTTGTGTGGGCCACCATTGTCCCTGCACGAGGTCGCCGGCGCCGTAGTATTTTGCTGAGTTGGGGAATTGCTTGCGGTAGGCGGGCGAGATGCGGTCCGTGGTGCGGTTGTCGGCGTTGTATGTTTCGATGCCGCGTAGGAGGTTTTGGTCGAAATCGCCCTTGTGCCAGCGTGTGTAGAGTTGGTAGGCGTCTGCTTTTAGGTCTTCAGGGAAATTGGCGGAGGCGGCGAAGATGAGGGGGAGGCCGGTCGTGGGGGAAAGCATGTTTGCTTTGCGGAGGAGGTACGAAGTTACTGGGAGGAGGATTTCAGCTTTGTGAATGCAGTCTCGGAGGTTGTCATAGTGGTTGGCGAGTTGAGTGGGGGATTTGATGATCTGGCATTGCGTAACGTAGGCTTTGAGGCCATCGAGCGTAGTCAATTCCTGAGGTCGCTTTTTGGACATGGCTTCCATCTTGGGGTGTTTGAGCGAGATGGATGTGTACCAGTCTGGTAGTTTAGGCCGGATGGGATATTGCTCCTTTCCGTCTGTGGGCACAGGGACTGACGAGTTTTCTGATGGGGCAACACCGAATTTGTTGTTGTCAGTGTGCATAGCATCTCGCATCTTTGTCGTTAATTTTTTACGAGGTATAGGTGCGGTCGTCGTTTTGGGTTCTCGGGATGCAACTGTGGTGGACCACTCTGCTTGCACAGTACTGACAGGCAAGCCTTTCGTGTGCTTCTTAAGCTCCTCTGCCTTCTTCTCCGCCTCTTCCTTCTGCTTCTTTCGCACCTGCTCCTTCTTTGCACGACGTTCTTCCGGTTTCTGTACTGGAACCTTGCGCTTCCTAGGCTTACTAGTACGCGTTGTGTTAATGACCATAGGTTTGACTTCGAACGCTGCTATTTTCCCTTGTGCAGCGGCTCCTATCTCTTCCAGCTGTGTGTTCTTGAACACATTCCAGTCCTTCCCTGCACCTAGTTCAGCCAACTTCTCCTGCAGCGCACGCATCTTATTTTGGTGTTCTTCTCCATTCGCATCAATCTCCGCTTTGGCTTCCTGCACCTTCTTTGCGAGCGCTTCCGGAGTTACGCCTGCTGCCTTCATCGAAGCTTCGGCAGCAGCGAGCATCCAGGCCGGCACCGGAAACACATCTAACTTTTTACCACTTGGAGCTGTCATGTTGAGGTGAGTAGTGTGTACCAGGCTGTGTTGTTTATGACGGGGTGAAGGTGGCAACGAGCGTTTGGTTGAGGCTGTTGTTGATATATCTAGTTGCCTACAACGACGATAAAGTGCGGGGTATAAAGTGATAAGGGGCGAATGATGAATTCGAAGCCGATAGCAAGCGACGTATGGGACCTGATAAAGAATGCTCGACGTTGGTCCGGTTGCTACGGGTGCTGTGACTCAGGTCTCACGTGACGCTACGACTTATTCGTCTGAGGGATACCTAGGTAATGTGGTGATCATTGGCAATATGCGATTTGTACACGGAGACGCGTAGACTCTCTGTTCCCAAACTCGAAAGAGTTGGTGAGGTCTATACAAAGTGAGGTGCTCGCCATGACAAGGATCGCGCTAGTCATCCCTGCCCCACTGTAAGTGGTCCCACTACCTAACACGCAATGAAGTGAAAGAAACGTGTTGCATACTCGTAGACTCGTGCAAAAACATCCTACACGAGTCTTACATAGTACTTAGTTTCCTAGTTGCCTAGTTAATGCTCCAGCTCGTTCTACTAGGCAGCCGCTACAATGAGCACACATGCAGGTCGCATGCGAACATTTAGTGTACCGCAACCATCCAGCCATACAAGAGACGTAGGCGTCGAAGCGGTTGTATAGTGTACCATTAAGACATTTCCATTACTACATGAAAACGTAATTTCTGGCTGCCTACAAATATTACTAAACTAGTCATGTATTCAACAAATCCTTTGCTACAGCTGCCTAAACAGTTCCTTGCCTGAAACTCGTGTACCTGGGTATGCCTCTATTCTCCTCGTAATCATGAACTTACCGCTATGCTAAAACGCTGTTCAAAAGAAATCTCCATACGAAATTCTTCAAGAAAATAAACTCATTCCTTGACAATCTGCCCCAGTGCCTCTCCTTCCACCATCGCATCACCTGGCCCCTTACCCCCACTACCCACTCTCTCCATGGGCGTTCCCACTAAACTCTTCCTTTCTACACCCTCCGTATCAACCCCTTGCTCCGAATCCGCACTGAGATTGATCCAACCGCGCACGCTGTCTTTGGGTCGACTGAGAATCGTAGTGTCTTGTGCCACACTCGCATCTTTAGCTGCCGTGTCCTCAAGTTCAAGGTCCGTAGCACTAGTATTGGCCACTCTAACGCCGTTCTCGCGCAGGACCTGTAGTATTGCACGGGTATTGAGTCTGAGAACGCGCTCAGGTTCTTTTGCGCCAAAAGCTTTGGTAGTCACCCAAGGGAACAGGACACCAAAGTCGCTTTGGGATAAGTGGGCAGAGGCAATTGGATAGAATATATGTGGGCCGGGCTGATTGGGGTAAGGTGAGCGTGATGCAGGAGGCTTCGCGATGATACGCTTCGACTCATTAAAGTTGGAAGTCCAATTGTAGAAGCCTTCCGAGGCGATTGCCAGAAGATTCTTGCCACCGTTCTTGGAATCGTAGCAGGGCATGGGCTGCGAGCGGAGCCAAGCTGTGTCTGGACTTTGGATAGGAAGCGTCCATAGGTCCAGCAGGTGGACTGAGTTGGCTGACGTGATCTGACGGACTATGCTCGAGTCTTCTGTAGGTATGTATAGTGGCTTGTAGCTTGGGATTTGAGCTTTCGGTCGGTAGTACACTGATTTGACAAACTGAATCATTGTGCACGCACCAAATGAGTGGCCGGCGAAACCAATCGCACCCGGTTGATGTACGTCCATCAGGTTCGTAAACATGTTCAGCAAGTTCTTCCCCTTTGGCTGATCCTGTGCTACATTGGTGAGTTTCCGTCCATCATCAAGCTTCAACAACGCATCGTGTATCATGCCTAGCTCCCATAATCGTATACGCAATTGTTCGTTTCTGGCTTCGTAAGTCTCGGTGCTCGGGCTATGGGCAATATTTCGGTAAGGTACACGCTTGACTTTCTCCTTCTCTTCCGGCGTGTGGTGGATAGATAGAGGCGAACTACCATCCCTGTGATCCGCCGCCACGACAACAACCCCGTGGCTAGCGAGTGAGCCACAAATATGCGAGTATGCGTTTCTAGTACCGCCTAGACCGTGTGAAAACATCATGACGGGCCATCTATCGGACTTTGGTGGGGGTGCGAGGAGATCGGCGTTTTGGTGTACGGGCATGGTAACATAATACAACAATTGCGGCATTACCCTTGGTACAGTTAGCACATGTCGTAGACCAGACACAGGGTATACTTACGATAAAACACCAGCAAACGCATTACTGGCACCCAGAAACCTAGCATAAGCGCTGACGTATTCCCTCTGCGGGCTCGGGATCCATCTTACACCCTTCTCGTTGCTATCCTGCTTGCAAGGATAGAACACACGAAAGGCTACCGTGGGCAGATCCGTAGGTGGCGCATTTGCTGTAGGACTCTCCAATTCACTCGTGGGTATTTCTATGTCTACAGAACCGACTTTGTATGGTCCCGTATGCGCTGGAAAAGCCGGTGTCGGGTTCAACCGATGAAGCCAGGTCATGTCGGCGGTCGCAAGTGAGCTCGTCGTTCCAATCGACGGACGTGAGGGCAGAGCGCGGGTAAGAGATCTAAAGGCGCGTGAGAACGACAGTGTGGTCGATGGCGTGGTGTGTAGATGTATGGTTGTTAAGCAATGGGTCGTTAGTCTGCGATCAAGTCAAAAGGGGCAACCGATGTGACGCCGTGAGAATGGATGGTGAGAAAGCGAAAGCAGACGCAGAGTAGATTTGGAAACTGGTGACCGAGGCACACGTCGCATACATGGCATCATGGAAGAAACATCCCGGTGACGCAAATGCCCATGCTAACGTATCGCGCTACTGCCAGGAACCCTCTGGAAGCACGCGACCACTGAGAGAAAAGCTGGCCTGTGACATGCATGCTGTGGCGAAGCCGTGGATGAGAAAGCCATCGTTTCGGACGTGTTCCGGCCGAAGACGCAAAGTTTCCGCGTACCGTGGAGCCTAGACAATGGCAGAAGTGTCCCTTTTTACGGAATCGTCGGAATTGCCGTTATCCCAGTGTCTAGATCGCGTCCGCAGGCATCTACTAGAGGAGGCGTTGTTGCGGACATGGTGATGGCGTGCGGGCATACAAGGATATTCATCGGGATTTTCGCTCGGGATGACGACACGACGACAAAATCAACGCCGAAACCGCGCTAAGCCGCAAACTTCAATATCCGTCGGGCGTGTCTGACATGTGATCGG
This sequence comes from Pyrenophora teres f. maculata, assembly GCA_014334815.1. Taxonomy (NCBI): domain Eukaryota; kingdom Fungi; phylum Ascomycota; class Dothideomycetes; order Pleosporales; family Pleosporaceae; genus Pyrenophora; species Pyrenophora teres. The sequence goes on along the minus strand of CP060579.1, from coordinate 1,384,448 downwards.
GCCCAGAGTGCTCCGAAAAGCGTATGTAGTATGTAGTATACGCCAACAGTCATGTTAATTCGATGGGACAGTCATTCTATATACAAACACACTGCTGATGTCAAGGAGTGTAGACTTACAATCAAATAGTATCAGCAAATTCATCTCCAATTACTCTCCCACCTATGAACCGAAAAGACTCTGGGGTATGTACGCTACGTGTGCAAGATGGTGACCAAAAATCAAACGCTCAGTAGACCGACCAACAGGAAAAGGAAAGAGATTAACACTTGGAGATATTAGCAACATCCTCCTCTCCGCCTCGGCCCACCTAACCTAAACACATCTTCCCACTCACTCAAACCACCCGTCTTCTTGCCTCTTCTGCGATATCTCACGTCCTCATCGCCAAACCCACTCTTCACACTGCCACGGCCATCATCCCATCCCAAATCGCCGTATTGTATACCACTGGCCGGATTATCTGGATCGATTTCGCCCAGTTCAATCTTTGTGAGAATCATTCGTGCCAGCCTATTGAACAGCTCCTCGACATTCTCCCCATTGAGCGCTGAGACCTCTACCGCAACCGGAATGCCGTTCTGGCTGGCCCATCTAGATGCCATTTCGGCCGGGACTTCGCGACCTTCGGGCGCAATGGTATAGGACGCATGCAGATTGGCATTCAAACTCGTCGTGCGACTTGATTGCGACCCTGGCGTAGACGGTGAAAGCCCGCTTTCTGAGCCGGGAGTACTGCCATAGCTATAACTTGTGTACCCGCCACTATGACTTCCCCCACCTGCCCCTCCTTGTACTGGCACACCGTTCCCCTCTCCTTCGACATCGTTTTTGTTACCGGCGAGTATGATGGTGATATCTGGACCCGCGAGTGCTCTTGCATCGTCGAGGAAGGTTTTCAATTGCTCGAAGCTACGCCAACTACTCACATCGTATACGAGTATTGCGCCAGCTGCGCCGCGGTAGTAGGATCGCGAGACGGAGCGGAATCGTTCTGTACCCGCCGTATCCCAGAGTTGCAGTTTTATTCTTTTGCGCAAGCTAGACGACAAAGGAGAGCGACGGCGATCGGCGATGTGTACGATTTTGGAGGAGAATTCTACGCCAATGGTTTGGCTCGAGAGGACGCGCCCTGGAGGGTGTATTAGTCGGACGTTTGGTGGGTGGAAGTGGAGAGGCATATACATTCCGACTTTACAAAGCGATGGAGGAGGCAAGATCTGCAAATCTGGTTACTCGTTTGCGCTGGCAGCATAGACACACTGCTGTGCCTTATCGTCTCTGGAACTTACTTGCCTGCTCCACTCGGTCCTAGTAGTACCACTTTGGCCAGGTAATCATACATGCTGCCCAGCTCCTGGAGCTGGTCTCAGCACTGCACCGCAAAGTTCATATCTTGTCCATACCTACTTGTAAAGGCGGCTCACCGCTCCTCGTCGACGCATTCGAAACGGCTCGATTCCGCCCCATTTTGGCGTTTTTCCTGTGCACGGCGATACACTTTCGGTGGGCTTCACGGTCGCATCTGTCTTTCAGTTACTGCTCAAGGCTACGCAGTGTAAACAGTGGCACGAGTTGTGCAACGACAGCCAATGTTGCGGTGTTGTGTTGTACATGTTGGCTTATCTTTGTGACGCTATTTGGTGGACCCTGGCCGCGGCCCGCGACGTCAATCACGCGCACACGAGCAGCCTACTAGATTTGTTCGGCGGGACATGGGTTGCCGATTTGCTGTCCTCGCCCTTTTGCATATCAAACCTACTATTGCACAACTATGCTTTTCGGGACAAAAACGAATTCACAAAAAGGGCCATGTATCTGCATAAAGTTCAGGAGGTATTGACATGTGAAATTCGTCAACTAGAAAAATGCAAACCAAGAGCTATACAAGAAGATCGCCAGGAGTCTAACAATAACAGCGACAAGTTAACAAACAAGGAAATTGTGGTATCCAAACGCTTTACCAACAGGAATCACAACAAAATCATCAAAACCACTTGTTTCAGTGGTCTCCCATATCCCTGAGCGGCATGTAACTAGTCTCTTCCTTATTCCTCTTCCTGGCCGCCCACGCATCGCTAACCCATTCTTTGATAGTGCTGAACATGCCCTTGCCGCCCAGCTTCTCCATCTCCGCTTCCCTACCATCAATCTTCGCACTAGGATCCAGGACACTAACCTTCATCCAGCTAGGTCTGGTCCAGAACTTGAGGTGCAGAGAGCTAGCAACAACGCTGACCGAGGAGCATGCCATAGCAGCGCCCGCAGCCATGGGATGCAATGAAAGACCCCAGGGCAGGAAGAAACCCATTGCGAAGGGGAGTCCAACAAAGTTGTACATGCAGGCCCAGGCGAGGTTGAGCTTGATACGGAAAAAGATTGCGCGGCTGAGGACGAGGGAGGCGGGGATTGAAAGAAGGTCAGTGTTGGTCATTAGGACGATAGAGGCCGCTTCCATGGCGACATCTGTACCAGTCGATAGGGCAATGCCAATGTCTGCAGAGGCGAGAGCGGGCGAGTCGTTGATACCGTCACCGACCATACCAACCACCATACCACGGGACTGAAAGTCTTCAACAATGGCTTTCTTGTCTGCAGGAGTGGATGAGGCGTGAACATTGGCTGCATCAATACCGACTGCTGCTGCGACGACGAGAGCGGAAGCTGATGTGTCTCCGGTGACGATGGAGGATGATATGCCAAGTCGAGAGAGTGCAAGTACCGCAGCGCGGGCCGAGGGCTTAATGGTATCGGATAGACTCAATGTGCCGGTGTAGGTGTTGCCAATGGCAGTGTGAATGGTGGTGATACCAGCCGAACGTCCTCCACGTGGGTTGGCATTGGCAGATGCTGATGTTTCTTCCACAAAGTACGGGACGTTGACGCCTTCGGATGTCAGGAAGGCGGTATTGCCGATAAGAACCTTGTAGCGAGTGCGCTCGCGGGACATGGCTGCCTCGACAGTTGCAGTAATACCCTTTCCGACAATGGCTTCAAAGTCACCTACAGCGCCATCGAAACTACCATCAGGCCCTAGTCGAAGGTGGTCCTTTGCAGATAGAACGATAGCTTTGGCGATAGGATGCTCGGAGCCCATTTCAGCAAGTCCAATAAGAGTCCACCAAAGGTTCTTCTTCTCGCCATTTGCCCATTCGCCCTGGATGTCAGCCTTGGAGACACTCATCTTTCCGATGGTAAGAGTACCAGTCTTGTCAAAGATGATGTGGTTAATCTTGGTAGCAGTCTCCAAGGCGGCGCCGCCCTTGACGAGGATACCTTGCTCAGCACCGACACCAGTACCAACCATGACAGCTGTTGGGGTGGCAAGACCAAGGGCGCAGGGGCAGGCAAAGACAACGACCGCAATACACAGCTTAATGCACACCATGAACTTGCCGCCGCTAGCGTGGTCAAGGAAGACCTTGGGGGGGTAGGGAAGGATATGACTGAGGACCATCCAGCCAACGAACGTGGAGAGACCAAGAGTGATGATGATGGGAACGAAGTAGCCGGCAACTGTATCCGCGAGCCGTTGAATTGGAGCACGACTGGTTTGAGCTTCTTGGACAAGGCGGACGATTTGACTCAACTGAGTATCGCGGCCAGCTCGAGTGACAACAAACTCCAAACGACCAGCGCCGTTGACGGTTCCGGCCATGACAAGTGAGCCCTTCTTCTTCAGAATCGGCATAGCTTCGCCAGTGACCATGCTCTCGTCGAGGTATGATTCCCCACGTGTCACAGTGCCGTCGGCTGGAAGCTTATCGCCAGGCCGGAGGATAACAACGTCGCCAACTTCAATGAGCTCAGTAGAAATGGCCCGCTCTTCGACAGCGTTACCGTCAATGGACTTGCGATCCAGTTTCGCTTCGGCGATATCCCAGTCCTCGGCAGCTTTCGCAGCGGCGATGGGGTCGGCATAGATGGTAGTCATGGATGGAGCTAGTGACATAAGATTGGACAGTGCTTTGGAGGTCTGGCCCTTTGCTTTGTTCTCAAGGTAACGACCCAAGCTGATAAAGCTAATCAACATGGTGCTGGTATCGAACAATGTGGTCGGTTTGGTGTGCGGAGAGACGAGTAGGGAGACGAGCATCGTGAAGACACTGAAGAAGAATGCAGAGGAGGTACCGAGTACTACGAGCACATCCATGGTAGGTGCGCCGTGGCTCAGCGACTTGTAGGCCGATACGTAGAAGCGCTTTCCGATGCCAAATTGAACGGGGATGGTAAGGAAGAAGCAGATGACGTCGACGAGATAGAGACCGGGTATGATGCGGACACCACCAAAGTCGAGGAATGGCAGGAACATGGGGATAATCATGGTCATCAGGAACACGGGCACTCCGAACCAGGCAGAGAAGATGACGGCTCGCCTCCATTCCTGGATTTCCTTTGTCTTTGCGAGCGATTCAAGTTGGGCGTCGTTGTCCTCGGAATCAGCCACAAGAGCGTTGTATCCAACTTCTTCTACGGCCTCGACGATAGCCCGAAGACCGATGATTTGGGGTTCCCGATGGATAGTAGCTCTTGAGTTGCTGAACTTGACGGTTGCAGATATGATTCCTGATCGTTTCCTCAATAGTCCTTCGAGTTCTGCGGCAGCGCTCTCATTCGGGAGTCCATAGATCTTGAGCTGCACGGGAGCATTGTTTGCCGATGATTGCGATATGTTGCCGTCTACAGACGATAGCACTTTGGCGTCAAACCCCCGATCCTCGATAATCTCCACGATTTGGTCTTCGGTGAGCTTGGCCGGGTCATGGACAAGCACAGCGCGATTGGCGAGTAAGCTGATGTTGAATTGGTATACACCGTCGATGTCTTTGAAACCACTTTCAATGGCTGATGTGCATGCGCCACAAGTCATGCCTTCAACAGAGACGGTGGTGGTCATGGTCTTTTGTTGTTTCCGGCTCTTGCTCTTCTTGGACCCTGCTGTCGCGACCGCGGTATCCAGCACCTTTGCGTCAAAGCCAACGTCTTCTATTGTCTCAGCCAGTTGTTCCGCCGTTATGATGGTCGTGTCATGCTCGATTACAGCGCGTTCCGAGAGGAGCGATATGCTGAATGACTTTAATCCGGCTACGTCCTTGAAGGCACCTTCGACGGCAGAAGTGCATGCTCCGCATGTCATGCCGCCAACAGAGAGAGTCGTTGTCGCGATGCTCCCAATAGTCTCCTCCTCCTCTTCCTCCGAGTCGCTCAGGAAGTGGTCGTCGGGATGTGGCAATGGGAGATCCGACGATAGCACTTCAGCATCGAAGCCCCTGTCTTCAATGATTTCCTTGACCTCATCTGCCGTGATCAGGTCGGGATCATGTTGTACGACGGCCCGTTCCATAACCAAGCTTATCGACACGTTCCCAACTCCCTTGACGCCGTGGAATCCCGACTCGATAGCGGATGTGCATGCGCCGCATGTCATGCCCTCGACTTTGAGCGTTGTTGTCGCCATATGCGCCGTCGCAGTAGTAGAAAGGGGAGCCATGATGGCTGAAGAGCACTCCGGAGCGCTCTTGACCTCGGTGTGATTGCAAACCACAGGGTACGAGTGCCCGTCAAATGTTGGTGTGGGGCGATGAAGGCAGTTCCGGACTGGAAAACCGGGCGATTGCGACAAAAAGTGCCGGACCGAGAAGTACACGGCGCTCGCGAAATCCGAGGCTACGAAAGTAAGGGAAGAAGGCCAGCTTCCGATAGTGCAAGAAGGCGAGGTTATTAATATGTCGATATATGAGTGGACTTGCGGCAGCCACAGGCGTTTCGGGGCTGATTGCTCAATAAAGCCCAGCGCAGCGGGTTGTCGAAAACGAGCTAGGCCGGGTGCGTAAGCTGAGGAAGGTGGACAAAGTCGTGGCGAAGTGGATGACAAGCTGTCACGAGTATTTGCGCTGTAAGACAGGCGCGAAGCACTGTGTGTCTAGAGGGCGCCAAATGAGGCTTATCAAATACCCAAACGCGAGATGAGGCCTTTGTCAGGTATCTACGGTAGAGTTTGCGTGTCGGATGCGGTTGTGTTTCCTCTTGGCGCACTGAAACGCGACGGACGGATTCCAAAACACCTGCCTGATGCTTAGATGCGACGGGTGGAGCCTCAGGTGTCCCGAGCTGTAGAACCAAGCCATCGAAACATGTCGATAATGGTGAATTGCAGCGTGTCACATGCGAGGGTCTGACAGGCGTCGGCCCCATCAGCAGCCACCAAACCATGAGGAATACCTAAGTACATACTATGTACATGCACCCTACCACCTCATTCATACATGTGGCGCCATGGTGCTGATGAACAGAGCCGAGACATTGATTGCAGATTGCATGTCTAAGCGCGAACCTCATTGTTTGATCGACCGGCTAAGACGCTGGGCGCTCATATCGCGAATTTCGCAATAAAAACAAAGCCATATCGAGTGCCTATTTCGGGTACCATGGCCGACAACTGCGACGCTGTGAAATTAACTAGACGGCACTTACGGGAGGTGAAAGGGCTCCGGTGCCCCCAAGTAGCGTGCGGTACGGCGTGGTGGGGTTGGACAGTGGCGGGGCAATCGCGACCGCGACCGCCAACGCCAAGGCTGTACCTCAAGTACGTAGCTGCCTACCACAACCAGCCAACATACAGTCCAAGTCGCTCCCCTACGCCCACGATTAATTCCATACACCATAATCACCCAGGATGGAGCAGACCAAGGCTCTCAACGCGCTCGAGCCCTTTCTCGCCCTCAGCAAATCGGCAACTTCTCCACGCGCAGCTTCCGACTTGATCGTGCAAGCCACGAGCGCGCCAAACACATATGTATTCGCCGAATTGCTGCAGACACCAAATATCCAGAACTTGAGGAGTTCAGAAGAGTACAGGTCGCATCTTACACTTCTTGAGATTTTCGCATGGGGAACCTGGGCCGACTACAAGGGGGGTATGGAAAGAACGGCTTCACACATGGCTGCATCTTGCTGATGATCCCTAGCGCAAGCAAACCTACCAAAGCTCTCAGCACAGCAGCATCAGAAGCTCCTCCTTCTCTCATTACTACCGCTCTCACATTCGCACGCAACTCTGACCTACAAACATCTCATGACGGCGCTTGAGCTGCCCACCCCCCGCGCTCTCGAGGAACTCATCACTACCGCCATCTATTCCGGCCTTATCACTGCCACACTCGACCCCGCACACTCACTCGTCTCCGTCACGTCCATTTCTCCACTGCGCGACCTCGCCCCAGGTTCGCTTCCGGCCCTTCAAAACACCCTCTCCCTATGGTCAGAACGCTGCGGGTCCGCCCTAGCAGACCTAGAGGCGCAGGTTGCAAAGGTCAAGAAGGAAGCGCTAGACCGGGAAAAGCTGCGTCGGAAGAAGGAGCGCGCACTTGAGGCAGCCATGCAGGCCAACGACGAGAAGAACAATGGCAAACGAACTGTCACAGGTATGGGTGGCGACGACGCCATGGATATTGACGATGAGGGTAGTAGTGGTAGAGTTACAAGGGGCAGCAAGAGGGTTCCTGGCAGCTTTGGCTTTGGCAACCTCGGAAGACGATAGACTTGAATTCCGCATAGTATGCCAGGCTACAACAACACATGTGCTAAAGAGCAGGTCACGCAGACCGTACAAGGTCTAGCGGCATGCATAATCCAATCACGGATAGGAAGATGCTCGAAGGATTCAAGAGTCAAGGGGGGTAATGTGCAAGCATGACTAGCTGCATTCGACTCTAAAGATGAAGACCAGGGGGGTTGGAGCAAGAGCCTCACCCGTCCCCAATATCTGCCAGTGCAAGGCATCACAACCAAAACACAAGATAGATTTATGAACTTGTAAACATGAATCAATTACGAATATATGTCATACCATGCTATAGCGACCATTTCCACATGTCTCTCTCTCTCCATTGATTGCTCGCTCATATATTGGAGATGAAACTCCTGCAGATCTATGTGGTCCAAAAGAAGAAAAGGGAATACCGACCCATTCGCCATAGCCTTCCACCCCTTGCCTCCCTGAGAAGAAAAAAAGCAAGCGAGAAATAGTAGCCTCCTCCCCCAGCCGCTGTAATATCTGGGGTATCTCTCTCTTTCTCATTCTCTTTCTCTTTCTCTTCCTCGCCAAACAAGGGCAAAAAGCAACGTGGTAGTAATGCTTAAACCCCCTTTCGTCCCCCCACTAGCGGGAAAGGCGGAAGAAGGCGAACACTAAATGGGGAAAAAAAGGGGAAAAGGCAAGAAAAGGACATGCAACGCCATGCAGTGCATTTGCAACGAAGAGAAAGCGAGAGAAGAAGAAAAAAAGCAACAACGAAGGGGATGAACAAGTACAGAAACTGCAATAGAGACGAACAGGCCATGAAAACGTTCGGTACATGTGGGAAAGAGGAAATGAAAAGATGAAAGATGTAAAATGAAATAGAATGCAGTCAGTCATGTTTCTTATCAATAATGGTCCCCCTCTCTTTCCACACACACACACAGACAAATAAAAAAAAGGTGCTCCATCGCCAACGTTTCCGGTTCGCAGACCCTGTTGCACATGCACGCGCGTTTCCTTCGCCCAAAAAAAAACACAGACACATACACACGCACACACACGCCCATATTCAGGGCGAGCACCAGCAAAGAAGCCTTGGTCCAACCATCATCGGATGCGCACGCACGTCTAAGCCGGTGCAGCAGGCGCCTGAAACGTCTGCGGCACAGCCTCGCTCCCCTCGGCCTCGACGCCGCTCTGATGGATCTGGGCAATGTGGCCGGCCATGCTGCGCAGCGCCTCACGCGTAGCATCGATGTTTAGTTCACCGCGCTCAGACGCTTCTTTGAGGTATTGTTCCCACTCCGGGTCCATGGGTATGTTTGTTGAGCCCGAGGCTTCGCGGAGCGCGGCCGCGTGGAAGAGTCGCGCGTTTAGGCTGAAGCCGACGGAGCTGCTGAGGTGGGTGCGGGATGAGGTCGAGGATGTCGTGGTTGTGGATTCAGAGTCTGATGGCGAGTCTGAGGACGAGTCTGGCATTTCTGTGTCGGGGTTATTTGGGGTGGTGGTGGTGAGAGTGTGAGAGTGAGAGGGGTGTTGAGGGCGGAGTGGTGGCGCTGATGATGATGAGGAAGAGGACGAGGTTGTTGACGTTGATGCGTTTGTGGTGGTATTATGATTATTGTGCGTGTTGTTGTGGTTGTGGTTGTTGTGGTGCGATGAAGATGATGAGGGGTTCTCTAGTTCTTCGATTTCAACTTCAATGTCCGTTTTCACGTTTATCCCCACGGCTGTGCTGGCATGCCGTGAATACTGTCTTCGGTTGTCGACCCATGCTCCGATTTCGACGCCTGTTGTGTCGACTACCCGTACGCCTTCGTCACGCTCGTATCGCTCCCGCGCCCAGAGCGTGCCTTCCCATCTGCAGAAGCCTTGGATCTCGGCTTCCGTCAAGCCTAGCCGGTCAAATGCGTCAAACAGGCGCTTGTGGTGGGGGAACCGGCCCAGCCGTTTCCGGTGCGGTTGGAAGGCGTAGTTGAGGCCTGGGTACCGTGCTTCGATTGTGTCGAGGGAGCCGTAGAAGTTTGCTGTTTCGATGCGGACTTCGCCCACGAGGTTCTTGGAGAGGTGGGCTGAGAAAGAAGGCGGGTCTGTGGGGGAGGGTGTTGGGAAAAGTGTGTTGTAGACAAGCACGCTGATGGGGTTTTTGCGATGCATGACTGCGAGAGAGAGATGTGTGCTGGGCGGCGATTCCGCTATTTCTTAATTGTGGAGCGGTTTGTTGAGTGCTGGTGGCCGCAAAGAAGGCGTAAATGCTGCGCTTTCCGCCGTCGCTCGCAGCTTGCGCGTCGTTTGAACAAGATGTGAAGGTGGCGGCGGTGGTGGTGGTGATGGTAGTAGTAGTAGTGAGGATGTCAAAGGGAAGCGTGGCTGGCGAAATGTGACCAGTTCACCCGCTCCTTCTACCTGACTTTAGTCCTTGCTCAGGAGTCGCCCCAGGTGTGGTATGTGTCGGTTTGCTGACCTCGGGCGTGACCGCTGTTTTGCCTCTCTGCTCACGTTTCCGCGCCGCTCTAGCTCTCCCACTAGTGTCAGACCGGTGTGGGAAATGATGTGCCCGGGTACCTGACAGGTGACTTTGCTGGCCTTGCGCTTGGGGACTCCGGTGGATGGTGATTTGCAAATGCGTGGGAGCGAACTAGACGGGAGACTGCTGGCCGTCTGGGCTACTGTGCAGATGCAGAATGGGGTGGAAAGCAAGGCCGAGTGCCTTTGAGGGGGAGATTTGGTCGGGATAAGGGTGCGGATGGCGTTTCTGACGAGAATGCGGCACCGAGTCGGAGACCAAGGTGCTGCAGTTAGCCGGAACACACCACACGGATGGGTATGAAGGGGAAGGGTGGGATGGGCGCGGGCGAGCAGGCGAGGGCGAGCGGGCGAGAAGGCGAGAGCAGCAGGGCCAAATAAGTCGGGAATCAAAAGTCAAAGGGGGGCATGCATATAAGCATCCATTCGCTTTCTTCCAGGGCCCTCTCTCACCGCCAGCACATGCGCGTTTAGGCCTCGCTCGTTATTCTGGAGCCTCACAGATGCCACACCTGTTGACAGCAGGGACCAGACCCTGAAGCCGCCATGCAAAGCCCATTCTCACACCGACGATCCCCAGTTTCTGCTTCTGCACCAGACCTCGGCCACGCCACCTAGCATTGACTACTGGACCGGTACTGGACTCGGCCAGCCTCGCATACCTACATACGGGTCGCTGCCGACACGTCTTCGCTGTCAGTCAGCTACAAGGCAGAAAAGCCTGCTCCGTGTACATACTGTACCCAACACACAGCGCTGGTCGGCCGATGACTTGTAACGCAGCGCATGAAAGATCAATAGGTCCGCCGAATATCCGGGCCCGCACACCTCGAACATGGATCCCGCGGGACGAAGCATGCACGAGGAACGACTGGTCCAGCTCGCCGTCCTACTGTACCAACACACACACGCCATCCCTGCTGCAGCCTTCCGTGCTTGCGCTGTTGCCGACCACTGCTTCTTTGCCCGGTCCACCAAATCGCTAGCAATGCAGGGGGGAAACGGCGTGCAAAGTTTCTTCTGCATCTGCAAGTGCTTGGAGCGCCCACGGTCGATGCGAGCTGTCTGGGGTGGGCATGCCCTGGCCTCCAAGGCGGCCGCGTAGGCTTTTGGGTCACGTGTGGCATATGCATCAATCGTCTCATCCAGCCATGCTCTTACATAACACCACCACCTCAAACCTCCAGAGCTGACGGCTCACCCAAACTGTGCTACCTTCTGGCCCATTGCTCAGTTGCCACCCTCCATTCCTCCCCGCCGTCCTTCAGGAGCCGCCATCAACGTCAGGGGCGATTCTTGTTCGAAATAGAGTAGTCCCAAGGCGGTCACTTGCTCGGACCCCGGATGTCGTCCGGAGCGCCGATAATATTGCAGCACATCACATATAGCCATGATTGTATATTTAGGGACTCGTCTGCCAAACAGCCTTAGTATTGTGCTACCACAGCTGACAGCCTCACATCTAGGACGACGTTAGTATGGCGCACGGGTACAGCATGCCGTGCCAAAGGCTAATGCTAAACATCTGGGGAGATAGGGCTAATGGCGACCGGATGGCACCAGATCACGACTTGCCGTTGTTAGCTGTGCGCTGTCTATCTATTTCAGATGTGCGCCGCCAGGTTGCCAGGATATCCTTAGTTACGACTCCGGATCCTTGGTAATGGCATGTGCCCGGGATATGGCTGTATCTTATACATGTTGAACTAGGCCACTTTACTCCTACCGCGGCTCTTCCGAGCAGGCGCGTTGTTACTGACGGACCAGATGTTGTCTCTATGATTACAGGAGACATCAAAGACTGGCGACATGGCTTACTGGTCTATACTCGGCTTTTCTCTATTCGCTTGACTGGATCTGGGTTCTACCGATCCAAACCACAAAACTAAAAAGACAACTTTGTTGCCACCCCATCGCGCATGACATGCTCATATGTACCGCATACCATTTTCGATGCTAATTGGCATGTATCCCGACCCGTATCTGATGGATTGCGTGGTTCTGCTTAATCATCCGGCTCTTCAAATAGCAATCCTTGTCGGCTTCAAACTGACTATATTCACGTTCCTCCGGCAATAAGAGGCGGCCTTGTAAGAATTCGCCAGGAATACCTCCGTAGCTCTTTCCTATTCAGACGTGACAACACCGCACTTGCCACAATGGCAGCTCTCGCAGTCGTCAAGATTCCGAAAGCCCTATCAGGTCCCTCCGGCCCGTCCGTACCTAGTTTCCTGACAACTCTGTCGCCTGAGCTTTGCAATAACATATATGAGTACTTTTTTCAGCTCCATCAGCTCGTGCTTCTCCATGATGAAGAGGCATATCGTCACTTTCTGGTGGCTGCATACGACGATAATCGACATCTTTGAACTGCGCTTGAGAATACAATCATGAGATCTAAGTGCTGAAGACATTTGAATCATTCAGTACAAATTCTGCAATGTCCCTTGATTGAAAGTCTGTGAGCTTACATCATAACAAGCACGCACGGCCGATGTCGAGCATCTTGTCGGACAGGAGGACTTCCGCCACGGCCTTGGCGAGGGTATTGCACTTCTACGGTCGTGCAAGCAAATCTATCACGAAGCAGCAAGCATCTTATATGGCTCAAAACCTTCTTCTTCTCCCAAGCAATCGATTAATTGAGGCCAGATTGATGCAGGCATATTCGGCACTGGAGATTGCGCACGTAGCAAAGACTATGATCTTCTACCCGCTCTGAAACACGTTTGGCCGATCCTCAAGGCGAAGTGCGAGCTCACGTTTGCGCGGTCTGGACGATTTCCCCAGAGGGCCGGTGTCCTCAGTAACTGGCCAGTCAGAGTTCTTCCGTCTGCTCATCATTGTCAGGCCGAAGTTCTGAACAACTTACTAATTACTTTAGGAAAAAGTAATGCTCTAAATATTATGCGGTATGTCAAATACTCTCAGCTCATATCCCCAGTTGTCATCCAAGAGGAGGAGATAGAAGTGAGCGAGGCAGTTGAGGGAGCAGTCCCATTCCAGGATCTTTCCATTTCGCTATTCGATATGGATCTTACGGGAGGCTTCAAGGTCAACAACCGTAGCCGGGACGTCAGCTAGGTCCAATACAAAGACTGTCATTTCCCACAGTTTTCCCTTGGCGCCTCTTCATTGTCGACCACTACATGCGCGCATCTCCAAAGAGCATCACGTTCGACCTTGACGCCAAGAAAACCTATGGGCTGGGAATGGGACTACTTGGGGTCGACACATATCTTGAACCTATACTCCAGGGCCGTCAGAGGGTGATTTAAAAACGACGTTAGAACTCTAATGTCTACTAATCAGAGCCATGCGGAGTTCAACGGCTTTCAAGCTCTGGCGGAATGGGCTAACGCTGGAAACTTCCGCGAAATGATAGATAGAGTGGACAAGAAACACCGTTGCTTTTTGATCCAGGATTTTGACCTCCCTGACGCCTTTCTGGCTAGAAATATTCGAGTTACTATCGGAGACCTGTTGAAGATATTGTGTCTCGGTACGAAGATAACTCTCATCATATCAGGATACGATCACAGCCCGATCAACGCACAATCTATCGAGTGGCACACTCTGCAGGTCATAGTCTTCCTTTTCCTATCGCATCTCTTGCTACAAAATCACTATTATATGTACACCCGAGCAAACGTCCAGATGTGGGTCAACGGTCAGTTCGAAGTTGTGAGGGCTGTGTTTACCGCGGGCTTTAACCATCGTAACCTGTGGATCTCGTATACTAGCTCTATCTGCATTAAACAGTCAAACCCAGTGGAAATCCACCAACTGTGGTATGGTAAGAGCAGGCAAGTTGAGGGGTATTTCATTGCTTTACCTATGTTCCTCCCATCACATCGGCTCTTGCCTGCTGGTAGTCTGCTGTGCTTATGGCTTATATTGCGGGATGAGAACTAGTGTAGTTGGCTACTCTGGTGAAGCAGACTCCCGACATACACTCAACCGGTATATTCGACAGCCAACGATGAACCGAGGAGGGAGCTTTGAGCATTGTGTACGAGGGCTTGATGATTAGCATGAAAAGGGCCTACGGGCTTTTCCATAGTGCACCCCCAACGCACTGGATCGTATGTGTACACGATGAAAGGTTCCCTTCTCTCCCATAGATGAACACCTACACTATACCCCATCCACATCCTAACCTAGCAATTCCTCGCGCAGCCAAAGGGAAACGGCAACACCGCCGGACTCTTGTACCCCCCTTTACCTACACTCCTCACCCCGAAAATCACATTATCCTTGTGAATCGTGGCCGAGGTAAGGTTATACCACGTCACATTCCCCACGTCAATGACATTTGTCCAATGCGGCTCAATCGTCTCTCGATACAAAATCTCATACCCTTGCACCGACAGTCCCTTGGGCGCATCCCACTTGAACTGGCTAAAGTTGTCAGACATGGTGGTGTTCACACCAACGTTTGTAGGTGCCGCAGGCGCATTGGCTAGACTCCACATGGTACTTGCAACGACCTTGGCGGCACGCGTGTTATACTCAAAGTCCAGCCATTGGGTTAAATCACCATATTGTTTCCCATTGCGCACAGTGACGTTTTGGTGCTGTTGGGTGTAATCTTCGTTCGGCTGGACGAAGCGGACACCCGTGTATCCGGCCTCGAGGAACGGGCGGTGGTCGCCGCCGCGGCTGTATCGGTCGAGGCGGTAGATGACGCGGACGGTCATTTCGGTCCAGGCGTTTGATGCGACTTCGTAGATGAAGCGGCCGAGGTTACGTGCGGGGCTGTCGTTGTCGCCGCCGATACTGAGGCGCGAGGTCGTCGTTGAAGCGTTTTCCGTCAAAGGAGTGCCCTGGCAGAAGAGGCGGATGTTGTGCGGGTCTGTGGTACCGTCTTCTGCTTTGGAGTTGCCGACCATGTCGAGGTTGATCATGGCGGCGAGGTTGACGGAGGCGTTTTTGTAGGTTTGGGCGAGGTTCTGGGCACCGAGGAGGCCTTGCTCTTCGCCTGCGAAGGCGGTGAATACTATTGTCGCTTTGGGCTTGTAGTGGGCGAAGATGCGGGCGAGTTCGAGGGAGACGGCTACACCCGAGGCGTCATCGACGGCGCCGGGAGCATCGCCTTGGTAGTCAATGGGGTTGCTGTTGCGGGAGTCGTAGTGCCCGCCTGTGAGGTAGTATCGGTCTGGGTCTTCGGATCCTTTGAGTGTTGCGACAACTGTAGTGATGTTTACGGGGAAAATGATACGCTCATTGTCTCCAGGGTACTTGATAAAACTATTCCAGTCCACTGTCATCCTGCCCTCACTCTCATCTGCCGCCTCTTGAAACTTTGCTGTGAGCCATGTTCTCGCTGCGCCGATTCCACGAACTGGGTCCGTCTGGCTCGACAGTGTGTGACGAGTGCCGAATGAGGCAAGTTTTCGGATCGTCGACTCGATGTTGTCGCGGGATATCTGAGAAAGAATCTCTTGGAGGTCTTCATCGGGCACCTGATGCTCAAGCTGTTTCCCGACAACTGGTAGGGGCCATTGCTCTGTACTGGGATACGATTGGTGGGACCGAGCATGAAATGGATGAATTGGTGTAGAGCAAGCAATTTGCAGCAGAGTCGCCGCGCAAACAGCAAGGGTAGATGCCGACCGCATACTAACTAATTGAGCTCTGCGTCTTCGTCAAGTCCTGTTCGATAACACACCTCTCCAATTCCGGCCATGCCATCATTTTATATCCTCGCACATTTCTTCCCATCCCATTCTCCACGACAGCAGTTGGCGATTGCCGATATCTCCAAACCTCGAGACACCACAGAAAATACCGTCATCGGAGAAATGCATCTCTTGCTATCATTGCTTGCAGAGATGCCGATCTGCATCGTAAGCGGAAGCTCGCAAAGCTACCAAGGCGCCAAACAGTGTGTCGGGAAAAGTTCAGACGGCCTAACGCAACAAGTTCCTGCATCCTAGCTTGGCGACAACGGTCGCAAGCGGGGTTCTCCACCGCGTTGCCGCGGCTCGCGATGGAGAGCGATAATATCAGTCGTCTTTTGGAGGGAGCGCTATTGGGGTAGGCAGTTAGTGGTTTGTCATCGCTTGGTCCGAGGTGATGGGTCTAAGCTGGGGAGATCCAATAGTGGTCGTCGCTGTCCCTCGGTCTTCGGAATCCTGGCCGTTACTCGAGTTTTCTCACTTTGTGGCTTCTAACTGTTCATCATCTCTATCTCGCGATAGATTTTGCGACCAGCTGTAAGCCTCTACATTACGAGGCTGATATTATGACAGGTTACGTCAAGGAGCGCGAGTGAAATTATAGTCAAAGGGCCGTCCCGTGTCAGAAGCTTGGCACTTATGCTGACGTCAAACCGTTGACTGACAGGAGAAATCTGCGCCAGATATGCAAGATTGATCACAAACTTAACGCCCGGTATGGCCTTTGCACAGCGATGTCTGCATCTCGGATAAGTCTCCCGGGATGGGGAAGACGTTTGCACTGGCACGAAGATATTTCCTGGTCCCCCTTAAGGTACCTAGGTACCTATGCACGTGGAGAAGGTCATGTTCATCCAATTCTATCGCTAACGGTCCTGACAGGTCTAGGCGTGCACTACATGTTCAATGCCCTCGAATAGAGGATAGAGAAAGGCCGGCGATGACTGATGCTGGACGCCACCCGAAGCATGTGGGGAAATTAGTGGACAAGCGACACGGCCACCCTCGATGGCATTCTCGTCACTGACCGCAATAGTCGTAGCGCCGCCACACCTTCTCGAAAAGCAGGATTTTATCCAATCGCATTGTGACCTGCTCTCACCTTCCGCCCTGTAATTCCCCAGGTTTGTTTTGATCGCACCCACGTGTTTCTCGTAGTGGACGGTGCCGGATGATCGCTAACGCGAAGAAGAAGGTCAAGTCTTCTGGCATCACATAGCTAAGACTCGAATGTCACAAGCGAGAAAACATCTTCGATGCCATAATGCACCAGTATCCACGTCAATCTAAGCGCCCGAGAGCCTATAAACCATCACTGGCCAACGTGAGGTGATCTGTTGCAGCGATTGGGTGTCGATCGCGGCGTTGCCAAGGTACCTCAGGTTCAGCAACGGAGATTGAGACTAGAAGAGCTGAATCATGTACATGGTGGATATTGGTTAGCACGGAGTATTGGCGCTTTTATGGAAGGCGAAGCAAGAGCCTAGCAAAGCGCTTTATCACGAGAACGGCGTGAGGCTAGGGTAGTAGAGCAGTACAAAAGGTGGGATAGATCTGCCTTTTATTTGGCTGGAACCAGAAGATCAGCATCTACTGTAGTTCTCTCCGCGGCTTCTTACTTCCTTCGCTTCCTCAATAATTCCCATCAACAATCGTTCACGATGAAGACCTGCGCTCGCTCCCTGCTCGCCCTTACGGCCCTTGTTGCTACCACTTTCGCTGCACCAACACCAGAGACCGGTGTCAGCTTCCCCATCACAGACCTCCTCGACTCTGATCTCACAATCAATGAATACGCAGCACAGCTTGAGGCCAAGAATGTCGAGGAACGCGATCTCACCAAACGCCAATACAACAGCGACACCTACAATCAGCTGACCGATGGCACTGCATGCCGTCCAATCACCGTCATCTGGGCTCGTGGTACCACTCAATCTGGAAATGTCGGTGAACCCAACTCGGAAGGCCCCGTTTTCTTCAATGCTATCGCCGCTCGTGTCGGAGGAATTAGCCGCCTGGCGATCCAGGGCGTGACCTACCCTGCTAACGTTTTCGGCTTCCTGGCGGGAGGCGATGCCGCGGGTGCTACTACAATGTTCAACCTAATTAACCAGGTAAGCATTGCACCATCTTGATTCGTATCATGTAGATGCTGACATTTACAGGCCATCTCCCAATGCCCCTCCACGAAAATCGTCGTCACTGGCTACTCCCAGGGCGCTCAACTTGTCCACACTGCTACACAGAGGCTTTCAGCCGCAGCCGCCGCTCGTGTCACCGCCGTTGTAACATTCGGCGATGCTGATCGTGATGAGTCTTTTGGCTCTGTTGCAGCCTCCAAGGTCCTCATCATTTGCCATGAAGGTGATAACATCTGCGACAACGGCATCATTATCACCCCCCAGCACAGGAACTACGAGATCGACGCCCCGACTGCTGCTGCGTTTGTTGCTGCCCGCGTTTGAGCGATGTGGTGTGGGATTAGATATGAAAATATGATACCATTTACGAGTAATACTGCGAAAACTTTGTTTGCATTGGATCCTGTGCATGAATCTTGCTTTCGTCGTTTGATGCATGGTTTTCACTTGGTGCGAGCATTGTCGCAATAAGGTGAACGTGAGATATGATATAAATCTCGCAAATAACACGACGACTAGCGGGTTCTCTTTCACCTATTAGAGCGGTACTTGATTGGTAATCTTCCGAGATAATGGTAAGAAAAGTGGGGCTGGGTGTAAGTGAGCCCCGGGCAGTATGTACCATGGTACAGGGATTGGCACCCGCGCGCACGCACCTAAGAGTAGAACTCTAGCATACTCCAAATTTCCCCTCGACTATCACTAACCCCTCTCAACTGCCATCCAAATCGACTATATTCATACCACCATGGCTCAGCAATTCGACATACCAAAGACCATTTCTCGGTCAGAAGGCCCTGGTCCGTCACTTCTGACTCTCAGTCCTGAGCTGAGAAACATGATCTATGAATATCTACTTATACAACCTCACCCAATCAACATCCGGCCACTGGAATATACAAGAAGCGACCTTACTGCTGGCTCGAGCAAACCCTACAGTTCTGGTACCGCATCCATTCTCGGAATTCTGGAGACGTGCCGCACCGTCTACCATGAAGCGGTTGGTATTTTCTATGCCCGAAATACATTCGCCTATGAAATGTTCGGTAACAAATATCGCATGTTCAATCCAGCTCTTCATGTAGCACATTTCGTGGTTAGGTGGTCATCGCGCTTCCACTACCTACATGATGTCACCATCAAATGGGGCGATTTTCCGGGCTTCGGGGAGTATGATCTAGCACTACTTGTGATGATCTGCTGGGCCCGAAGAGACCAGAAGTGTATCTTCAGTCTCATTTCCCCCATCGATGCGGCACAAAAAAAGGAGACCAACACTCTGACGAGGCTGCTGAATGCGACTCTTCGGCAACTCGTAGCTGATACTTTGGGTATTCGCAAGTATCAACGCCAGATACTATCCATAACCATGGATCATGTTTTCAGGGGTGATTTCCCTTCACAAATCTGCATCCGGTTTGGAAGCAACAGAAGCCACCGACGCTCTGATGCAAACTGGGAGATGAAGTTTCATTCCAAAGATGAATGCAAGACATTTGAGCTATATGAAGAGTATCAGCGACCTAATTTGGTTTGTCTCCCACTGGGCATCAAGGAATTGATCTTCAAAAAGGTCATGTGCTCAAGCCCTATTGATGTCAATGTCGATGATATGAAGCCCACCAGTCCTGACATATCTCTTTTATTCGTCTGCAAACACATCACAGCCATTGCGAAATCAATCTTCTGGTCCCAAAACAGTTTCACCTACCGAACGACCCTAGAGCCACCGCTCTTTGACAAGAAAACATCCCAACGCCGCCTGCAGGCAGTGCTCTGTACCAAGAAGACTGGACTACACCTGGACTCTCACAGGCTTTGGCCAAATGCTAGCCATCATGTAAGCAAAAGCGGGCACCAAAATATCACCGTCGAGTTCAACTTCGAGTATGATCACGCAATGACACTTGCCGATGTCCGAATTGACGCGAAGCACCTCATCCGTATCACATCGCACCTCGACGGCCGAAAATGCTTTGTTCGCTTCAAAGTATCGTCTACGGTTGATGGAGTCACAAAGACTGAGGAGAACACCGTTAGTCTACGACACATACGAGCTCGTATCCTAGAGCTCCTTTCGCAGGCGGTCAGCACTACCCACCGCATAGTCAACAGCGTTGTATTCGACTTCAACATTGATGGAAACGGGAATGCCGGCCGTCTCAAGTACACCATAAAGCGAGACTCGAAGTCCATATTTGGAAGTGAGGAATACAAGCAACTCCCCTCGATAGAGGCTGTTGAGGCACATTATGGTGTCCTCAGCCAAGAACATTGGCAGGGAAATGATGCGCCCAGTGTGAATGGACTCTCCGCCCTGCGCTTTGTTGGAAAGCTTAGTACGTATCTCGGATATCTGCAAGTTGTAGCGAAGAAGTCTCCAGAGATGAGAAGGTTCAGCGATGATTTCTTTGCGAGGGATTGGTTCTTTACACGAGAATGGTAGGCCTGTACCGAGCCGACAAAGTCTGTGATATTGGCACTGAGTGACCATTGCAATTCAAGATTAGCTAGTATATGAGACGAATGAATAGTAACCCGGCTGAGTACGTAAAATGCGTGAACCGTGATTGTTCCTGAACTTCCCGCCCAGTGCAATGCCAATACGTGTGAACGCCACGCGAAAGTTCAACTGAACGTGCTTCCCGCGTTATATTTGAAATCGCGCGTCCTCACGGAGAAAGTCCTCAAACCGACAGAAGCCGTGACAACCCTGGTAAAGCCACGAGAAAAGTTGAACGATGTCATGTCGGAGGGGTCCGAGGACGGGACACATGGAGCTCAAAACGGTTTAGCTCCGTAATTTAGCGCAGATGTCGTGCTCGCCCCATAGAAAATGGTGAACATCAAACGTCTCGATCGCCCTCAACCATCATCAACTAAGGAGAAAAAAATTGGAGTCCAAGCTGCCAAGCATAGCACATCTTGTCCGAAGTCATAAACATGTAGTCTCCACGCAGTCTGGGGCTCTTTGCCTCTTCATCCTCTTTTCACTTTCCCCCACGCCGCTATGCCGTCCGCCTCCTTGTCTGAGTCTTCGGACTCCATCAAGGCCTCTGGACCCTTTCTCCGTTCCGTGCCTTTTCAGATTCTGGTTGCATGTGGAGTTTCCTTCACGGCCCCGGGCATGTGGGATGCCCTCGGTGGACTAGGTGCTGGCGGTGCCGCTGAGCCCTACGCGGTATCTGCTGCAAACGCCTTGGTATACGGACTCTTCGCAGTTGTTTGTGTGGCCGCTGGAGCTATCAACAACAGGATTGGCCTGAAGTATGGACTTGCATTGGGAGCAATCGGTTACCCATTGTACGGTGCCGGTCTATACACCAACAATATCTCGGCAAACACCTGGTTCATGCTGTTCGGTAGTGCTCTTTGTGGCATCTCTGCTGGATTCTTCTGGGCTGCCGAGGCTGCAATCATCATCGGCTATCCATCGCCTGGAGATCGCGCATTCTACCTTGCCGTATGGCAGACCGCAAAAGCCCTTGGACCGATCGTTGGAGGTTCCATCAACCTAGGCCTGAACGCCAACCGGAAGACGACAGGATCTGTATCCTCCACTACGTACATCGTCTTTATCGTCATCATGTGCCTTGGACTCCCCGTCGCCCTGTGCCTGTCGCCTGCGCACAAGGTCTGGAGAAAAGATGGTACAAGAATCGTCACTGGACGTGCGGCGACCTGGCTCGGCGAGTTCAAGGCGGTTGGCAGACTATTCATCAGCCGACGCATCCTGCTCTTGCTCCCCGCCTTCTTCATCAGCTACTTCTACAACGGCTTTATGAGCACTTGGTTGACAACGTACTTTACTGTCCGAGCGCGCGCATTTTCCAGCTTCTTCACCAACTTCTCCGGTATCTTCTCCTCATTCATCATTGCATTTTTGCTGGACAACCAGAAAATCCACATCAAAACACGTGGTCGCATAGCATTCCTCTGCATCGTTACTCTCCTTGTGGGAACTTGGATTTGGGCGACAATCCTGCAGAAACAATTCTACGACGCGTCGGAGGCCCCGATATTCGACTGGTTCCGCGGCGGCTTTGGGAAGAGCTACGCGCTGGTATTTTTCTGGCAATTCGGTGGCCAGGCTTTCCAGCAGTTCCTCTACTGGCTGGTGGGGCAGTATGCAACAGATCTGAGTAACCTAAGCCATCTTACTGGTATCCTGAGAGGTGTAGAAGCACTGGGTCAAACCGTTGCCTGGGCGTAAGTTCTTCTTCCCATACATAACCTCGTAACATTGACTAACATACTCTGTAGTATGCAATCACAGGGTAATGCGAACCATTTTGTCAGCATCGGCCTCAACTTTGGTATCACTGTATTATGTATTTTCCCTACTTGGATCGTCCTGTCAGAGTTGGAAGGAAGCCACGAGGTTCGCGTCACGGACGAAATATCACCAAAGGATAGCCAGGCGGCTTGAATCCGGGAGCCACTCGGCTGCTTGTATATAGAAATCATACAATAAAATAATTACCTCTTTCATTTACTGGACGCCATGCTTGCAAATCAGTATAACACTCGTAGCCCCATCCAATCCATCCCACACATGGCCACCATCTTCCGCAGTTTCTAACAAGTCATCAGCGCCAAATTTACCCTTGGAATTGATTCCCAAAACGTTCCGGTAGTCGCCCAACCCATACTTTGGGGATACAACCCACGATCGCATATCCCCACGTACTCGTCTCCAGCCCCTGAAAGCGCTGACAACGCAGACATTTGGAGCACGCGTAGACTGTAACACTCCCACACAACCGACCGCATCTCCGTCTTTGAGAAACCTCATCGCCATGTTAACATTGCCCCCCACAAACTATCTCGTGACCTGCAGTAGCATGGTAGGGCCAATCCCGTGGGTATTATCCGCGCCCAGCACGCGCGAATCTAAGAGCCTTGGATGTGATAACCACGTGCCTACCCTGTCTGTAGTCCATGCGAATCATTTTCACTATCGGTTCGTGAAATTCTACTTGGACAAGCTATCTCGGAGCTTCCGATGGTTTCGTATAGAAGAATGATATCGTCTGAAAATAGTCAGTAAGTTGGTACAGCGGCGTCTATAGCGATAGAAGGCGCATTTCATGTTACCCTTGCCAAGCTCATCACGTGATAATTATGTATCCTTTATACTGCCACCTATCGCTCTTATCGTGGCTTAATTGTTGCTTGTATAATGAAGGATTACCCATGAATTCTTAAACAAACTCAAAAAGTTAATATCGCTGACGGTTGTCGAAGTCGAGTGGTGAGGCGGTAGAATGACAAACTTGTAGTGCTTCTATTAATCAAGTCTCCAGCGCGAAGCTTTCATATCCTCCAGAGTATTACTGTACCAGTGCTTACCGTACTAAAATGAAGAAACATGATTTACATGACTTTGACCAGATCTCCACCTCGATTTTTTCGACACTTGCCTCCTCGTCAAGTCTCCTGAGCTGATCCAACACAATACAACAACCCAGCCGCTTGCGTGAGTTTTAGGATTGTCATATCTATTCAACAATAGCTTAATGGATTGGATTGCTAATAAGCCCAAACAAAAAGATGAACACAATCGCAGAAGGGATAGAGTATTTGGGTTTTACAAACTCCAGACAAGTGTTTGTATCTTTGGGGCTTCGGTATATGAGATGTAGTTTTATATTCGTTACTTCTTATTAAGACATCATCTCTAAGCTCGGAATGCCGCAGATAACGCACTGAAACCCCTACGTATACTAAAAAAGTAGGTTATATATCTTGTTTCGAATTTCTGCGAATAGGTATGGGGATGATGGCGTGCAGGCCTAGAACTAGGCCCTAGAGGATTACATTGTTAATTGACAGTGATCCTGAGATCCCATTCATCCTTCTGAGTTGAGTAACCCAAGTAGTTGAGGAGTGGGTTGAGTTGTGTTAAACAACGTAGTCTTATAATCCATTCTGATAATACATTCTGACGACACATTCTGAAAACACTCGGTATGAAAGCCCCACTGCCAGATTGGGCAGAGCTCATACAATTGAGGCGCCTCACGCTAACAGGGTTAGAGAGGCCCACGCTGTGTGTGTGAATCGTCATCATGCTGGAAGGAAGTGAATCGAGCACGTACCTCCAGTTCTCCCTAGTTCCTTTTATACTCTACCCTCTACCTGTTGTCTCTCCACAACTTCGAGATCAACTGCGAATGAGACAATCAACCAGTACCCTCAACTACTAGTACGCTCGATCACCAGTACTCGCAACCGCAAACAAGCCAACCGCCCAGTACCTTTTGTACTGCCCTCAACCTTCTCTCCTGAAAGTCAACTTCAACCGCACGCAACTCTCAACCAAACCAACTCTACTCCACCACAGCCCACGATCATGTCGTCAACACTCATCGACATCCCGCGTACAACGGCAGCCAAGACCCACGCCGGCCCCTCCCTTCTCGATCTCCCAGCCGAAGTCCGCGCCATTATAATGGCCCACATGTTCGAATCCAGCGAGCCCATTCGGCTCGAAATGAAGTACACCGTCCCCGACATCTTCGACGAAGACTTGTTGGATGATTCGGCAGACGAGGAAGACGAGGTTGGATTCCCTCAGACGCAAATGGTCCCAGTCCGTACCGATCAATACCGCAACATCTGCCACGGCATCAACCTGCTCTTAACTTGCCGTCAACTGTACCACGAAGCTGCCACGATCTTGCACAGCAATAACACCTTCGTGTTCGCCAGGGCGACCGGGCTAAGTTTCACAGCTGGCCATTACCAATGCTACAAGGAGTGGTGTTTGAGACTGGGATCCCAACTGAAGTGGCTGAGGAAGGTACAGATCGATCTGTACGACGATGTCTGGGTGACCATCTGGAGGTATGATGGGGGCAGGGGGATCCATTCTGGCGACCTTACAGGACTGGCTGAACTTATCTGGGATCCCTCGACAGCAAAGTGCGTGTTCGAGGTGGTAAAGCCACGCGAAATGAAGGAAGGTGTTGACGCAGAGTCCTTTGCGTTTGACGTGGAGCTTGTGAACAAGGTGTTCAAGGGTCTCCGCACTGATAGGGCGAATCTCAAGAGGTTCGCTGGAGGCATTGTCAAACTGGACTTTTTCCCCTTTGTAAGCCATCCGTCTTACGTTGTGGGACAAGACATCGGACTTCTCGAGGTTGAGTGCGGTTATCCTTACGACCAATCCGAGGATGGTGGGGAGCTACTCATCACGATCAACTCCAATGGCGATATGATCCATCCTCGCCACAATCTGTTTGCAAGCATAAACCAGCTGCCTCCGTCGCTGATTGCGCGTATTGGGGGGTTCATGGGATTACGTGAACAGTAGTCCTGTTCTTGTACATGGCCATCCTACCGATCTTCCATGCCCGTGCATGAGAGGATATTGTACTTTGCGGAAATTGTTGGAAGTTTGATAGCTGTAAAGATGTGTAGGGTTAGCCAATCACTTTTTGGATGATGGAATACCTAGAGTGGCATTATGAACTAGTAGGATGGAAGTGTACAATGAATTGATTATAATGGATTACGATACCATCCTCTGTGAATGAGAAACCAGCACTGTTAAGAGTGAGATGTTATCGATGTAGTCAAAAATGTGTCTAACGGTCGGCAAATGCACCCCGCAATCATCGGTAAGCGCGACGGAGCGATGACATCGTTCATCGGCTACAGCCCCCACTCCAACCCTACTCCAACGCCCCAAAGGACAGCTCCAACATTGCAATTGTATATTGGTGTTTGCAAGCTCTGTCTCGGTGCCATCTTCTTTATTTAACTACAATCTCGGCGAATATGGCATCACTCCTCAAGAAATCACTGAAGCTCGCGCTCATCCAACTCGCCTCCGGGCCCGACAAGAGCGCGAACCTTGTGTCGGCGCGCCAAAAAGTCCTTGCTGCCTCAAAGGCGGGCGCAAAACTTGTCGTGTTGCCCGAATGCTTCAACTCGCCGTACGGAACAAAGTACTTTGACAAGTACGCCGAAACACTCCTACCCTCTCCACCCTCGGAGGCACAATCGCAGACATTCCATGCGTTGAGCAAATTGGCACAAGAGGCGGACGTATATCTTGTTGGGGGCAGCATACCAGAAAGAGACGACAAGGATGAGAAGAAACTATACAACACGAGCTTGACATTTGCGCCGAGTGGCGAATTGCTGGCTACACATCGAAAGGTGCATCTATTCGACATTGACATACCGGGGAAAATCACGTTTAGGGAGAGTGAGGTGCTGTCGCCGGGGAACAAGATCACATTGGTGGACCTGCCAGAGTACGGAAAGATTGCAGTTGCGATATGTTACGACATAAGGTTTCCGGAACTCGGCATGATTGCTGCGAGAAAGGGCGCGTTTCTGCTGCTGTACCCGGGCGCTTTCAACCTCACGACTGGCGCATTGCACTGGGAATTGTTGGCGAGGGCTCGGGCGACGGATAACCAGGTCTACGTTGGACTGTGTAGTCCTGCAAGAGATATGCAGGCCGAGTATAATGCGTGGGGACACAGCATGGTAGTGGATCCGAACGCGGTGGTGGTGGAGCAACTAGATGAGAAGGAGGGCGTGTTGTTGCAAGAGCTGGAGGCAGGCAAGATTGAGGAGACTAGAAAGGGGGTGCCGTTGTATGGACAGAGGCGGTTCGATGTATATCCAGATGTCAGTGAGGGTGGAAGATTCCAGGAATAGCATGGATAGCATGCGGCATTTACTTGTTAGCAATCGATCTAAATGGCCGGCCCACCGAGTCACACACTGGTTTCGAACATTTCTGGCCTTGCACCTTCAGCTGTGAGCCAAGGTGCTAGTAGGTGTTTGACATGTGAAAGAAAGCAGAAAGCTCGATTGATGGTGTCCAAGGTGCTATCATCATGTCGCCATGGGGTGGGTAGCGGATAAAGTGAGACATGTAGGTGCGCAGAAGAGCTTCATGGCGCGTTCTGGGCGGATTGGCCGTCAGGACGGCCAAAGGTAGGGGACGTGGCACCAAAGCCAGCGCAAGTCTTGGGCGGGCGAGGCCAAATTGGCCGGCTCCCTTCAGCGCAATGCACGCGAGTGATAGGCGGTCAAGGCCGCACAAGGTGCACAAGACGCTGCAGCGGAAATATGCACTGGAGACGACTTCAGGCGTGTTGCTGTAGATGGATCCAGAAGGCGTTGAAGAGTATATCAACAGCAATGGGGCGTGATATCACATACGAGCTTGCGCCGAATGCTAGAGCAGCTCAGCGGGCGCAGCAACAGCAGCAGCATCAGCAGCAGCAGCAGCAGTGGAAAAGCAAATGAGCTACAGGCGAGGCCAGGCCGTCGGTTTTGAAATTCGGGGGTATTTTTTGCTGGCACCGCTGCAAATGGGCTGGGGGGCCGCCCAGATTCAGGCCTCGTTTTAGCGAGCAGCGCTGTCACTTAAGCCGCCTGTCCCCCCGCGACTGGCCGAAATTTCAAGCCCCGTTCCCCTCAAGCTCCCGCGCTTCCTCTCCCTCTCTCTCAACCACGCGCCCTCGTTGCTTGGATAGCTAGCCATCACCACCACATTTCACCCTCGCCCTCACCATGGCGCCCAAGAAGAAGGAAGCCACTGGCGATCTCATGATCTCGACCGCCGAATACAAAAAGACGCGCGACTCGGTAAGTGCCACTGTTCGCATCATGTTCCTGCCATTGCTGCGACGCGCCTGCCCTGAGTTTATCGTGTCGCGAACCTGCGCAAAGCTCGTACCCAGGCGCGCATTTACCGCGCCACCACACAAACCGTCCCAAACCTCTGCTTGGTACCACCTTGGTCGCCCCGTCTACGCGACTCTGTGAATGGTGTTTCCATCGCGCCAGTTCCCACCGCTTCTGCCAAAACCCCCTTCTCAGTCCTGCGCAGCCGCCATCATGCCAGGCCGACTGAGACAGCGCAAGCCAAACATCGCAGCCGAAGATGCGACGGCAAATGACGCATCAATTGCTTACAGTCACAATCAGGTCATTGCTTCCCTTCATAACCTGCAGGCCGGCCTTATCCACGTCCAGCACGGCATTACCGATCTGTTGAGCAACTATCGCAAGCACTGCGCCTCGGTCCTGGGTGACGAAGAGAGCGAAGCACCTTTCAGCGACTTCACTACAAACACGCAATCCCTCGCTGATGGCGTGCGCGCTGCTGCCGACGAGCTAAAGCAGGCTATTGCTCCCGTCGAGAATGCGGCGGATGCGAACAAGGGCAAGAAGCGCAAGCGCGAGAAGAAGGAGAAGGACCCCAATGCGCCCAAGAAGCCTCTCACTGCTGCCTTTTTGTACGCTCAGAGTGCGCGTCCTATTGTCAAGGCGGATCTCGAGGCCGCCCTTCCTTCGGGTGCTATCATGGAGAAGAACGCTGTCCAGACTGAGGTCAACAAGCGATGGGCCGAGCTCCCCGAGGAGAACAAGGAGGTGAGTCTGCCTTTGTATCGTCAACATGAACATGTCACTGACATACTCGTAGCAATGGAAGGCGCAGTACCGCAAGAACTTGGAGGAATACAAGATCAACCTAGCCGAGTACCTTGCCAAGAAGGGCATCAAGGACGCCGAGCTTGTTGAAGAAGACGACGAGGAAGACGAGGACGAAGCTGAGATTGAGGTCGGAGCTGGCGCCGTTGACTCTGACGTCTCCGACGACGAAGAAGAGGCCCCTACCAAAGCCCCATCTCCCCCAGCAAAGACACCTCGCAAGCGCCAGAAGACCACCCCAGCTGTCAACGGCAACACCCTCCCCATTCACATTGCCCCAGCCACCGTCTCAACGCCCGTCCCACTACCCAGCTCGCGCTCCGCCGCAGCCGCAGCCGCAGCCACCGCTCCCGCGCCCCCCATCACCACCGTCGCCGAGACCCCCGCCAAGAAAGACAGCAAGAAGAAGAAGGAAAAAGCCGCCCCTCAACCCATTGCCCCGGCTCCTCCAGCCGCCATTGCCGAAGAACCAACCCCTCCCGAGGAATCCGGCGGCAAGAAGAAAAAGTCCTCCCGTAGCACTCGTAACACCGAGGCTGATGGCGACAAGGAAAATGCGGCTCTTGAGAAGGCGGAGAAAGCTGAAAAGGCAGAGAAGGCAGAGAAGGCGTCCAAGGAGAAGAAGCGTGACAGGACCAAGCGAAAGAGTGAGGTCGCTAACTAAGTCAAGGCTCTGGTCTTGACAAGTCAATTGTCTTTTCTTCCATCATCTGTGTCTAGTTTTTTTCTCTCTCCTCAGGCGCTTTATAGCAAGCAGTCACGTGTTATGGTGGTAGGATAGCATCTGGATGTTGTTTGTCCAGTCTCTTTTTTTTTCATGGGAGGGCAGCACATAAGAAGGCATGTACAAACGCTGACGCTGACGCTGACATCCGCGTAAGTACTCATCTGGATGCTGTGCTACAGCCAAATGCGTTCCTATAAAAGAGAGTCTTGAAGATTGTTTGGTCACTTTTTATTTCTTGGGATGGGATGGGGGGGTTCAAGTAGTTTATGTGTGTGTATTATGACATGCCCGTTTCTTTGTCGAGAGTGTTGGTTTTGTGCTGTGGTCTTGATATGTGTGTATAGTGTCGAAGCTTCTTGACTGGCTGACTCGTTGAGATGAGGTAGATGGAATGTCCAATGTATGTGTGGATATACCTACGGCATGTAGCGATAGAAGAGGTATGTATGTTGTCAAAGATTTTATAGTCGTGTCTCATTCATCATCTTGTATCCCCCCCTCCCCCCCTCCAAAAACAAAAACGCCAGTGACCATGCAAAAGGAGAAAAGAAAAGGAAACTAACAGATATCCCACTGCAGTGCAGTTGGCATGGAGAATGGTGGCAGTTTATCCAACCCAAAGCACTTCAACTCCATCCATTCGTTTCGCTCCTCTTCCATAGCAACACCCTAACATGAATGAACATGAAGAAAACAACAACCCCGTTACCACACACCCATCCAAGACTCGGACTTACAACCCCTCAACAGCATCCTCAAACATCTCGTCGTCCTCGTCCTCGTCACTCTCCCCATCCCCATCCCCCAACACCCCTTTCACTTTCCCACCATCCCCCCGACCCAAGCTCTCCAAAACCCTCCTCCCAAACTCCAACCTCTCGCCCCGAACCCTCTCCAGATACTCCAGCGTCAACCGCGCACACTCCTCTTTCGCCTTCTTCTTCCCATACACATTCCGCACTTCGCCGATCGGACCGGCGTGCGGCCCTGCGTCTTTGAAAAAGCAGCTCACCGTGTGGAATGTGGGGTCCGAGGGGTGGTGGGTGAAGTGCCATTCGGGGGTTGGTAGGGCGAGGTCGCGGGCGAGGGTCGCGACCCGGTAGGCGTATGTTGGGCCTGAGTTGGAGCCGGGGATGGAGGGGGAGAGGGTGGATGAGAGGCGGCGGGGTGGTGGTGGGGTAGTGGGCGTAGTAGTGTCGGTGGTGGTGGACTGCTGTTGCTGCTGGGGTTGGGTAGGAGGAGTCTTTTTCTTCCTGATGCCGCCGGCGGAGGTGAAGTCGTCGGGCCAGATGCCTTGGTCTTTGAAATGCATTACTGCGGCGCGCGCGGCCGCGCGGCGGGCAGACTTTTTGGACGAGAAGAGGGCGTCGAGGGAACCGAAGGGGGAGGGGTGGTTTTCGAGGGTTAGAAGGCAGGCGAAGCGGGTGCCAGAGGCGTAGTCTGTGTATGTGGGTTGGGGGGCTGAGATTGAACGTTGGAATTCTGGGGTTTGGGAGTTAGCAAACCAGGTCCGGATATCTGATAGGGTTTTGCTGGAATGGAAGAAGGGGGAGGAGATGAACGTACCTAACAATTGTCCAATCCAATTCTCATCAGGCTCTTCGTCCTCTACTAGTGTTGCTGCCACTGTGTTTCCAGCGTTACTCTTCTTCGTCTTGTTTCTATCGCCCGTGACACGTCCTTCTCTCTCCAACTCTTCAAGCACAGCAAGCGCCTTCTCGCTCACTGCTTCCTTGGCCTCTTGCTTACTGTTGAACATCCTGTTCACACCCAAACCCTGCAATTCCTCTACGCCCTGTAGTCCAGGAAAACTCACACTAACATTCCAACCCTCGGTGCTGCTTCCGCCGTACGTAAACGCAGGCTGTGGAATACCAAGGGCCTGGTACTTTTCATGCAGCAAGATTGTGTTTTTGGACGAGCGGGCACCGACGGCTATGGGGGTTAGAGGTGTGAGGATATCTGTGTTGTTGGTATCCATCTTCTTAGACGTTGGGGTTGCATTGACTTTGGCGTCGCGAGCAAGTTTCTGCATTCCGTCGTTCATCCTGAGGAAATCTTCAATCTTGAATATGTTGTCGCCTATATTTACCACACCGTCATTGTTCACAGCCTCATCCGGAGATGACGCGGCGAATATTGGCGGTGCTGGTGGTGCAGCCGGCGTATCAATCTGCATCTGGATGTTGGAGGATGTTTCAGCCTTGTTGTTGTTGTATGCCTCTCTCGCAGTCGATGATATCTCTTTCGTATTCTCACCAAGGACGTTGTTAGTAGCAACCGGACTTGAAGGAAAAAAAGATGAAGATGAACGTGGAGTAGCAGGCACAATTAAGTACTGCAAGAGATCTTCTCCTGGCGCCGGTATATTAACGAGGACAGGGTGGGAAGCGGGCGCAGCGCGCTCGTTTGCTGGCGTATGTCGCCGTAGCTTGTCGTAGCGGTAGTTTGCGAACAGAGTGGGGAATTACTGTTTGGTGGGGTAAATGCATGTGATTGCGCGACGATGTGCCGCGCGCAAGACACACAGGAAGCAGTAGGTGAAGGTTTTCCCGCCAAGTCCTCGATGTCGGTGGTGTTTACTCGCAAACGAATGAGTTTTGTAAAGATACTGTGATTGGATATGAAGACGATTGATGTTGGATTGTGAGCTGAAGTTCAAATTCAGCCTTGTCCAACGAGTGAGGCTCCCGCTTACCGCGTCTTGTGGCACCGCAGCACCGCATGCCCGTTTGCTTGTCTCCACCTTCCCAGCTTGGCCTACATACGTCCTTACCGACTTGCATCTGCGTTTGCCATATCCTCCAACCTGCATGTGTCGTCTATTTTAAGCGTTCTCAGAAGATCCCAACAGCTACGTCAATGCAAGAGCGCAAGGAGCGCCCTCTCGACCATTGAAATGCACGTTATTACAGCGCCGTAGTATCGTGCTCAAACCAACCGTTTGCCGTACTCTATCGAGAGTCGCTAACTGGCTTGCACCGTGTTTCACCTTGCAATCGACATCAAGAGAAACCGGGGAGATGGGCAAAGGGCAGGTACATGCATACGAGGTAGCATGCTCCCACAAATTAAGTATCATTACATTACCGGTATACCGTCTAAGCGCCCTTGGCCAACAACGTCTAATCATCATACATGGAAAACGTACAGTCGTTTCGTCGTTAGCAGATCGTCCCCAAGTCTAGTAGCCCCTACTTCTCTGATCTCTCTCAATTAAATCCAACACTCCGAAACTTAGACCATGGCTCTGTTCTTTCCCACAGTCCACCTCGCTGATAGTGGCCCCACCCCTTGTATCTCCTTCAAAGGGACTCTGTAGACCCTGTAAATCCCACAGACCATGATTGACGCTAACATGTGCCTCATGAAGGCCTTGGACAACTAAACCGTCTTCTTGGCTGACTTGCTGATATATATCATGGGCGTGAATCACCTCATGGCCTTGTCTGGATTGTTCGTGATCGTCGTGCGTGAAATAAGGGTGATATTGTTCCGCGGCGTTTTCGAGATGGGAGATGAGATTTGCGTGGCGCCAATTAGGTTTTGTGGAGTAGCAAGCCAGGTCAGTGGGATCCTGCATATGATTGCTTGTATCAACAGCGACTAATTGCCCATGTTCACCGACGGCAAGCCCCATGTTGGCCAGTTCATCGTGCTCGAGACCAGCAAGCGCATGCAGACCCTCGAGGCCTGCACTCTGGCTCGCAATGCCGAAACTGTCGTATGCTGATAGATTGATGGCAGGCTCGAAAGCACCGCTGATGGTGATGTGGCCACCGTCAAAGTCGAAGTCATTATGTGCATTAGAAGGCACCAGGTCTTGTGTGTGTGGAAGTGCAAAGCTTTGTCGAGAGAAGTCGGTTGCGGTAGTAGTCGCCGAAGCATCAACATGTTCTAGGTCTGGCTGCATGGAGGCGAGGATGTCGAGGGAAAGCGATGGAGGCGGGTGATCCTGATGAGATTTCACTTCGTACGGGTGATCTGCGTGGGGATGTGCGAAATCCAAAGGCAGCTGTGAAGCCTGCTGATAGAGCGACATATCCACCGGTGCGGGGGCGGGATCATTCAATGCTTCCTCATCATGTCCCTCCACAACCTCAGTCTTGTACTCCATCTCTTGACACCACCTTTGTTCGATGGCCGGTTGACAGCGGGCAAAGCTGACCGAGCGCCACTTCATACTACCCACCTCTGCAGAATTCCTAGTCTGCTGGAACCTCCACAGGATCGTAAAAAGACATTGAGCATTGCCCGTGCCAGGCATTATACCGTATATATCTTGTGTTGCTGTCAGGCGTAGCAAGGAATCCCTTACGGACTTCTCATCTTTGTGTCTTAGGTTCTGGTACTTGGCTAGGCGCATCACCCAGAATGGTGATCCGAAGGCGATGCGTAGGTGGCCTGACGAGCCCCGAGGGTCTGGGTGATACTCGCAAGACGTGCGATGCTCTTTTTGCTCATGCTTCGTGGGGTCAAGCTGTGGATTTGAAGCGATGTCTCCACTGTCGTAAAAGCGAGTGGTACATTCAAGAGAAGCAAGTCCAGAGAGATTGACCTGCGAATGAAGATCGAAAGTGATGGTAAGGTTAGCTTTTGGCCGCGCTTCCGTCATCACTTTGATAGATGCATCACAAATCAGCACCTTTCGGTCATGCCTCGCCCAAGTCTCCGTTTCAGCTTGTAGAAAGTCGAACTCGGGGTATTGACGGTGCCATGACTTGAAGTCTGCAATGTCCAGATTATCGAGCCTGCCGTTGGAGTGCATCTTGGTAAAACAATGCACAGGTTGATGCTCGCCATCTACCGTCATGGCGAAATCTGTCACGGTAAAAGGCGATGACGATGGCTCGTTCCGCGCAGCTATGCCTAGGGAAAGGTCTGAGCCACCCAGATGCGGCCAAAGGTGCAGTGAGGACGTATCATGTTCATATTTGGCAACAGAATCCGTGCGCTGCGAATGTTGGCGGGCACGCAGGTGTGACGAATGATATGCTTGAGAGGCGACCTTTCCGCGGCGCCGCTTCTTGGAGTCTTCTGGCAGAGACATGTAGGCAAGGACTATGGCGCGGTTAGTCCACTTCTGGCAGTCCCTTGCCCAACCCTCGCGAATAACAACACGAATAGCAACAGCAAAGCCACCACCATGTCTTCTAGAAGTAATCGGGAAGATAAGCAGGTCCAGAAAGACTGTACTCGGCGCTTGTAGAAGAGCCGGAACTCATAGCCAATGAAACGAGTCGAAAAAGGATATGCACTGACCGAAGTTGAGGCCTTCCAGCTTTCCTTTGAGCACTTGCAAGTGACTGGATACCCGCTTGCGATCCCGGCGGATACCTGTGTCTCTGGAAATCGAGTTCTGGATCAGTTCATTTCGTCCTCGCAGTTTGCCTTCGAGCATGAGTTTCTTTCGCCCCATCGGGGGCCATCGAACGAGTGCTGTGCCGATTGTGATTAGTGAATGAAATCAATTAAACGAGAAAACTTCATACTGTCTCGTAAAAGCGTGACATCTTACCTCTCCAAAAAGCGTGCTCCAAGAAATCTGGCCACACCGTATTGTCCTTTTTATCCGAACTCTCGCCCGCTGACTCTTTTCTTGCTCGCTCTTTCTCCTCTGCCGCATCTCTCGCTATAACTTCTGCGGGACTCAGGACGGGTTGCTTCTCGCGGTACTTTTGATACTTGTCAGATCGCGCTAACATCCTGTATATCCGGTCGAGCTCATATCTGATCTGTTTTTCTGACTTTTCAACGCCGAAGCCGGCCAATCCAACGTGATTTGCATGTACATTGCCAGTATAGTAGGCGCCTGCTGCTGTATCTCCCTGCGCGCGAGAGTTTTCTGTTGGGCTAGGACTGCCATGTTGCTTTAGCTGCAAAGAGGTAGCGTGTGACTGGTTAACCGATCGCTCCTGAAGAACGACTCGCTGCTGTGATGAGATGGCCGTAGTAGCTAAGAGGGGGATATCCTCTGACGGCACGCACAAGGGTTGGTGTTGGACTTGCATTGCGGCTATGGCATGTACTGGAAGTAAGCAAATGGAATGATAAGGGTAAGAATGACGGCTGTCGCAGAATGTAACGAGTGTCAGGCAGTTGGAGCAATGAGCGACTGAGGGTGGTGATTGATGAAGACGAGAATGTATCTGAGTATGTGGCGAAGTAAAGGTATGCAGATAGTTGGCAATGATATAAAGTGCGGTCCAGATGACCAGCCCTAGGCAGGAGGACTACATGACAGCCTGCACCGACTCTAGGGTGCAATACGACACCCACTAACCTCCAAATGGCAGAGGGGTCAGTCAACGAGGTAACATGGCCATTACCATGAAATTAACAAAACGTGCGTCGTGCCGTTGTTCACACCCGCCATTTCGCTTGCCACCCAAGTAATTACACTCATCGCAATTCCATCACCTGCTGGAATGGTAAATATGATAAGTTAGCAGAGGGAGCAAGGGCATCAAGTCGACTGCCTCCAATTCGACCGTCACCTGATTGGCCATGTGCGAGGAGAGCCGCTAAGGAATGCTCAGATCAAGAATGGATGTCAGTGGTTGCGAACAACAAACTACGTCAGCCAGCGTGATCGACAAACGTCTTGTTCGTGACCGCCTTACTCCCCATGTTTTGGAGTAATCTGAAACGCGGTGTGGTGACCATGCCCATTGATTCACTCCTCTGGAGATATACCCTGTCGTGGCTTAGAAAACGGTGATCTAGATATAGAGTTCATGTGCGGCGGGGGCAAAGTACACTACTACTTTGAGCATACTGCGGCGAAGGGCGGCCTAGCCTCCGTAGTCGGAGAGCAAGGGATGGCGTCAAGCTTGACAGTGTCGCGCGCGCAACACCTACCAGAACACGCTCGCGTTCACTCATCTAGATCATCGGTGCCTGCAACGTTAAACTTTTTGCGACCACCTTCTGTCAGGCGTTGGAGGGCGACCTTGTTGGCCTGTGCTCCCACCTTCTGCTGCATCTTCTCCAGCTCCTTCTCGGGGTCATCAGATTCAGCCTCTGCAAATGCAAGAACCAACCGACGGCCCAGCAAGTGAGTGTTTTTCAATGCGTTCATGGCGTTGACGGCGTCGCGTTTCGTGGTAAACTCTGCGAAACCAAAACCACGTGAAGACGCATCAAACTTCTTAGGCACCCGAACAGACCGAAGCTGGCCGTAAGGGGTGAATAGAGCGCGAACATCCTTTTTCTGCGGCCTAGGTTAGCACGGGCTATGTCAAAGTAATAAAGGGATCTTACGCTGGCTTCAAAGGGCAAGTTTTTAATGATGATTTTCGTGCTTGCCGCCTTCTTGGCTGCGTCCTCGTTGCGACGCTCTTCAGCCGCATCGGCGCCTTTGTGGGATGCCTTTATCAACAGCTTATGTCCTTCAAGATCGTGGCCATCCATGGCTCGCAAAGCAGCAGTAGCAGTCTCGGGACTGTTGAACTCGACGAAACCGAAGCCCATTGATAGCACACCGCGTTTAGGATCCATCTTTGTCTTGACTGTCGCGCTGCGGAATCCAGACAGAGGCTTGAACGCCTCGGTGAGACGCTCGGTAGTTGTGGAGAAGTTCAGGTTCCGTACATACAGTGTAGCGGTGTTTGTGGCCTCGGGCTCAGGAGCATCCACAAGCAGGTCGGTCGCAGTTGGTTTTACGACAGGCTGTTCTGAGAATGTGGTCTGCACAAAGTTGGTTGCTACACCTTCCTTGAACAGATCCTTGGGGGCCTTTTCCAGATACAAGATTGAATCCTTCATCTTCCGGTACGACAAGGACATAAAGGCCGTCTTCGCTTGGGCGACATTGGAAAACTCGACAATGGCCGTCATTCCAGTGGGCGGCATGAGGAACTTGGTCACAGTGCCATGCTCCTCGAATAATTTACGAAGCTCGTCAGGTGTTACAGTGTGAGGAACGTTCTTGACCAGAATAGCAAGGTCACCTTTGGCGCTTCTTTGAAACGCCTCCAGGTCAACGCCATGCTGGGCAAAGTAGGACTTTGTCTCTTGGATGATGTGTGTCTCAGCATGAGCTTGTCTGACTGCAGCATCTGCGGATGTGGGGTCGAGCAGTTCAGCCTTGCTGATGCCCATGCGTCCTGCAATGGTGGACATGACTGCATCGGCATTCAAGTAGAGCGAGTTCCAGTTGAATGTGGCCTTTGCGGCATTCTGCTTTTTCCGGATCTCCTTCTGCTTCTTGAGGGGCAGTTTTGAGATCTCGTACTCGTCAAGCTTGGTGTCTTTCTTTGCTTTTGCCGATATGATGTGAAGAAGACGACCTTGAAATATGGTATTGTCGTTGTCAAGGTATGCCTCAACAGCGTCGCTTGGGTTTGCGAACTGGACAAACGCAAAGCCTTTGCCCTTTCCATCGGCCTTTTGCAATGGCACATGCACCTATACTCGTCAGCAACAGTCATCAAATAGTTGATAATATAAAGAAGAGGGTTGCCGCTATCAGATAAGAAAGACATCTACTAAAATACTTTCACAAGGTAACTTCAAATGCCGAAGCATCAGTTGTCCCTATCTTGACGTTCATCATTGCATGGGCGGAGAGAAAAGATACATGTTGACTTACTTCTTCAAGAGCACCGTGCTTTGAAAATTGTTGCCGGATCTCGTCTTCGGTTACCTCGTAGTGCAGATTCCGCAGGTAGAGTCGACCAGTCTCGCGGATCTTGTCCTCTTCGTCTGGCGCAGCAACGACTGCCTGTTCTTCAGTGGGTTGTTCTGGCTCTAGCTGTGCCTCCACCACGTCCTGTGAGGCTTTTGTAGCTGCAGGAGGCTGTGGTACCGGCGCTTGAAGTGCTGACGCGCCGGCTGAGGGCACTTCGTCATCCTCTACTAGCTCCAAGACTCTGTTGGTTCTTGACCGTAGCCAGTCCACATCTGACACAGGACCCTGATCGGCTGCAGACGCCTCTTGTACATCTTCCATGGGCTCACTGCCATCGATGTTTTGAGCTTGGGGTTCTGGTGCAGGCTGTTCGACGGGTGTGGGCTGTGTTGGGGCAGAAGCGGCGGGTTCTGGCGCAATCTTGGGCTTTTTCGAGATGACTTGATAGTCGTCATCGCTCTCATCTTCTGGCACAGCAACTTCGGCCACAGCCTCGTCGGCAGCGGCAATGGGCGCTTCGTTGAGCTGCTCATCGCCATTGGCCCACAGGCTCGTCTTGGAAGGCGGCTGATAGACCTCGAGGAACTCCTTCAACTTGGGATCCTGCTCAGCCTCGTTTCGTTTTCGCTTGAGGTCGTTCTCTTGCCGCGGCGGCCTGTACTCATCGTTGCTTGGCGCACTCTTCTCGAGCTTTAGCTGCCGTCGTGACTTTGGCAGTTCCTTGTCGGCAATCTGCGCACATTAGCCCCGCTGGTCACCGTCACAGTCGCAAAGTACATACTGGGCGCGCAATCTCAGCGTAAATCTTTGTGAGCTTGATAAACGTCTTGTTGAAGTACTTGACCGCCTTTGCGGCGTCCTCGGGCGTTTTGTAGCCGACATAGCCTATGCGGCGGTGCGGGAAGAACTTGACGTCGGTAATGGGGAACTTGGCAAAGTGTTTGCGGACGTCATCTTCGCTGAATTTAGGCGGCAGGCCGCGCACGAAGATTCGGGACGACTCCATGCTGTGCAATGAAGTTTGAGACCGGCTCGAATGTCTTGTCGGGCAAAAGTTCGCGTCCAGAAAAATTGTCCTCGTCGCAATCCCACACTAGTGGCGCTAGTGAGCGCTCGGGCCACGTATGCTAGGCCGCGCGCGAGCGCCTACTCAAACACCAACACAAGCAGCCTTACAACAAACATAGCCTCTCTCACAAGACACCAGCCGTATAAGACTGCGCCCGTTCCGTAAATCTAATTCCATAATCTTTTACCCGCATAACACATAAACGTCTTCAAAATGGCAAGCGAGAAGTCAGATACCCACAAGCAGGAAGGTGAGACCCTTTGTTTAAGCCGGTACTTTTGAAAGAGCACGAGCTAATAGGATATGCAGCCCAGATCAAGTCGGCCGACATGGTACAGCTTATGCAGTCACTTTTAATTCTCGTTTCCTGACACGGGCAACAGAGCGAAGAGATGCAGCAAGAAGCTATTGAAGTCGGTGAGTTACCCTCGTTCCGTATGCGGCTGACACAGAAGCTGACATCTCGTAGCAACGATGGCTATGGAGCAGTTCACTATTGAGAAGGTGGGTCCTTTACCCACCCGATCCGAGACCTTGTTAGGGCCTCAACTAACAACCGTCGTATAGGACATTGCCCAGTACATCAAGAAAGAGGTCAGAAACATGATTTGTTTAGCATCCAGCGCGTGCGCTAACCTATGTGTAGTTTGACAGCCGAAAGGGTGCCACATGGCACTGCATCGTAGGCCGCAACTTTGGAAGCTTCGTCACTCATGGTATTTTCACCTTCCATCCAGTATATGACCGATAGAAACTAACCTGACATCAGAGACGAAACATTTCATCTACTTCTACCTCGGCCACTGCGCTATTCTGCTGTTCAAGACCCAGTAAGCGCGTGCAAGTGATCAAGGTACCCTCGGCCTCTGCCATTCCCATGTTCCGTCACCGTCAAACCACTGCCCCATGGGTGACGACGTTTGTCCCGTCCCAACTCAGGGTTCCAAGGCGTCTAGCCGTCTAGATTTGGTTAGATGTGAGGATCCACGCCGTCTTCGCAGTATGGGTGGCAACCTGCCAACACGATTCCGGGGCTCTGTTGTTCAATGGCGTTTTATCAGGGCACCATGTTGAGGTCGCAGTATCCATCATAACGACTATCACGAGTCTCCTTTGCACAAAACTGGCTTTGGAGGCTTTCAGGTACTATAATAAAGCGTTCTTGCTCATATCCTGGGAAGTGAACATGTTAGCTCGTGAGGTGGTGATCAAATGACTGCCAACAGCTGCGAGGCGCAGCGTTGGTGGCGCCACAGGACGTGTCATGACCGGATACTCGATGAGCTATCCCACAACTACAGCAAACTAACCTATAGTATCACAGATACTCACATCTTGTTATCTTACTCCCAACCCGCGCTTCCGCTGTCTTCCACCCAAAAGCCCGGTACAAGATGAAATATGCAGGCGCGTTTATCCCCAGGATCGGCGGACCTAGCCGCTAGCCCCATGCAGACGCGGCCAAGTGTGGCTGATGGTCTGTGATGACGCAGCCTTTCCCTCGGCGCCAATGTCACCAACCGGAGACAATTCAAGCAACGGAACCGCACAACCTTTAACCTGTCCTCTTACCACCTTATTCTCTCTTGTATCGACCTCGGCGACAACACGCGACACGGATTCACGAGAAGATATATACCCACGTACACGCCAACTAGCGAGGTGATTTGGAGCTTGGTACGGTACCTAGACACGCTGGTCGAAACACACGCGACATCACTCCACCGAAACACGAGCGCGAGCTTCCGGCACGAAAGATCCTACATATCCGCACGCACGGCGAAGACAACTGTTGATCGTATACCATATACCATCTACAACACTCGCGCATCCAGCGCGCATAAACCGCAACCATGTTCTTCTTCTTCACATGCGGAACACACAGTACGTCCGCCTCCCAACACCGGAATACCCCATACCTTCCACCAGCCCAACGTTGGCGAGAAAGAGAGAGCAACACCAAGGCCCTTGATATGCACACAACATCAGACATCAGTCCCGCTAACAAACACCCCAACAGCCTTCACATCCAAGCTCTCCGGCGCAGAACACATAACAGTGCAATGTCAAAACTGCGGAAACTTTAGCGGACGGTATGTCCACCCTCCCACTCCCCCACCGTATCCCCATACCCGTTCCTCCTCTCCCCCACCCTCCATTCTGCAATCTTTACCCAGCTAACACCCAAACAGAGTCATGAAACGCTGGGAATGGTTCACCTTCTGCTTCATCCCCGTCATCCCTTTTTCAATCAAACCTTACAAGGAAGTCGGATGCCACATTTGCAACTTCTGGCAGGATATAAAGTATCGGCCTGATGTGCAGGCGCAGATAGGTCAAGGGGGTGCAAGTCAAGGTGGTGCTGTTATGATGGCGGGAGGTAACGGGGCCCCTGGTGCTCCTGGAGGTGGTGGAGGATACGGTCCGCCGCCGCAGGGGGTGCCGCAGTATAAGTGAGGGCGGGATATGGGGATGATAAGGAAGAGTAGGAGATGCAGATACCCTAAGAAAGAGGCAGTGTTGGCGGACGGTGATTCTTTGGCGTTTTGGGGGCAACGAGGGTCTCCGAGTCATGGGGAGCGAAAAGAGACAGAGATACCACCTACATTTTCCTTACTTGTTCATTCTTCAATTTGATAATCAAAGTTTAATGTGCATATACTACTGATTTACTACTTTCTTGCTATCCCGTCTACCGTCCTCGTTTCTCCTCACCTACTTCCCGTTTGACAATGGAACCACACAATGTGCAATGCACACCCTAATTCACCAACACGTATAATATCCATAGGAAAAAACAAACGCAAGACAACAATCACCGGTCCAGGACAACTACTCCGGCCTAGCCTCGGCGAGTGCTTAACTGCCTCTCATACAAACAACTACCTCCTCCCTCTCCATCTCTTCCTCCCTTTCAAGTTCCCCACTACCCTGCTCCTCTTCCTCGCCTTCAAACCCCGTCTCACTCCTCTCCCTCTTTCCCCTCCGCCTCTCATACTCGTCGCTTCCCGCATCGCCGTCGATGTTGCATTCGAGCGCCGCGTCTCTCTTCCTCTTTCCCATGGGTTCAAAGTCACTGGCGGTAGGATCAAGAGATTTATCCCCTCTCGGAGTCAATCTGATATCGCCGCTCGTTCGCTCTATGTGCCACGATCCGGTTTCTGTGGTAGGTCCACCGTGGCGCTCTGCGTTGGTTTGTTCGAGGCCTCTGCGCTGCGAGTGGGTGTTTGCTTTAGGAGTGGAAAGACTGCCGCCAAGCGCGAGTGCGAGTTCGGGACCCATGCCTTGGGTATCGATGCCTTGATTTGGGTTTCCGGTACCGTCTCGCTCGTCTTCTCGTCCGTGGTCTTGATGCTGATGCTGGTTTTGGTGCTTATGTAGCGTATTCGTGTCCCTAGGATCGAAACAAGCTAATTCTTCACCCAGCGCGGAGAAGAGCTGACGTTCCAAACGCCCCGTACTATCGATACTGGAGAGCGAGGGACTGTTATGTTTGTGCTTAGGACGAGGCGTTTTGAAGGGGGAAAGAAGACGAGGCACTGACGTGGTGTTCGTTGTGGTTGTAGTTGGGGCAAAAGAAGGATGGTGCAGATTGGGGTCGATTGCATCGACGTCTATGACTTCAACGTGGGACTGGATGTTGGATTTCTGGAACATGTTTTTGTGCAGAGAGTTATCGATGCCGACTGCCGGAAGTAGACTTTGATCGTGTCGTATACTGTGATCCGACAACTTTGGTAGATCAGACGCCATGCCTTCCTTTCTACTCCGTATATTCACTGTAGACGGACCATGTGCAGAGCCAAACTTGCCGAGTTGGGTACTAGGTGGAGGAGGTACTTCACTGCGATTATATCGGTGCATGCTTGATAGCGCGGACGAGGGGTCTCGCATTGTGATATCAGAATTAGCAGTATTGAGTCTCTGAGAGAAAGGATTGGGAGTCGGAACGCGATTTGCAATGGGGAACGGAGTGGGTAGACGCGCCTGAGAAGGCGGACAATTTTCTTTGTTGCTAGAGATGGAAGTTGGGTACATGGTTGGCGGTCGGTTCTTGAGCGTGTCATTCGAGTACTGCTTGCTAGGTGATTGCTTAGTTGCAGCGTTCCTTAGGGCACTGTTGAAATCTGGGTATGTCGATTTTCGTGTCATGAGTGCTGAAGTAGACCGGTTGGTGGGTCCATGATTTCCCATCTTGGGCGGATAGTATGTATGGGCTGTTGGGGGTCGGCTAGAGTGTCCATGGCGCTGATTGCTGAATCCGTTGAGTTGCTCATGGCTCTGTTTCGGTGGGCTCAAGGCTTCGATAATTTGACCTAGTTGGTCCTCTCGGAGCGTCACTACAAGTTGTCTGTCCTTCTCTTTAGTTGATCGTTGTTCATCCCAGTCGGTGCCTATACTCTGGTCGTACGGTGGTATGTTGTTCATCCATGGTGGACCCGACCTTGATTGGTGCGACGACGTGTACATGTAATCGTACATGGGCATATCGTTTATTGATCCTGATGTTGTCGGTTTTGTTGACCAAGTATCCATGCTCAGCTCGTCGCCATCACCGAGCGAGCTCAAGGAGTCATCCCAAGTTCCTGTACGAAAATTGCCTCTGGAGCCCGCCTGCAGCTTAGCAAAGTTTGAGATTGGCGGTAAGTGCGCATTGAGTCGTCTGCTGGGCTCCTGATTCTGCGGCCTGGCAAAGGCGGACTTGGAGGCGTGCGATAATGGTGACTGCATGTGTACATCTGCTGCAACAGGGCGGGACTTTGGGGTCCAAGAGATCGTCGGTGATGTCCGAGAGAGTAGTATATCTCGATCTTGCGCATTGGGGAAATATAAAGGATTGCGTATTGGCCATGAGATACCAGCACGTTCTAATA
The DNA here is from genome assembly GCA_014334815.1 of Pyrenophora teres f. maculata. Taxonomy (NCBI): domain Eukaryota; kingdom Fungi; phylum Ascomycota; class Dothideomycetes; order Pleosporales; family Pleosporaceae; genus Pyrenophora; species Pyrenophora teres. The sequence goes on along the minus strand of CP060579.1, from coordinate 1,340,809 downwards.
TGTCTGCTACCCATTAGAACCTGATGACGAGTAAAACAGGTCTCCAAACCTTTTGGAGCATGTTGAAACGAGAAGCAAGCGATATCGTTAGTAATACCAAGATCCATGTCCCCAGGACTATTTGTTTTGCCGATCAGCTGCTCCGAAAGCATGATCTTTATCCGCCCATTGGGATCGCAAGCGTCCCATGAGTTCTGCATGAGGGTATGTTGATGGAAGGGCGGAAATTGAAGGCAGAGTTTCTGGCGACTGGTAGGATGTTCGGTAAAGGCGAGTGACCTCCTCTCGTGCACTTCAATATGGTCAGAATTATTGTTTATTAAATCAGAATGTTGCATCGTACCAATTTCTTGAGGCCACTTGGAATGGATATCGAAGAATCCGCGGCTATGGTAATGAGCGTTTGCCCCGAGTTTTGCCATTGAAGGCATGGCTTACAAAACTCTAGCCCCATCGACGATGACCTGAACTGAATACACAATTTTCTGGTTGGCCTTTCTGCGCGACTCGATGATCGGCGAGGGTTTTGCTCCTGTAGCCCATGAATGTATTGAGACGCGAAACGGGGTCGATGGCGGAAGAGAGCTGATGTAGCAGGTCAAGGTTGGCAGTGACAGCCCATCTGCAAAACGTTAGTAGGTTCATCATACTTTACATTTGAGCCTCATGGAAATGAAGAAGCTTACATTCTTCTGGTGAGACGTAACAAGCCGTCTTGAATTCTTGTGTAGGCACATGAGAATCTTTCGGAAAGAGGATCACATCCCAGTCGTCGTATCGCATGGCAGGCGTGCAATTGTTGCTGTTTAGATCCAAAAGTTCAACAAGCAATTTGCGGTTGTTCCGGCGAGGAGTTTGAGAGGATGACAGAGGATCGTTGGCGGATCGGACTGCGCGACGTAGGGCACGCCGAAGGGTTCACGATGAAGAAGGCACGATTGTCTGGACCACGTCATAGCGCTCCAACATGGTGGCTCTTGAGCATCTTGATCGATCTGTGATTGTAAGAGCCTCGTATGCGCTTGCACTGTCATCAGGGAAGCACATGTTTCGCATCTTGGTATGGATATGGTGATAGCATTGATATACAATCTCATGACGCGTAAATACCATGGCCGTTTTAGTGGCGGCCCGTCCGCCTTTTTGATCTAGCTTTTCCGTTTCTCGTACATTTTAGAGGCTTGGAATCCAAACTCGAAATCCAAGACACGCACTGACTCTAGAGATGGGCGTCTTTACCATTGCCCTGTTGCGCGCTTACCACAGCAGAAAGAAACACACCATCGTTCAAACGCCTGCTCTTGTGGCTTGCTATACCATATAGCCACACTCGCCAGACGCCTTGCTAAAGAAGTACACATTTGAGTACCAATATGGACATCCGTGCAGTGTTACATGAAGTCAAACTCCCAAACTCCATGCTAAAGCGGCAAAGAGTACATGACATAGGTATAACCGACGTGGATTGTGAACCCACTACTGCTGGGAAGGCAGCTGCTGTGAAAAGGCCGAGTTGAAGTCGGAGGCTCCGTATCCAGGGTTGTTGGGGCCGGCAGACTGAGGTGACATGTAACCACTGTAGGCGCCGGGACCGGCAGGGTTACTGTTCTGTCCGCCCTTTGCCTGACCGCCGGCAGGGTTATTCGTCGTGGGCGAATATGGTGAAGGCATCCCAGACTGGGCGTTGAAGCTGCAACACAAACGTTAGCATCGTGTCTACTACTATACTGGAAAGGCTGGCAACCATAGACATGCTAACAAAACTCGGCAACGAAATACTAGGATGCACTTGGAGCAGAAGTTCAGAATCAACAAAGCAAGCAAGCAAGCAAGCAAGCAACAAAATTCGCAAAAATAAAAAGACTCGTGTGATTGGAATGTTAGCCAATCCTGCTTGTAGCAGCGCACATTCGTGAAAATAAGGCAGTTGACAGAAAGCAGCATCCGACCCATGCATGACTAGCTACATCCCAAATGCTCCCTGAAAGAGAGTAGCACGCTCAGAAAGAAAAATCCGAATGGCAGAAGTGATGGCCTGTTATACAAAGACTCCCTTCTATGGCCCTCCAGCAAGATTGGTGTCGTCAGAAGAAGTCGAGAACTTTTGGAGAACCGCCCGTTATAGTAAAGACCAAAAACGCTCGAAATTCATTATGCCGAGTCATGAAAGGGGTCATTGCAGTAAGCCAACGGGGAGGAATCATGGATGAAGCGCCATGCGAGCAATACAGAGGGAAAGAGTGCGCTTACTGTAGCAAAGTCAGTATTGCCAATGTGTGGAAGAGGGCTGGGGGTGTCGCATGTTGACAAGCGCAATGGCCTTGGCAGCATGTTGTGCCACCCGAGATTGATCAAGGACTTACCTTCATCATAGGACCGTAACCGCCAGCGCCGCCATAGGGGTGTTGCGGAGGCATGCCCATTCCGGGACCGAATGGCACAGGTGGAGGTGGTGCAGGGCGGTAAGGGGTGCCAGCGGGGCCCGAGTTGTTCTGTGAGCGACCCCAACTCAGACGGACGCGAGAGTTGCCGATCGGGTAGCCTTGCATCTGGTTGATCGCCATCTCGGCGGCATGGCGCTGCACAAACTGGACGAAGCCGCATCCCTTGCCTGGAGGGATCTTGACGTACGTAATCTCACCGAAGCCCTGGAAGAAGGATCGAAGCTCATCCTCGGTGACATAGCCAGAGAGACCGCCGACGAAGACAGTAGTGTTGTTGGGGTCAGTGAACTGGTTCATGGGCTGAGGAGTACCGTAGTAGCCTCCCATTGGGGGCGCGTTCATCGAGTACATGCCCATGCCAGGGCCGCCGCCACCTGGGGCATGCCCATTCCACCGGGACCGCCGGGGCCACCGCTCTTGTTCTTGGGAGTAGCGGTGGAGATGCGCATTGGGCGGTTGCCGCAGTAGACGCCTTGCATCTCGGTGAGAGCCTTCTGTTGGTCATCTTCGCTGGCGAAGCGGACGAATCCGTAGCCGCGCGACATGCCGCTGATGGGATCGGACATGATCTTTGCCGACTTGGTAGACGCGTACTTGTTCTGGAAAAGCTGGACGAGGACGAATTCGGTGACCTCAGGGCCCAAGTCTCCAACGAATACGCTGAATTCGGGGCCACGCTCGTCCCGGCTGTTCAAGTCATTAGCCATGCGCGTGTGTTTTCAGGCTTGGGACACTTGCCTCCGGTCAGCAAGACCACCTCCAGAGGCCCAGTTCAGCTTGAAGGGGCGGTTCGAGTTGGGGATCAGTGAGCCATTGAGGCCGAGTGCCTTGGCAGCAGCATCAGGGCTGGCAAAGTCAACGAAGCAATATCCAGCATTGCTGCTATGCGGTAGTTAGCCTGGAGACTTTTTCCGTGCGAGATATCTATGCTTACCCGGAGAACTTGTCGCGGATCATCTTGACATTGACCGTCTCGCCCATGTTGTACCAAATGCTGCGCACAAAGTTCTCGTCGATCCACGGCTCGAGCTCACCCATCCTGTAACCTGTTAGAACGGGACTGGGGACCCAAAATTTTGCTCGTCACCCCGCGCGCCTGTGAAGAACTCACCAGAGAGTGGTCTTGCCAGCGCCCTGGCCTTGACCATCGCCGCCAGCGCTACCGGGAGGGCCCATGTTTCCCTGTGGTGCGAAGCCATTGCCAGAAGTGTCCATAGGCTGGCCCATGTCGCCGGGCTGCGGGGTCGGGTTGTTCATGTCACCCTGGGGCTGGCCCTGGGGGAACTGGTCGGGGTAGCCGTTGTTGAAGGACATGATGAATAGATCAAGCGGGGTAATCGGTTGAGCTAGCGGAGGTGGGGAGTAAGGGTATGAACTCTAATTATGATGGAGATGTGTGAGAGTCGGTTATATTGCCTGCGCACGAAAAGCAATTGTTAGCGTCGGTGAGTGGACGCACAATGGGAACAGGCAGCGGTTTGCAAGGTGAAGGCAGAGATTAGGGGTTTTGGGCTGTACTTACCGCGTGGAAATGACAAGAACAGGCGCAAAAAGCTGGTGGGCCACAGACGCAGCTGGGTACGACCAAGGAGACAGTGGGAGAAAGCCGCAACAGTAACTCCAGGCGGCGGCCGAAGGAGTGGGTGGGTAGGTGAGGGGGATGGAGCGAGTGACCGTGAGGAAGCTCGAATGAAATCTAGGCGGGCGGTCAGTAAGGCGTCTCACAGTGAGGCATCACATGCTGCGGTCACGACAGGTGCGCACCGCTCGCAACCAGCCGACAGCGAGCAGCGAGCAGCGAGGGCGCGTCCGACGACGTGACTCTGCCCCTCGGGTGCATCGCGAGCAGCAGCGGACGCGAGTAAGTCGACGCAGACGGGAGACGGAAGACGTCAGCGGACGGTGCGCACACGGGCAGCAAGCGGAGGGGACCCCAATTGAGTGTGCGCAATCAGCGTGTTGGTTATGCGTGTGCACGCCAGCTGTGCAGCGGGCGCGCGCCAAGGCGAGATGAAAATTGTGCGAAATGCATACGCACCGAAGAAGCTCAAGGACACCGGCGTAAGAGGAGGAAGCAGATGGAATCCAAACAACACCACGCAGTAAAGAGATCAGACAAGAGACCGCACTGAAGATGGCAGATTCGACTGTGTGGGGAAGAAGGTTGGGTGGGGTAGAAGAGCAGAGAGCAGCAGATGATGTGCTGCCGAGAGAAACCGCTAAGTTTGCGCCGCTCGGTAGCGATGCGCAGTGCGGACCTGGGGACGAACAGCCCAAGGACTTTTTGGTTCGGGCTGGCACAAGCTTTGGAGATCGATACAAGGGATTTGGACGCCCAAGCATGCGAATGGCGACTGTGCGAGTGGCCCGTCCTACCTCGCCGCAGATGCTCTACCAGGCTGCCACGCTGTTCACCCGCCGCCAGATTGGCCCGTCGCTTCTTTCGAGGGCGGTGCGGGATGCACGATCTGCTGTGCGTTATTATTAGAGGCCCACCCCCTGGGCCGCTGCGATGACTTGCAGCTGGGAGCCGTCACTGGAGCTGGAGCGGGGTGCGACTTGCAACGTTGAACACCAAGAGCCGTCTTGTTTGGTGTCTTGGAACAGATGCCGTACGGGGGGGGATATGGGCAGTAGTATGCGCGAGTCTTGGGCACCCATTACCCCTCTACCAGTCTACCAGTCTACCAGTACGACTGCTTCGCACGCCGTTTGTTGGCCTAGGTAGAGCCAGACCCAGGTGCGCATACATGCCTACATACCCACGCCGGTCGAATCAAATGCCTGTACCGTCAGCCAGACCTCCATCTCCTCCCAGTGGTCATGGTCGTGGTTGTGGTCTGCAGCTAGAGCACAACCATGACACGGCCAAATTGGAAGAGACAGACTAGTTACGCTGAGGACTCTGGTTGATTCATTCTTCTCATTAGTCTCGGCACTTCCTCTCTAGGCCCGAGTCACGAGACATCCATTTGCCGACTACACATTGTCCGCGTCTGAAGCCAGGATGCATCATCAACCACACAACGTAAAATCAAAAACACAACCTTGCTGCATATTAGCTACATATCCATTTAGTGAAGCTCATCATCATATGCATACATGTATTGCAAGTGGTATCCTCTCATGACAAATCCCGTGACGTCTCCCACTCACACATCTCTACAACGCCTGGCCAGCCAATTTCTCCGGGATGCCCGCTGCAGCCTTGGCCTCTTCTTCGCCCATCTGCTCACGACCCTCGGCGAACACCTTGTCGAAATCGTACTCAAACCACCTGATGTCTGGGTTCAGCCCAGCAAACTTCCACTCTCCATCAATCTTCTTATACCAGTGCATGTTGAAGCTGTGCGCATGACCCTTGACCGCAACCTTTGTGCGCGACTCATCCGTGTACCGCTGGTGCGGCACGCGCAGTTGGTGGTACCCGATCATCTCGTCGTCGGACGTCTTCTCCCACCGCGTACCGCCGATGAAGTGCTGCGTCTTGAGGAGAGGGTTGCCGAGCACGGCGGGGTCAGAGGCCATGGCTACAAACTCGTCTGCGGGCATCGACTCCCAGAGTTTGTTGAGGAAAGAGCGATAGTCGATCCGGAGTGTTGGGGCAATGCATTTGCTAAGACGCTCCCAGTCCTATCAATGGATGAGTGGGGTGCTCGTTACCGCTGAATTACTCAAACTGACCTTGCTATCGTAGCTGTCCGCCCATTCGTAGCATGCCGACTGGCAGCCCATGACATCTAGTTCTGTTAGTCATGGCTATCAGAAGTACATTGCAAACACACACCCTCGAAAGTAGGCTTGAATTTTGCGTTTTCAAACATGATGATTTTCGTTTTTGTTCAAATTGATAATTTGATTGTATTGAGAACTTGGTATAAGGTTCAATATTGCGTTTGTACCTATTCATTACATACTTCCAAGCTCTTTATATCTGCTGTGTTCCATCTTCAAGTGGTGTAAACTGCGTCGTTTGCGATGAGGTAGCTTCGGATCCCCACCCCACGGCGGCCCGCCCGCCGTCCGCACATTCCAGCCTGCCGATGCCGTGCCAGCGGCAACGACGGGGCCGGCCAGCTTCTTGGAACATACTGAGTTCCTCAGGTTTCAGTGTGCTTGCGGGGGCAAGAAAAAGTGGTTGCATCGAGTGAATGCCGCGACCCCTCGCGGAGTCGCGGGAAAAGGAAAGCGCACGGTCCAGGTAAATGCCAAGACCTGGGGCCTTCCGATGCTGCCTCAGGCAGACTCTAACTATCCGAGATCCCACAAGAAACCATATCCACCGCTCGTTACAACAACTGCACTCAGTTGGCCCAGCACGACTCTTTAACTCGTGGACCGAGCGTGCACATTGCACGTATGGTGCTCAGTCACTTCAGACTTCTTGGCGTTTGCACTCAGCTCTTGCAGTGCTTGGTTCGAGGCTGTGAATTAATTCAAGTTCTGGCAAATATATATATCCAGCGAATCGTCACTTCCGCAGTTACTTGCTCCGCCTCTTCTCTTCTCCATCGCAGCCCTACAGTGCCGCATGGCACACTGCCTTGCTTTGACCGGTGCTGATTCATCTCCTCGAGGATAAATGATTGGGCTGTGACACTGGTTTTCAGCTCCAAGGTGTGGCGTGGTGATAGCGTACGCGCTGAGGTAATCGAGTATGCAGTCGTACTGCGCCCCAGCAAGTCATCTGGCCTCTCAGCCCTCAAGCTTCTGAGATGAATATATGTCGCCGATTCATGATTTTAGCTGAAGCCTACCGGTGACAGATGCATCCGCCATTTTGCTGAGTTTCCTCATTCGTCTTATTCGAAGTCTTGAACGTCTTCCTGTCCATCTCGCCCATTGTACAGTATATACAGCTATGCTACGGCGAAAACGGCTCTCGGAAGAAGAATGGTTTTTCTGGGATAAAAGAGTCCTGAAGACCTGGGCCCCACCAGCCTGGTGGAGCGTGAACGGCGACGTCAAGAGTCCTGAAGATTATGAGAAAATCAGGGTCGCATATGTCACGGCAGAAAGTTGCGCCAACTGCGCCAACCTACGCGCTTCGAAGGTCAAAATGAGATTTAATCTTCAGTCAGTAATGTTATCTGCTAAAGATGGATGTGCTGGTTGTGTGTTACTTCTCAGCGTCCTACTAACTTGCATCTCGATAAATCCCCGATCGCGCTGGGGATTTCGTGAGGCATTCTCAATAGTATGTAAAATGAACAACTCAGAGATGCTGGTGATGGACGAAGTGCACAGTTCTTTTCAAGTAAACACTTTGCCGAGTGCTTCCTGTATGTATATTTGCGCCGTGATTGATTTGTGTTAACAAATACATCCAGCCCAGAAGCATCACTGGCGCATTCCGATGTTGCCTGAAAATCAGGAAAATACCCACCACACAGGATCAGATCATTCACTAAGGTGTGCTCAGTCTTGGCTACTGGCATGCACACGTGAACAGAAAACCAGCTCAGCTCTACCAACTCGAGTAGTTCACATCAAAGGCTCACAGGATGTAAGACTCTACCAGTCCAAGCGCGAAGTCAAGAAGTATGTCTGTCTCAGCCATTGTTGGGGCGAGGTCGAAATCATCCGGACCAAAGATGCAACTTTAACCCAGTACGAGAAAGGAATTCCCTGGGAAGACCTTTCTCTCACATTTCAAGAGGCGATCACGTTCGCTTTCCGGCTAGGCTACGAATACATCTGGATTGATTCGCTCTGTATCATCCAAGATAATGATGAAGATTGGCGACTTGAAGGAAGCAGGATGTCGCAAATCTATACTGGTGCGGCTCTCACGCTTGCTGCGACAGCATCAAGTGATGGATCTGGTGGATGCTTTCGTCGATGTGAACGGCCCGCCCTTACCCACGTCTCTTACCCTGCGGCGGACGGATCAAAAATGAGACTCGGTGTCCGACTCGGCGTTGAAAATACCAACTGGCACGGTGCCCGTCTCCCATTGCTTGGTCGTGCTTGGGCCTTCCAAGAACGTCTCCTTTCTCACAGAGTGCTTCACTTTTTGGAAGAGGAACTCTTGTGGGAATGTAGACAGAACACAAGTTGCGAACTATTTGCGCAAGGGAATAATGTCTGGGAGCATGAAATCAGACATAGTACAAGCTCCTTCAAGAGTATATTGTCACTAGATAAGATCGGAATAGTGCAGAAATGGCAGGAAATTATCTGCCAGTATTCGGCGCTGCAGTTGACCAAAGAAGACGACATTTTCCCGGCGTTACAAGGAATTGGCAAGTATATGTCCGAGTATATCAGGTCGAACTATCTAGCCGGGCTGTGGGATATTGACCTTATCGAAGGCTTATTGTGGTACACTACATCACATATCAGACCACTTAAATGGCGCAGTCCTTCATGGTCTTGGGCATCCTTGTTGGGTCCTGTAACATGGCATAGTATAGCATGGGACAGATTTCCATTCACTCCTTACACCTCACTTGTCTCAACCCAAATCGAACCGGTGGACTCAGATACGTTTGGGGCGCTGAAATCTGGCCGGATCACATTACGAGGCCGATGCTTCAACGATGTTGACGAAGGTGTCTTTTGTACAACTCCGACCGATCATACTGGAAATGTCATGTATATGACTGGCTCGACTTGGATGTATAAAGAAGTCCAATATATACAAGACTGCAAAGTCTTTGATGGCGTACGACCGCATAGCAAACCTCTGGTTCCAGGGCAGCGAGTAAAAACACTTCTCATGGGCGACACTGGATCTGGATGGACATATCATTTCCTAGTCCTGCGGCCTGTAGCCATGGCAGAGAATACATACGAACGTTTCGCTTATATGATGCTGGGCCCATGGGATTTCGCACCGGGCGGCCCCCGGTCCTTGTGTGCACTGGGCGAAGAGGAGATCATACACATTATCTAGCTACCAAGTACATAGCTAGAACTCGTTCCTTGGCATCGAAACGCCACGAGAGCATCGCCATCAACCTCCTACGGAATCACCATTTCAACTGCTCTCCCCCCTCGCTTATGACTCTAAACGACACAACTATCCACAGAATCACTATCAACGATGTTCCCTCACGGCTTATCATCACACGATCAATACCTTTCCTTATGTCATCACAAGTCGCGGAAAAAAAAAGCCCCAAGAAAACCACAAAAACAAGGAAAAACTTCATCTCCTCTCCACATCATGCCTTTGTCTTTTGTTACAGGGCAGCCGCCCGCTAGGTTACAAAGCGTTTCTTGTTCTCGTATCAGGTAGCGGTAGTTGCTGTTGATGATGATGATGATGATTCAATTTGATAAACCATGAGATACAATCAATAAACCACCCTTGAGAGACTTTTCATGATGAACGGCTAATCAGGGAAAATCCACGGCTTCGTAATTAGACTGATTTCTGACGCCATTGATTATACTCGTTTCATCCATAAAGCCACAAAAAAGAAAAAGAAAAACAGGTATACATGAGCAAACGAGAGATGCAAAGAAAACGCGATACTCGTTCGTCTCAATTTTCAAGCCTCCAACCCCCAAACATCCATCTAATACACAAAGTACCCTTGCGTCAATGGCAACGTCTCCGCAGGCTCAGCCGTGCAAACCATTCCATCAGCCTCGACGGTATACGTTTCGGGATCGACCTTCATCTTCGGCCTGGTTTCATTAAACTTCATATCCCTCTTGCCTATATTCCGGCAATTCTTGACCGCTTCCACGCGCTTGCGTAAGCCGTACGAGTTTACGATGCCCGAGGCGACCGAGGCTTGCGAGACAAAGGGTTATACTGGAGGAAGGGACGAGAGGGGCGAACATGGGGCGCATGATGATGGGTTCCACGGTTGGGATTGAGGCGTTGGGGTCGCCCTGTTTGTGGGGGAGGCGGGTGTTAGTTGTGGAGTCAGAAGTGGGGATTAAGAGCATGTGTATCTGTAAGGGGAAAAAGAAGATGGAGGGGGGAGAAGACGTACCATCATGGCCCACGAGCAGAATCCGCTCTTAACGACCAAATTTGGTTTAACACCGAAATTCCTTGGTGTCCAGAGTACAAGATCTGCTACCTTGCCTACTTCGATACTGCCAATTAAAATGGCTCATTCCGTGCGCTATCGCTGGGTTGATCGTGTATTTGCTAATATACCGCTTTACCCTAAAGTTATCCGCGTCTGTGCCTTCGTCCTCAGCTAGCGCACCGCGTTGCACTTTGTTCTTGTGTGCGGTATTCCAGGTGCGGAGAATGACTTCGCCGCAGCGACCCATAGCCTGGGAGTCGCTCGACATCATGGATATGGCGCCGAGGTCGTGTAAAACGTCTTCAGCGGCAATTGTTTCAGCGCGGATGCGGGATTCAGCAAAGGCTACGTCTTCGGGGATATTGCGGGAGAGGTGGTGGCATACCATGAGCATGTCGAGGTGCTCGTCGAGGGTGTTGCGGGTGTAGGGTCTGGTGGGGTTGGTGGAGGAAGGGAGCACGTTGTCATGTTCGACGACGGAGATGATGTCGGGTGCGTGGCCGCCGCCGGCGCCTTCGGTGTGGTAGGTGTGAATGGTGCGGTTTTTGAAGGCAGCGATTGTGGATTCTACGAAGCCGGATTCGTTAAGCGTGTCGGTGTGGATGAGGGTTTGGATGTCGTATTCGTCGCAGACGGTCAGACAGGCGTCGATGGCGGAGGGGGTGGTGCCCCAGTCTTCGTGCAGTTTGAGGCCACAGACACCGGCTTCGGCTTGTTGCTGCAGGGGCCGGAGGTCAGAGTCATTACCTTTACCGGTGATGCCGTAGTTGAGGGGAAGAGTGTCAAGGGCTTGGAGCATCTGCTTGATGTGGGTTTTGCCGGGGGTGCATGTTGTTGCGTTGGTGCCGGTACTGGGCCCTGTGCCGCCTCCAAGCGCGGTCGTGATGCCAGATGCTATGGCTTCATAGGCCTGCTGGGGACATATGAAGTGGATATGGGTATCGAAACCGCCTGCTGTCACAATCTTGTGTTCACCAGCAATGACATCGGTGCAGGAGCCTACGATCAAGTTGGGATCCACGCCGTCCATGACATCTGGGTTACCTGCTTTGCCGATGCCAACAATGATACCATCCTTGATACCAATATCGGCCTTGTAGATACCAGACCAGTCGATAATCAGGGCGTTTGTGATGACGGTGTCCAGGGAATCTTTGTCCGATCGTCCTCCTGCCTGGCCCATGCCTTCTCGTAGCGTCTTTCCTCCACCAAAAGCACACTCGTCGCCATACTTGGTCATGTCTTTTTCCACCTTGATCCAGAGGTCGGTAGCACCGAGTCTTACTAGGTCACCAGTTGTCGGGCCGAACATGCTAATATAGGTCTGTCGCTCCATAGTACAAATGTCGATATGTGCAGCATCACCCTGTGGTTCCGGCTCATGGAGGAATCCTCCAGCCTGCAACTTGTCGACGATACCCTTTGCGACCGACATGTCCTCGATGAAGCCGGACGCGATATTGTTTCCACCCTTGATAATTTGGTTGCCCGCAATCTGTACCAAGGTAACCGTCCTTGTGTCGCCAGGCTCGAAGCGCACCGATGTGCCAGCGGGGATATCCAGTCGGTAGCCATGCGCTCGTACGCGGTCGAATTGCAGTTGCGGGTTGGTCTCGATGAAGTGGTAATGCGATCCGACCTATCATGTGTAAGCTGTGCGCTCGGCTTCCCTTGACTCGTACATACCTGGATTGGCCTGTCTCCCATGCTCTTGACATTGAGTTTGATCCTCTTGCGCCCCTCGTTCAACCTGATAGTTCCTGCTTCTCCCCTGACAGCTATGATGGCACCCGGTTGCTTTGTGTATTCGTATACATTGGAATCGGGCAAGGGAAACATGTCGTTGGACGGGATTGGCAGGAAGGAGCCATATAGGGCCCTCCCAAGGTCTCCATCTTCAGTACAAATGGGATGGTGGACTGTGACAAGATATGTGCCGGTAGGGAAGGTGCCTTCTACCATCATCTCCGCAAGAGAAGCGACGACCGAGGGCTGGACGTGGCGACGGCCCAGCATGGTCTTGCCAATGGCCATGAGGTCCGCGACGGTGTGGTTTCCATCCCGAATAAGCTGTTTGCGTTCAGCATGCGACGGAGAATATGCGCGGGCAGAGCTCGTACTTCCTGGAGGTTATTCGCGATCAGTGCCTATGGCTGTTAGCAGCGTCTATGCGACTGACTTGTGCGGTGACATACGGTAGCTTCGGCATGGTTCAGCTTCACGCCGCGGGCCAGTCGCCGTTGCGCTAGCAGGCCCAGCTGCGAGATGACGAGCTTGTCTAGCTGTTGGCAGGGTTAGCAGGTCACGACGACTCGAGATGCAACCACTAGAACACACTTCCTTGGGGACCAACTGCATGGCGCAAAATCACAAGCAACCAGAAGTAAACACAACAGACGCATCTGCGTTATTGTGGGCTGCATATTTGCCATATTCTACTGGTACTGCTCTGCCGGGTATGCTGTGGGGGCGTGTCCGGTTGCGATAAAGAGTGGTACTGATAAGGAGCCGGCGGTGATAAAGACGGGTACTAATAAAAAGCTGCGTGCGTGCGATAAAGACTGGTACTGATAAGGATCCCGTGCCCAATCAAGTAGTCATAGCTGTTACAAGCCAAACAGATATATCAGACCTCCGCGTGCCAGGCGCGGCATGACATACGCGTCGTTAGTTCCAGCAGTTGAGCATGTCGATCTACGCCTCATCTGGTCATGTGCCGTCTCTGTTTGGGTTACCATGTCTCATATTCTTCAGTTCGGTCTCGACTTGCTTATTTCTTTGGTCTCTTTTTTTTTCATTGCTTAGCATTGTATCAGCATCATGACTTCTCAATCTTCAGCTACCTTTTCTCTCCTCCAGCAGGTTGCGTCATGACATGGTTGAACGTCACATATCCGTGATGCCGCAAGAGGAGATTCATCCTCTACCTGCAACTTACCATGCACTCTCTGTTGCAGCACTTGAGAGGGAAAGACAATGATGAGAAGCTCCAGCAGCAAGAACTGGGTCCGCCTCCCAAGAGGAGCAGAGCAAAGCCTCGTCCCAAAGACCCAAATGTCCCAAGGAAACGCCTGCAGATCAACCAGAAATGCCTCTACGAACGTCGTTTGCCTGGCAAGGCGTACATATCCGCCCACGTCAACCGCCTGCAACATGGCTTCTACAAGTCCAACGCACTGCACGAGCCCGTCATCGACAACTTGTTCTTCGTTTCTGTGCACTTTGTCTTTCATCCCCATGACCCAGACGCGCATCGCTTCAAGAGCGCTGAGATCCAAGTGTCTGTCCATGGCGAAGATGGAGATCCTGACGAGAAGAAGAAAGCAGGCGAATCACATCCTCGGATTTTGAAGCATGCTCCCGAGCTGATGTTTGGCGCGGTTTCGCCAGAGAACCTTCAATGGAACTTTAGCTTGTCAAGCTCGCTAGGCGTATCTCAGGCCCCAGTATCTGCTACACTGAATCCGAAAGCATCCATGGCGAGTAGCTACAAGGTCTTTCATATGATGAGCATCCAGGGATCAGTGCGCTCAAAACAGAGCCCACTAGGCCCGGAATACGATGCAGAAGATGCAAAGGCTGTCTGGACACTGAATGAAAACGTGCTTCAAAAGTCAGGGCTACCGCGCGAATTTGATTTTGTGCTGCTGGTACAGAAGCCAGAGAATTGCAAGAACATGTACCTGTCAGTGGACCTGAATGCAGATGTTGGAGCCTGGTATGGCACATATCCTCAGTGGTACACCAACCTATCCAAGTACATGCCGACGCAAGACTGTACGCTCAACTTCAACGATGACATTGGGCAGCGTTTCCTTCCTTGTCAGCCAGGGCGAGGCTTCAACTTTGCAAATTTGATGCATACGCTGGACGAATACGTGATGATGCCGGGCACTGTGTATCCAACCACTGTAAGTCCTGCGGCTATTGAATCGACCCATCCTAATCATCACAGGGTACACGGGAAGGACAAATTAAGAACCCGAATCATATAGATTATCCACCGGTCGATGACTTCAAGGCCATCAAGGCTTCGTCTGCATCTGCTGTAAACAAGGACCTTGAATCGTCTTTGAACAAAAGGAAATCACCTATTCAGCGTCCAAGTCAACAGGAGCGACATAGCTGGGCGCCCGAGAATGTCAATGTCCGCGTGGTGTTGGAACATCAATACCCTCATGCCTTTGACCCGCGCCGATTCTCATTTGCGCAAAGCAATATGGAGCCAGTACGGTATCCCTCGATTCGGCGTAGAAAGTCACGAGCGGGGCTAAAAGAGTATGGCGCAAAGCAGGCTTTGCACGAAGCGGCTCATGATGAGCTCGGAGGTGGATAGAAGCAGCGAACATGTCGTCAGATTAGTCCTGCGGCACATGCACGCAACGCATACATGATGATATCACTGCTGTCGATCTGTACCGTATACCTCGTGCGTACTAGGACAGTGGTGTATTAATTTATATCTGGCAGACGGCAGCCTTGCCATTGGCGGCGGACGAACATGCAGTTCGCAGGGCACCGAGGGCTCGGCTATGTGCCCAGCTGATTGCCACAATGGCGCAAGATGCATCCGCTGTACGAGTAAAGACGACGGCCACGCAACCCTCAATCATCGATACTCCACATACTCTTCCAATAAATATCCCGATCCTGTGGTCGCGTGATGAGCTGAGGCTAAGACTCATCTCCCATTACGCCATGCCGGACCGTGGCAGCAGGAGGCAATGGGCCGGCAGCGACTGATTGGGTGCGCTCCTCTCCCGGAGCTTCCACAGCTGTGCCTTGAAACGAAATGACGGGCACGAGCAGCTTTCCTCGGGAGGCATCAAGTGGCAGACGCTTCTCTCTCGCCGCAGAGCGGTCGTGTCTTGTGGAGGGGTTCTGTGAGGTTTAACTGGCTGGCGGGGATAGCACGCCCCTGCAAGCTTCGCAGGCTTCCCACCACACACGGCGCCGCATCGCTCTTTGCTCACACACAACAACGCAGTAGGTGTAATGAAGCCTGGCAACAAAGCCCGGATGCGACAAAATGTGTGGCCTGCTGAGGTTTCGGGGGGCCTTTGTAGCCCCCACGGCTCGGGTTGGCCGTGTGTGTTTTCTTAGTAGAATGATCCTTTCCATGGTTTTCAGCCGTCATCGTCTTTCCTTCCCAGGTACTCGGTGAGAGACCATCGTGCCTTCCTCAGTCTATCGCGCGTTAGGCCATTGCGCAACGTTCCTTCTTCTTCTTCTTCTTTTCATCAGCGGGTAGACTCCGTAGCTTCGTCTTTCATCTATCGCTTCTAATCGTAATTTCCCGCCTTCTTACTTTCGCTGCCGAGCCCGGGCCCGATACATCTGACGTCGTTCCATCCCGATAAACACCAGACAACCGTGCGAGTACCGCTACTAAGGGTTCGAGATATTCTGTTTCTGCCGTTCTTTACCTGAATAAGGAAACAACGTTCAGGTTCAATTCGGTGACGAGGGTGATATCCAGAGGCTGCCGAGGTTAGCCAGGTGCACAGTGTACAGCAGGGACGACTGCTGATCAGAGTCTCTTAGCTACTGGATCTGCCCTGTACCAACCAATTCAATGGCATACATGTCGCCATGCATCCGCTAGAGCTCTCATCACGTCCCATTTCGAAGCAAAACAACGAATCCAAAGCCTGGAGACGGTCGCCACCTTACCGGTAATAGACCGTTGAGTATCTAGAACACCGTAAGACCGACCTGTGGCACTGAATGGATACCATGAACGATATGAACATGGCGGCATTCCGCCCCCGCTCGCTGTCACCGCAAGTCCCTGATCGGATGTCACCGCGAATGCACGCTGGCAATCCTATGACACCCGTCCACTCCCCACACCATTCGGTGACATCTTCTGCTTCCTCTCGGACTCCCATTCACGTCCTCACTATCCACGAGTATCGCAAGCAGCAACACACACCCACGCTTTTGCGAAAGGGGACACCACCAGGAAAGACTCTCCGGAGGAAACCTGCTGCGTCGACCTTGAGCAATATCGAACGAGCGCCTTCAGTAGCTCCTCCAGAGCGTTCGGAATCTGCTCCATCGCTGCGTCCTCTTCACTTTTCGCAATCGGCATATCAGCTCAGGTCGAACGAGCTGCATTTCGAGCAACAGCTGCCACTTGATTGGTCGCTTCGATCACAATCCGCGGTGCCGTTTGCGAAAACAGGTAGCGTATCAAGCATATCAACTACCAATTCGGTTAGTAAGGTACGTTACTTCAACTCGAGAAAGAGACTGCCAAAGCCGTTTGTCAACAGAGATCCTGCGGCTTTGCCTCCCCCACTTGCAAACGTACACTCCGCCCAACCACGGCGTTCGTCCCCACCGGCTGCCTTGAGCCTCTCGTCCACGGAGCGTACAAACTCAAGGGAAGCCCAGACCACATCTACACCCTCGACGTTTTCAGTGTCCCGATTCCCGCAGCCGCCTCGCTACACAGATCCGCTGTTACCTCCATCCCACAACGAAGGAGAGCCCACTTGCATAAACCCACGGCACTTTCCGACCACTGCTCCTGCAACACCACCTGCAACCCCTGCAATTATCCATTATCGTGGCGCATCGTTCGACTTGGTAAACCCTCATGATTCGCTGTTACTCCACGACATCGTCACACCCTCACGAGATTTCGACTCGAGTGACTATCTCCCTCTGCGGACCTCCGAAGACGCTTACTCCGAGGTACTAAAACCAATTGCTACTGTTGACATTGGCTAACAAACAACTAGATGGCGCCCAAACGAGCTGTGTACGGTGACTTACGTGCAGCACATGCAGGTATTCTGAGACGTCCCGAAGACTCTCCCAGCCAGTCCAATACAGACCTCCCGCTTCCACCAACACCCGCTGCCGTAAGCGCAAATTCGTCATCATACACTTCTCCACTCTATAGCCCCGAGTCAGATAATGCACACCCTCCGTTACCCGCCAGGTCGTCAGCGCGCGAGTCGCGTTTTTCCTTGAAAGAATTGACTCGCAGTCTCACTAGAAGGCTGGGAAAGACGCCAGTGAAGATACACAGCGAGGAGCTGCGGGACATGCGTGATCAAAACATCAGCAGGGCTTCAATCAGTAAGAATGGAGAGTACCCACGCCCGCTGAACCAGACATATGTCACTACGCCAGAGACCTCATACTTTCCGGTCGGCCCAATGTCTCCAATCACACCCGTCAGCCCCGCTTCGCTCGATGACTTCCACGGATTTTCATCCGGACGGAACGAGATGGGAATCTCGCAAAGGGACGAAGAAGATGCGGTTGAGGTAGAGCCACTCTCTTCCATGATACCAGACGACCCATCTATTCAGATCGGGCGAAATGAAGACTCCCAATTGCCATATTCTGTGGAAGGCGGCTTTGCGAAACCATACTACGACGACCTTGACTCAATATACCCGAGCTCATCCATCTACA
Source organism: Pyrenophora teres f. maculata (assembly GCA_014334815.1). NCBI lineage: Eukaryota > Fungi > Ascomycota > Dothideomycetes > Pleosporales > Pleosporaceae > Pyrenophora > Pyrenophora teres. The sequence goes on along the minus strand of CP060579.1, from coordinate 1,322,937 downwards.
CTAGAGATGATCGGCACAAGTCAAGCTACCAGCAGGATTCCTCAAGCACTCGCCACAGCCATGGCAATCAATTGGCTCGGTATAGCGATGCGAACGCAAACAACTTTGTGGATGGATATAATCATGACAGTCTGTATGATTATAACAGCCCTAACAAGGTTGACCGTCAGATGTCGCACATGTTCACCCAAGAGGCATACCAGCGTTCGGTTGAGGAAGGAGATCCGAAAGCGGATACAATCAGTAAACTCATTGATGAGTACAATCCCAATGAAACAACAGACACGACTCTGCCTACGTACCACGAAGAAACTACAGACACAGGAGGCCATAACGCATCATTTTCACAACCTTTTGTGACTCGTGCAGCTGTGGCTCATGTCCATCAGACAATGGTCGAGCCAGACATTCGTCGGTTTGATACACCCCATTACGACAACATCGTCTCTCCGACTGAGCGCATTGTCTCTAGGCGGCCTACGTTTACTCAGCATCCTGGCTTACCTCCTCATGGAACAGCTCCTCTCGCGCCGCCGTTCGAGTGTGATGATGCATTATTCGTCCCGGCTTATCCTGGGCAATCTGATATTCTCTCACAGAGCTCCGGCTATTCGTATGGAAATACGCGGGAGCTATTGCAAATATCACAATCCAGCACCCCGGTCAAACCTATTGCCACACATACCTTGGAGCCGTCCTCGTCGTATTCCCAACCAGAAGCCAAACCGCTTGAGCCATCGTCTTCATATTCGCAAGCTGAGAGTGTTCATAGTCCGAACCCTCTTAAAGAAGCACTCGATCAGGCCGACCAAATTTTTCAAGACACTGTCGAAAAGCACCAGAGCAGTAGCAAGATCCCCGCAATGTGGGCTAGGCGCAACTCAGCGAGCCTCTTGCTAATCAAGACGGTCACAAATAGGTCGTCTGGCATCCCCCAAGACTATGACAATCCTTTCACCGGCGAAGGTGGAGCTACAACAGAGGAGAAAGCCGACTGGGAAACGGTCGGCGGGGACAGCCCCGGTTCGAAAGTTCGTGAGTCAATGGACAGTATTGCAGACTACAGCAGCAGTGAGGGCACTTGCAATAGCCTTGGTCTAAACTCTGAAAGGTCACTTCCCTCGTGGGCAAATCAGGCTGTTTCTCCGGCTCGGTCAGATTACTACAGCCATCCGAGTCTGAAATGCACCGGACCATATCACCCTTTCGGGTCTTCCCCACCGGAACTGAGACCTCGCGCTAGCATTCGCACTGCACCGAATGTACCGTCTTCTCCAATGGCTAGTAGCGCCCCTGTTTCGAGAACCACACCTGTGTTCCATTTGTCTACCCATCCCGAGGACATTTTGGGACGTGGTGCTGTCGAGCAACCTTATGCCTTTGCTCCCTGGGCAGACCAATACGCCTTTAGCGACAAAGAGACCCAAGAGCTGCTGGCTTCCGGTCCCAATGATAACATTATTGTCGACCAGCAGGGTGTTGTGCCTAAGCACCGGGCGCGTAGGGATCAGCAATCTCAAAGCGACGATACCGTAACGACATCAAGCACTACAGACGAGAGTGCTTTTGAAAGCAGCCCTGTCGGCCTCGAACGCGAGAACACGTTTGAAAAGCTTTCGGTCGTTGGTCCAAAAGGCAATCTCACTGGTACTCCTAGAGGTACAGGTATGCACGAGGCTGGTAGCAGTATTGCGGATACTAGCAGCCCAGGTGTGAAGCTGAGTTCGAGCGTCGGTCGTCAGAGCACGCGTTCAGATTATACTGGATTCTACGCATCGCCGTTCCCCGCTACAGGCAGCGTCACTCGCATCAGTCAAACTCTGTCACAGAGCACACCGGAGCATATCCGAACATCGTCTGAGACGTCTTTCTCTCCGAACTCAAAGGGCCTAAACACAGTCCATGAGAAGTCTCCAAATCCGGGTTCCCGCCAGCATATGCGCAGTTCTACCACATTCTTACGTTCACAGCGTCGTACAAGCCGGTCTGCTGTCCCAGGACAGACGAAGCTCCGGCACATGTTTCTTGCGCCAGACATTCGATCGACCACTTCGAATCAAGGCACTCATATCACACGAGTCATGAGCGGAAGCGACCGTCCATCGACGAGTGACACGAGCACACCGCTACGTCCTTCACATCCGAGCCTCGATATACCTTCTCCTCCTGCACGAAGCCTGATTATTCACCAGCACTCGCCTCATCTCCTCTGTATAGAGCGCGATACTAATCCTGTCGATGAGGCACGGCGACGCAAATTGTCATGGATAATCTTCGGAGCATTCTGCCTTCTACCGCCAAGCATCCTTCTCTTCCGCTTCCTAGGAGACAATATCATCGCTTCGGTTACGGAAGGTCGCCTTGGCCACGTCACGCCACAGTCGAAGAGAACAGCACTCATCGCTGGTATCGCCGTTAATGTTGGCCTTGTCACTGTGCTATTGGTTCCTATACTGGTTGCCCATGCGCTGAAGGTGGTGTGATGGGGTTCATCAAGAGTAAGCAATACGGTTACATCATCACAACATGGACTAACAGGGGCCATTAGTATAATCTACCAAGCTGGGGCCGTAATTCAAAAGCCACAGACATGCAGCGCGTGCTCTGAGAGGCGTTTGTCGCTCTGCATCCCAAGCAACTACTCATACCGCTTTTGTACGAAAAGAAAAGCTCAACGCAATCATCGCCCACTTCGCGGTGTCCATTCGTTTCCTCAAAACCTATCTTCTTTGTTTCTTTTTTTTTTTTTGCATTGCATGGTATGGCGTTTGAGGTCTAGGCTTCCAAAAGAGCAGGGCATATGGCCTTTTTCTCACTTTCTCTTTCTCATGTGTAGGGAGGTTATTGGGGTTTGGCGTTTCAGTTGATGCATGAACGAGGTTAGACACCCCGTTGAGCAAGGACATTTCGTAATCCACTGTACTGGTAGTTTGCCTACTGGCATACCTTTTCTTCTTCTTCAATGTCAAACTACTGGGTTGGCGCATACAGAGACGCTTATTTGCCTCGCTTTCTTGTTTCGTGTGATGCGGTGAGCTGATAAGGTAGTTGTAGACTGCCTACTAGCTACCTTTTCTGCCTCTATAGTAGCAAATCGTGAGTTTGGTGGATACATGGATGTCTCCTTCCTTGCTTCTTAGTTCTTATGATGTGTTGTGTGGGAGGACGTGTAGCTGGTAAAGTAATCATAGTCTTCCTGAAAGTGTTACCTTTTCTTTCTTTACAGTAGCAATTACAGAGGCGTTTCCTCTAACCATCGCGGTTCTTGCGACATGTGTTGGAGTGAGCTGGTGGCCGCAACCAAAAAGCCATGAAGAACTATGCATCTCCTCTACATTGTATTTCCATCCAAAGAATTGGTTGTCAATTACCATCTAGATAACGACCCCAACTAAGTCCACCACCACAAGGAAGAGTTGATGACTTGACTATAACAATGCAAAACATGCGCGGGTTTTTTTTCTTCACAAGCCGCGGTGATAATAACCAATTCCATAAAAAAATAAAGCTAATCTCCATTCATCGACGACATCTACTGATAATCTTTTTTTCCATCCTTGCCTCTTGCAAGCGTCACCCACACGATAGACATATCACGGGCGCGCCCAACCAGGGGAAAGCAGTGAGGAGTGATACCACATCAGTGACGTAAAATGCCCTACTACGCGTTCCGAATTCACTCGCATCCTGTAAATACATGTTTGGTGGCTATTTGGGAAGACAACCCCCCCCCCCCCCCCCCTTGATGCGTTCTCACCGTGTGTATGTGTGCTATGTAGTTTCTCTTTTCCTTAGGGCACGGACTAGAGCTTTGTATTGTAGAATAGCTCTTTTCTCGCTATTTTACCCTGGGGGAGGTACAGAGGTTGGGGTTTGTGGGTGCTGGTGATGTGCTGCGGGTAAGCTGCGGGGGGAGTGGTCGCGTGTTGTCTACCACGGACCTGCTGGTACGGCGTTTCCTCACTTCTTTTCTTGTGTCTTGTGATGTACTGCCGTGAGGTGGTGTTTGTTAGTCGTGCACTATCTACGCCTGGGTGGGCGGATATAGAGGCGCCTTACTTAGTTGTTTCTTGCTTTCCTATGGTATGAGTTATAGTGGTAGGGTGGGCTGAGATGTACAACGTTGATAGCTTCTGGTTCAGGCAGATGATGATGTGGGCAATTGCGATAATTAAAAAGGTTTTAATAAAAGCATGTTGTATTTTTCTGTGTTGAACTTGGTACGACCTGCTACCCTCCTGTTTAGTTTCCCTTCCTTGTAAATTCTCTCACAGCAATATCAGCGACTTAACGCCCCTAGGCTAGCCACTCCAGGCCCTATCTACCCAGCGGAAGAGACGTGACTAGTAGGCTCTAAGCCTCTCTGGGGATTCAAGTCCGAATTGTATTTTGAGCATCTCAGCCAACCTCCCATGCTGGGCATTCCTATGGCGCCCGGTCTTCCTGTTGTCTTTTGATTTTGATGAGTCCTTCTTGAAGTTGATGGTTGGCGTGAAATCGGTCTTCTGGAAAAACAAGACATATATTCGTGTTCTCCCGCCAGATCCCAGGTCATCTGCTAAAGCTGACCAGTACTTCTTAGTGTCCCATAACAACTCTTTCGTGACGAGCTGTTGAATATGAGCCATGGATGCTCACGCTTGCATTGCCATGCGCCCCTCTGAAAAAAAAAATAGTCTTGGTTCTCTGGTAAGTACCAGGTCATAGTCTTCAGTTAGCCCAGGTTAATAGTTGTGCCACAACCATAACAACTCTTTCGGGAAGAGCTATCAAAGATTAGCCACGGGTGCTCACGCTTGCATTGCCAAGCGCCTGTGTGGGTCTCGTCGACTGGAACAGCCTCTTGCGGGGCTCTACGTAGGTCCTTCCACTCACCCCCTGGTACCAGGGGGTGAATGTGCGCTGGGAGCGTGGGACGCTCCCAGTCAAAGGTTTTTGGGTCAAATGGGAGGAACACCAGACCCGTTGTATATTTCTACGGTGGATGTGCGCTGTGGAAGGGTATTGTGGTTTGTATGTCATTCATTCGTATGCCGGGTTAACTACCCGGTATAGACTACCTATATAGACTAAGCTAGTGGTGGTCATGTGACGTGCACGTGACACGCTGGGATGTACTCCAGCGGTGGGAGCGTCCCATACTCCCAGTCGAAGGTCCCCGGGTCGAATGAGAAGAAACCCAGACCCGTTGTACATTTCTACGGTAGAAGAATCCATTGGTACATAAAGCACCGTGTGTGGTTTGCTCTCAAGAAGGCGTCTTGGCGGGCGGTCCAACACTTGGACCACCTTGCCCATGTCAGCACAGAGGCTACTTCGACAGGAATTTCTTCATAACGTTGAAGAAGAATTTTGTTCATAAAACCCTAGCAAGAAGAGAATCCTAACTTCTTCTCGACTGAGGGGGATGTGTTGGCAGGTACAATGGCCGTCGGTGGATAGCTTTGTTGTGACCAGCTTGTGGAAGCACCAGTTTCCGTCTGCGACTTGTTGGTCGAGACCGAGGTTGCGGCTGTTGATGTTTTTGTAATTCTTCTTCCAAGGGAGCTGGTGTCTGAGCGACATGGGGATGTTCTGGATAGTAATGTAGCGAGGGGGTCAAGCGCCTTGATACCCGGGACGTGCTCAAGATCCACTCCATGTGGCAAATTCCGCTTGTAATGCTTGGATATAGCGCACGACAGAGCGGCTGCATTGAGCTTGATGTGTAAACTCAGTGGCGCACTCATTGGATTATGCGCGGGTCGGTTGTTGGTCGCACACTGGTAGTCATGGCCACTCCAAGGGTGAAGTGCCTGAAGATGACTAGCCGACACCATGCGCCGATGTATCCGTTGCAAGGCGATGAAGCGCTCTTACACAAGGAACTGTGCATGCATGACTTCGATTGGGCTATCACATCTGGTCAGTAAGATCCTCTGCGCGCCAGTGTTTTGCATGCTGACGTTGAACGGGCGTATCTGAAGTAATATGAGAAGTGGATACATCGGTATCCGAATGCTCGCAGTCTATGGAAATTGTAGCTTGTAGAAAATGTTGGTGTTGAAGTAAAGTGAGTGCCAGAATGACAATAAAGGCAGGAGAATGTGTGGGGCAACGCTAGTGATAGTGTGCTTAGCGCGACACGTGACGGACGCAGACAGCAGGTAATTGTGCGCTCGGCGGAAGGTGAGTGTGAGATATACTCGGGAGATGGTAAAGCTAGTCCGAGATGATGAGATACTCGTGCCTTGTCCAGAATTAATATCATTGTACAGACAAGCCCATACCATAGCAACCTATTCTACAAATCGCGTTATGATAAATTCACAGACAAGAGCACGAGCACGAGTCCAAATATACCAACTTCTCATTACTCCTCAGCTAAGACCTCACGATCGCTTGCACTCTGATTGACACAACCATAACTCTAAACAGCTAAATAAGCGGGCATGTATCCTGGCGACTAGAATTATTTACTTCATGATATCATTACAACTCGTCCTCATCATTCTCGTCCTACGCTTAGTATGCAACCATCTGGTTCAAGCCCGCAGTCTCGCGCTCAAAATTCTTGTGTTGTGAGATGGAGAAGAGGTATGCGCTGGTAAAGTCCTTTGCTTCCTTGACCATGTTGACGGCCTCCTTGAAGCTCTCAGGCTGCACCTTGCTGGCAGTCACGACACCGTACGAGTTGACCACGTCGCCAGAAGCCGAGAACTCCATGCCGGGAAGGTCGACGGCCTGCTTGATGAAGGAGACTGCCTCGCCGGTACCACCAATGGCCTTGAGGTGACCAAAGGCCTCACGGACCCAGTGTACCGCACGTCCATTCTTGCTGAGCGTCTCGATCGACTTTGCGCCGCCGGGAACGAAGACACTGTCGTACATGGTGGATCGCTGGCCTTCGAGGTGGTGGTCTGCTACGACGCCTGGGCCGCTGCGGTCCTCGCCGTCGGCGTAGATCTTGTTTCTCCTTGGCGAGATGGTAAAGGGAAGGGCTCCGGCCGCGGTCAAAGCAGCCTTCATGCCGTTGTATGCAACCTGATCGTAGCCATCGGCAATGAGAATGGCAACCATGCGAGTGGCAATGGTAGGCTTCTCGGGCATAAAGTCCATCTGCGATAGACCCTTGGCCTTCTTGTTGTGCTTGGGGCGCGTCTGTTGGGTAGGTGGATCGGCACCAACCATGTCTGCAACACTCTGAGCAAGCTCAAGATCGATCTCGCATAGACGCTCACACAGACGCTTGTAGACTACAGGGTCGTCACAGTGGTCAAGTTCGAAGGCGAAAGCATCCTTCATGTGCATCTTCTCGTTCTCTGACATGGAGTTGTAGAATAGCTCAGCCTGGTTCTTGTGCTCCCTGAACTTCTTGCTCTGCATGCGAGCCTTGATCCCTACAGTCTTCTCGGGGAATTCGATGTAGGCGCCCTCCTTCTCGGTAGCAGGAGGCACAGTCTGGAAGCGGTTAGGCCAGTAGTTGACCTTGCCCTTGGTGATTGTGTGTCGCATAGCACCGTCACGGTTGAAGTTCATGACAGGGCAAACGGGCTTGTTGATGGGCAGTTCTTCCCAGTTGACGCCAAGACGAGAGAGCTGCGTGTCCTGGTAAGAGAAGTTGCGGCCCTGAAGGAGAGGATCGTTACTGAAGCCGATACCGGGGACGATGTGGCTCGTGCAGAAGGCGACTTGCTCGGTCTGGGTGAAGAACTCGTCGGGGTTTTGGTTGAGTTCAAGCTGGCCAATATACCGGATAGGAACCAATTCCTCGGGCCACACCTTGGTCGCATCGAGGATATCGAAATCGAAGTCATGCTCCTTGGATTCAGGAAGGACCTGGATACCAAACTTCCACTTGGGATAGGCGCCACTTTCAATGGCCATCCACAGATCCTTGCGGTGAAAGTCGGGGTCCTGTCCAGCGATCTTGAGGGCTTCATCCCACACAAAGCTGTGTACACCAAGCTCGGGTGTAAAGTGGAACTTGACAAAGTGCCTCTCGCCCTTGGCGTTCGTCAGTGTGTAGGTGTTGACACCAAAGCCCTGCATCATACGATACGAGCGGGGAATGGTGCGATCTGACATGGCCCACATGAACATGTGAGTAGCTTCTGAATGTGAAAAGGTGAAGTCCCAGAAGTTGTTGTGAGCAGTCTGGGCCTGAGGAACCTCGCAGTCAGGCTCTGGCTTTCCTGCGTGTATCACATCGGGAAACTTCATCGAGTCCCTGGAATGCATGTCAGTAAACCATTGTAGTCACCTGGGTGGTGGTGTTTCGTGACTTACTGGATGAAAAATACAGGAATGTTGTTTCCTACGATATCCCAATTGCCCTCTTCGGTGTAGAACTTGACAGCAAAGCCCCGTACATCGCGAACCGTGTCGGCTGAGCCACGGCTGCCCAGGACTGTTGAGAATCGCAGAAAGACGGGGGTTTCGCGCGATGTATCCGTCAAAATACCAGCAGACGTGACGTCTTCTGCCGATTCGAAGAGTGTGAATTTGCCAAAGGCACCTGAGCCACGGGCGTGAACAACGCGCTCGGGGATACGTTCGTGGTCGAAGCGGTGGATCTGAGCATGTCAGACGATAGTTTTGATATGGATGGCGATTACATACCTTCTCACGAGCGAATTGGTCTTCCAACAGCGAAGGGCCGGTCTGGTCATCGGTTCCAACCTTTAGCCAGTCGTCGGTGTTGTTCTGCTTGACACCGTAGTCGCTGGTGATGCGCCACTTGTCATCGTGAACATCCTTTGTGACGGCGGCGAGTTGAGCCATCTTGCCCGTCTTCTCGCCCACGAGGCCCTTTGCCTTTTCTGCGGCGTTGCCCAGCATTTCTGACGCCATATTGTTGAAAGCCGTAAAAGATTGAGTTGATTTTCAAAGTCAATTGTCGTTGCAGACAACCTTTGAAGTTTCTTTGCGCTGTGCGCTGCCCTTTGTATGGCAGCCACGCTTGCAATCTGTTTACACTTTGACGTCATGGCGACGTGTAGTCCGCTGCACTTCGGCTTCAAGTTGCCTAAAGCTTCTGCCACGCTCTCTCTCTCAGAGGCTGATGATGCGTTCATGCACTACGCTTACGAGTGGAGGTGATGATTGTGGCCAATAGCAGGGCTGATTATGTTCAATCATCGTAATCTGAGCATCTTGCGTGACTGCCGAGGGACGCCGATGTGCCACGCGAGGCTCGACCTTGCCATGCCCCACAACTTGTCCTGGACATGGTCAATTCGAGAATTGCATGCTGAGAAATAGCGTGCCTCTGAGACAACAGATGATGAGTCTTGATGTACTTGGTCGTTGGACAAAAGCAGACAAGTCCCGCGATAGGGGACAAAACTGTGCTGTTGAGGCTTCCAGGAGGAACACTGCGATGACGTCAGTGACTGGAAAAGCCAAAGGCGGTGCAATCCCACGTGCAAATGCCCCGCGCGTTCCCCACTGTGACAGATGATTTACAAGTGATTTGCAATGTGCGAGGAAAACCTTGAGGAAATACAACCTACCGACAGACCAGAGACCATACATAGTAGACGGCCGGGAAGAGGCTCCTGTCATCATCATCATCATCATCATGTCTGCGAAAAAGCGGATGCACCGTTGAAGAGGTCGTATCGACAGTGACTTGGGCTTTAGCTGACCAAACTTTAATGATGGGAGTCGGAAGCAGTTGAGCAACGTCGGTGTTGTCCGAATGAGGTATCACGATAACCGTTTCGTCAGTCGCAAAGTAATGACGACGCTAACCATACTGCCCCAATCCGCTGCAGCTAAGCAAAGCCGGAAATGCCGTGGTGGTCTGCGTCTCTAGGGCCAATACAGGGGCCCCGGAACATGCTCCGCCAAACGAGTCTTGCTACGAAAAGTTTCTGAGACTGAAGCAAGCCGCTTAACGCTAATGCGGGGATTGCCCTTTTTTTTTTACGAGACCAAACGGTTTACGGAGTATCAGTAGCGTGCTTCAAGATGCGAATGCGACAGGTAACCTTGGAGTTGCTGTGACGTTGAAGCTGGCCTACCCCCGTATCTACCCATCTGCCGAAAAGCTCCGTGCAGGCGAGTTGGTGTCTGCAGAAAACCTGTCAACCAGGCTACCAGTCGAGACCCGCGGCACTACGGATAATCTGCCACCAATTGGACCGACTGCGTAGATCCTATTCATGCTAGCATTGAGTGGCACTAGCCTCAGCGTCCAATCAAGCCTTGAACGATCGACTGGCGTGGTAGCTACAAGGCCTGTGTACCTTGCATCTGCTGCGAAGTCTCCGCATGTTCCGGAGAGGCTCACGGTACGGAAAGCTTTTCCAGAGGTCCAGGGTGGGTGTAAGAAAAGTGCGGCGCAATTTGCTAAGGTTTACATTTTATCACTCGTCGGGGCGGCCGCACCAAAGGCGGTCGATTCAAAGAGAAGACGATTGTGTTGCGGTATTCCCAGGTAGATGTGTGCAGTTTAATGACGTATCACCAAGTGCCACGCGTCGGGGGTCAGTCTCCGCGCGCCCGCCATTCACAGAAATGCTGAGCTCTTAGTGCAGGCAAGTAGTCTTAACAAAGTGTCAACTACCACGTTGACAGGTGAGTAGGCGGCTATGTATCCCTCACAATATGTCAAGGACATGTAATCAGCTAAGCAGGTGACTATGCATGCGCCAATATCCGCCAAAACGAAGAAGATTTATCTCGTGATTGTCGTGCGGGCAGGAATGGTGTGTTATCGATAGAGGTGTGGGATGGAATTGCCTCAGGCAGAGGTCTGGAGCGAGGTCTTGGTATGTAGTGGCAAGTGCCGTTATGCGACTTCTGTGGACTTGCATGTTAACACGGTACTGCACTCATTGCTCACGCCATGTTGCTCTGGTTTGGAGAAGGGGTTTTGCGTAGGCGGGCCTGAGTGGGTTAGCACGACGCAGTTCGGACGCAGATCTTATTGTAGGTAAGTGGGCGAGGAGCAAGCCTCAACAAGATGCAGGACAGGTGCTGTGTGTGGTTTGGTGTGCAAGAAGCCAAGTAGCCGTGAGTACGCGAAGGAATGGGGGAAGAGGGCTGGGATCCGTTGAGGGAAGCGGGGCAGGTCGGATTCTAATTGTAGGCGATGATCATGCGCTCACTCGCGGCATTCACAAAGAGAATTGATGCTAGGTGGCGGGTACCGCTATGTGCTTATGTACCTAGGTACATGGTAAGTATGTACATGGGCCAATGCCCAGCTAACCAAAGCTTCGTTGCGCCACGGTGAGATGTGATGACGAGGTGTGCACAAGCTGGGCGTGGTGCCCGACGGTGTTAACGGGCTTTGGTGGTTGACGGAGGTTTCAAGGGAAAGGGCCGCTGTCACAAGCGCACCATTGGCATAGCGTGGCCGAATTGGGGCTCCAGGGCATGGCGCATGGTAAGCGCAACCGAGAAATGTCATCCTGGAGATCATCGCCGGGCTGACCTGTCGGGCCATGCAGCCATGCAGCGTCGGTCGAGTCACAGTCAATCCTTTGACGATTGAGCGTGAGTCGGCCTGCACCCTCTCTGGTTACTGATTCTGGACTCGCTCTGGATGGCACCCCACACTACACGCATGTGCCGACAGTGGTGAGGGAAAAAGCCTCAGATAGCCGAGAAAATGCCGGACCGCATTGGTCAGATGAGCGTGCTGTCATGTGGGTAAGAATGGCGGAAACAAGCCACAAGATGAAGCCGCAGGGGAAACGAGTTGCGTCTTCTAATCTCCAGGCCGCGAGCAGCAATGGGCCCGACCTTGCACGTCGGGGACTTGTGCGAAACACGACCTGGCTCAGGTCAACCGTCATGCTCAGGTCAACCGTCATGCTCAGGTCAACCGTCATGCTCAGGTCAACCGTCATGCCCTCGGAAGACGGTTTGCCCATGGCCTGCATGTGGCTTCGATTGCTTCTTCTGCCCACACTTGGCCATGGCGCAGTTCTGGGTCCTGCGCCTCGCAAACCGAAACAGGCTGCGTTGCTTTTGCATCATCGACGGCGCCAGGCGCATCTGCGTTGTGGAGTTCCTGGTCGCACAAGTCGATCAGGTAAGAGCGGGCCGAAAGACTAGGCCACATGTGGAAAGGCGGCCAAAACGCCCTCCCCCTGCCGCGGCCGTTGCAGCGAGACCGGCCCACGTCGAACAAGGGCCGTTGACAGGCTACACAGCATATCTACATACCGGTAGGCCTACTATCCAAGTACAGTAGCCAGCCATCGCCATGATACCTCGTAGTCGACAAGGGGGTGGGGGGGATATTTTGCCATCTGATCATCACTGATCATCCTCGTCTTGCCTCCTGCTCCTGTTGGCGCCGTCTAGGTACCACGGACAGGCCGACATGGGGAATTCCGCTTGGCAAGCTCAGGGTCTGATGAGTTTGGGCATTTTCGATAATTGCACCTGGTCTCAAGCTGGCCACGACTGAGGTGAGCAAGATGAGAATGCTTTCCAGCTTGTCTCGAATCATGGGGGTGAGTAGCAATCACGGCGCTAAGGCTTGAGTATTTCCTAATTTGGCTCGGCCCATCAAACCCGTACGAGCTTTATGGATTATGGAAGCTGCCTCACTTGACCTTTTGCCCTCGCAATCTAGTGGCATCGGGCACGCAGCGAGTGCCCTTGACATTGCTTTTGAATCAATGTTGCACCCGTCTCCATTGCCCGTCGGTCGTGCTGCAAGCAGTGAAAACTAACAGCCCAGCCCAGCCATTGTTTCCCGTGACCCCAAGCAGAGGCCGCAGAGGCCGCAGGGGCGACCAGGGTGCCATGTGTCAATGGTGTGCGCACTGCGCTCACGACAGGAGCAAGGGTAGAATGATTGACCTTGGCCATGTCCTCGCCTCGCCTCCATGGCTTGACTCAGGACGCACAGCCAAACTCGGACGTGTACTGGACCAACAAGTACCAGAGTGGGAATTTGCACAATGGGCGTTACAGATGCGCATGCAGGCGGTATAGTAGCATGGTGTTGCATCCATCTAGCCTCGCAACCGACGGAAAGGTGCAGTATTGGGAGGGTTAGCAGCAAACGTTGTGCGAGTAGTTGGGGGGGGGGAGGGGGAGAGTGGATGAATCAGCCCTGTGGACTGCTACGCAACGCTGGTGTGTGACAGCAATAATGAGCGGGCTCCCATCCGAACAGCCGAGGGCAACCCATGACTGATGGAGCGAGTGATAGTGTTTGCAAGGTGAGTAAGAGTGTTTTGGTGTTATTATGTAGCTCGCATAGAGGCCGAGCAGCCATGTGCCGAGGGATGGATGGATCAAAGTAGTTTAATGTCAGATGGGCGAAGCAACGCAACGCAACGCAACAGCAGCAACTCGGCCGCTGGCGCACCGGCTGTTTCTCTGGAAAAGCGCCGGAGCGACGTCTGTGGACAGCGGACTGCGGACAGCGGACTGCGGAGACCCTGGGCTAGGCGTGGTACGGTACATACAGTTGCGGTGCAGCAACAGCAGCAACAGCTACGAGTGGTAGAGGGTGGGCTGCACCATGGCGGCGCAGACAGCAAAGGACCAAGAGAAACGGTTTGGGGCGTGATTGGACCGTGGCAATTGCAGTTGCAGCAACATTCAACAGCGCAGCGTCGGCTGTCCAGGCACGGCGATTGGACCCATGACGCCTGTCCGGTCGCATGCAAGAGGCGCTGGGCAAGGAGGCGGGATCACCCTGGCTGATGCGATGATGGCTGCAGCTAGGCGTCAAGGCTAACAGCTCCGCGTATGTATGTCCTTGCCTTTCCGCACGGAGCCAACGGCTGTACAAGACTGTCGCGTCTCGTTGCAAACGGGAGCGAAAGCAATCTAACATCTTGCGCGGGTACCGTCAGGCTGGCTCGCTGCAATGCCTCTGTTATAAAACTGCTTGCGCTGCCCGCTGTATCCCTTTTGGACGCTCCGACCAATTCCTCACCCACACATCTGCCCCATCTCGGCCACTCAGCCGACTGTTGCTGCTGCTGCTGCTGCTGCTGCTGCTGTATCTACCAGTACATACTACACTAGTGCTGCTGCTACTGCTGTTGCTACACTGCTGCATTGCTGCTGCCACCCACCGACGCCTGCACCTCCTCCTCTACATCATCATCATCCTCATCATCCTACGGCCCAGTCGGTTTCTTTTCTTCTTGAAACTTTGTTTCTCTTTCCTCGTCCGCGTCGTCGTCCTTGAATCTTTCCAACCTTGCCCATCCTGCTCACGTCGAGCTGCGCTCCGCATCCATTCGAGCTGTTTGCTTTGCCCAGTGCTGCTGCCACCACGGCCGTCTTTTGCAAAGAAGGAGCTCCCCGCCCACGCACCAATCAGCGCGTCCAAGCTCCCACCCCGCCTTCCTGCGCGCCAACGCCTGCCGTCGCCGTCGCCGTCACACTCCCACGCCGCTACGCCGCTACAGAAGGCGCTCCCCGCCGTGCCACCGCGCCTGCCACCGTTCGCCTGCCCGCCCACCCCCCGCCAAACATGTGCACCAAGGTCGTACACAAATATGGCTGCGGCCACGAGATTTCGGAGAAGGCGCCATGCGCAACCTCGAGGACAGCACCCTGCGGAGTCTGCAACACAAAGACGGTCAAGCACGACGAGAAGTGTGATAGCTGTGACCACTGACAGGTACTGCCCGCGTTTCCCAACCCAAAACCTGTTTCACAAGTCTGACCACGCCGCCTGCAGTGTGCTACCCTCGACTGATTCGCACCATACCACGATACCCCATCATGGCCAGTCAGTGCCTCTCGCGCTCCCTCGCCCTCGCCGCACCATCTCCAGCCGAGCTTTGTATCGCTCGGCCTCGGCGTCTTGAGGCACCTTCGCCTACCAAACAGAGGCGCTAACCCCTTCCCCAAGACTGCATTTCACGGCGTCACGGTTTCAAAAGTATTCGGCTTTTTCGGGCATTGCGACTTTCTTGCACTTTTGGACCATTCCAGTCCGGCGTTTTGGATACAGGCTGCTGTTGCGAGACACTTTTTCCACACTTGTACCTCTCTCAGCTTTTTCTTACTACACGGATACCACGCTCTCCTAATATTGCCGAGCCATGCGCCCACGGCCAGCCACATGGCGTTTTTTATATTATTTCCTTTATTCCTCTTCCTCTTCTTCTCTTGTCATTGCTATCACTACATCTCTGTCTGCAGCCTCTGGCGCTCCCCCCAAACCTTCATACGAGGGACGAAATCCAGTATACGAGCAAGTCAATCAATGCCTAGGCACCCGACAGGGGCAAAGCCCCCTGAGTCGGGTAGCCATAATCCATCTGCTGAGCTCCTTGCGCGCCATTCCAACAAAAAAACGGGTCCAATACCAATCCACAAAGACTAATCTGCAATGCACTCTGTAGATTGGGGCTTAGTACCTTTTATAACACGCTTGCGCTAACGTCTATGAGAACGAGAAATATATGGCCAAGGCATTTCTTCATGCCTGCGTCGTGATAGGACCCGATAAAGCACAGCTTGTCATGCAACACCGCCTAGCATCTAGCACTGGGCGTGACACTTGGAGTGGGAAATGAGAGCAATATGAGATGATGATGCCTGAGCAAAGTTCAATCTACGACGCCCTTGGATCCTCCGAGGGACGGGCCGTGGCATGTTGACCACCGTAGAGCAAGTTTGGCATCCTTGGTTCCGGCCATGCAGCCACATGTAGTCGAGTTGCCATTTGGCGGCCGTCCAGAAGCTCTGACGGTCCAAAGCTTTCATGTGATGCAAACCTGCGGCCTATAGACGACGTACCCTGATCGCCAAATAGCCGAGAATGGGAGGTACTCTATATGCGCACGGCGTATGCGTCACCTGCAGCCAACCGGGTAACGGTTCTTCTAGAAGCCATTCAGCCTTTACCTGCGACAGCAACGGTTCGCCCGGAAGCTGAGCCACACGCCGCAATAGCAAACCGCACCACCATGTTTCGCCCACTTTGCTCGCCACATGTTTTTATTAGCTTGACCCAGATCAAACCTGCGCGGATAGAGGTCATGAGAGGATTACGTGCCCTGTTGATTGGCGTCGTCACTTAATTTAATATCCTAGGGCAGACGCACGACGCCTACTGCCGCGAACCCTGTCGATGTCCTGGTCGTTATTTGCCCCAGCCCTTGCTCCTTTCTTCTCAAATACATCAAACCATCTACAGCCATCGAGGCGCTTGTGCGAGCACGTGCAGCCATGCCATGCGGCTCTATTGAAGACGTCTTGATCTGTGGTTGTGACGACCACATGCGCACAGCGCTTGCGGCTTTGTAGGCCGAGCATCGAGTCAAGAAAGTGTGTGGAGAGCAGGGTACAGATGCGCATCTGAGTCCCTCATCACGTCCGAAGGTTTCGTGAGGAGATGGGATGAGCAAGCGATGTCTTGGTGGTCAGGATGCTGAATGGTCCGTTGGTCAGGCGTCATCGTTTGTGCGCTCGCCCGGCCCGGGTAGTCGCTTCCACATCCGGTATACGTAGCCGCGGCTTCTTCCTCATCAACCCCAACACAAATCCTTAGCCATGTCGATAGATATCAACTGGGACACAATTACGGGCGGTACAGAGGGCTCCGCTCGTGCGGAAAAAATCCGAGCCTTCATCCACGACCGGTTTCAACAGATTACCCTGCCGCGTTTCATCCGTTCCGTTCACGTCCACTCGTTCGACTTTGGCAGTGTACCCCCGGAAATTGAGATCAAGGACATCTGTGACCCACTGCCAGACTTTTACGAAGACGACGACGACTATCCAGACCAAGATGGGGATGAAGCTGAGCATGCCGCTCCAGGCGCCGCCGACAAGCTACGCGACTCAAGCAACCCATCCAGTCGTCCATCAAGGGATAGCCAGTCCAAAGAAAGAGGCCGGGGAGCAGAAGGTCCTGTGGGACGGAGTATTGATCACAATCAACTACGCCCTTCTCAACCTCCTGCGAGGCCATCTACCAAGCGATCGTCATTGGCTCCAAACGAGCTAGGTAGCCCATTCTTTCCTGGAGCACTCACACCCGGTATTCCTGGTGGAACCTCTAACATGAACTATTTCCATCTTCCACTGAGCGCTGGCCTTTCTGGCGCTGCCACGCCTCTCGCTGCTGTAGCTGGTGCCCAGTTGCACAGTTGGCTTGACAACCCACATCGGCCTTCGACTCCAACCAATATGCGTCTTCGCCATGCTGCGTCTGTGAACTCGCTGACTCTTACACCACAATCCCACCCAGATCCCACCTCGCGGCCTTCTTCCAGACACCAGCATGATGAGGGGAAGAGGCAATCCTTTGCCGGATCCGACCATGGTGCTTCGCCGCATGGCTACACGCGGACCCCATCTGCCTCGCCCCACCGCATGCATGAGAAGAGCCCGGAGGATATCCAAGTTGTGACACATGTGCAGTACTCTGGGAATATCAAAATGTCACTGACAGCGGAGATCCTCTTGGATTACCCCATGCCAAGCTTTGTCGGCATTCCCCTGAAGCTAAACATCACCGGACTTACCTTTGACGGTGTCGCAATCCTTGCGTACATCAAGAAGCGAGCACATTTCTGCTTCCTCTCACCAGATGATGCAGACGCCCTAGTCGGCAGCGACATCGGCTTCAGTGGCCTCCAGACGGACGCGCAGGGCCAAAACCCACGGCCTGTGCAACGACCCAAGATTGGAGGCCTGCTCGAACACATCAAAGTCGAAAGCGAGATTGGTGGCCAGGGAAGTGGTAAGCAAGTGCTCAAGAACGTGGGCAAAGTAGAGTCATTCGTGCTGGAGCAGGTCAGGCGCATCTTCGAAGACGAGTTTGTCTATCCAAGCTTTTGGACGTTTCTCGTTTAGAGAAACGTCAGGAACTGGCATGCGTCACGAGACACGGCAATGTGACATTCCAGAGCGGCAGTTATGACCGCTCAACGACCCAAAGACCATCACTCACGTACAACATATGTCACATCTCCACAGTGGACCTCTTTGTACACGGCTACCAGCATGCAAGTACGCGTTTTGGTAGTTACACGGCGCATTAATCCCCACTCTTGAGCGACGTTTGCAGCGCAGGGCTATACCGTCTTGTACCAGCAGTAGTAGACATATCCTCCCTAGCTTACGCAAGGGTCTCACAGAAACTACTCCGGGGACACGGGTTGGCGTCCTATCCTATGATGCCACTGGACGGGTGCCCGCACAAGCGACCGAGGGACAGCGTTTTTTTGACAGCTACGTTACTTGACAGCGGGAGTGACAGAGGTCAGACCACGTTGGTAATACCCAATGCAAGTGTCCGCTTGAGTCCCCCCTCTTGTGCGAGTGCTACCTGTCAAAATCATGTACACCCGTCTCGGCATCGGGCCTAACGGGAGGCGCGTCGAGGTCGTATCCCGTCATACTAGTCGCTTATATCTCATCACTCACAAACTATTTGGTGCTCGCATATGTCGATCCCCAATGTTGCGCTGCCTGCTGCTTGCTGTTGCTGCCTCAATTGCACTGGCCCATGGTGTCCCTTGCCGACGTGCAGGAATGTATACGCTGTCGATTAATAGTGGAGGCTTTTACATGCATACTTCACCGATCAAAAGAAGCCTTTTGCAAAAAAGAATCTCCCCTTTTCTTGCCCTGTGACGTTGGAGCACCGCAGATTGGATTGGACTCAACAACTTTTTTTGCTCTCGCCCGCACGCCGCGCAACCCAAGCCACCGACTTGTAGAGCCAATTGCAGTGTGCCAGCGAATATCCACCAGCCCCAATAACTTGCTTGTCCACAACATGCAACAGAACCTAGCTATACTACGCCCCTCGAACACCAAACCTTGAAACTTCAGGCACGCATATGGGCAGCCACATATCTCCCTCCTCCCCTACTTCCGCCGCCGTGCCCAAATACCATCTATTCTTAGCCTCTCTCTCTCTCAAGATAACCCCTCCTCCTCCCCTTCATACCCACGCAGCCCCATCTTGCCCAATCTAGAAACCCGTTTTCTCGTTCGTCGTAGTTCCATTACCCACCCAGAGTTTAAGCTGCCAGGGGGGCTATAGCATAACCAGCACCGGCTTGGAACCGGCAGGATTCGCGGTAGCGGCGGAAGCGCCGCCGCCGCCGCTGCTGCCGCCTTGTATGTTCTGCATGTGCCAAATCTGGAGATAGATTGATATGCTAGGACTACCCATCTATCTGATATACCCTGATGCCGGCTCGCTCGCTGACGTGCGTTTGCGTTGCGCAAGCCAAGGGACATTGTGCATGTTGATGTCGTACAAAGATTTACGCAGAAGAAGAAGAAGAAGAAAAAAACGCCACTGGGAAAGTGCGTTGTTTCAGGGGGCGTTTGATTGGCCGCTGGGGGTGGCGGGGGACGGGAGGGGGGTTCATGGATTTTGTGGTGAGGATGATGACGTGGAGTGGAGTGGGGGGGTTCAGGGAGCATGCGATAGGAGAGATGTTGGTGTGTGTGGGTACGGTTCGCTGCTATGGACGCCGGACGCTAATGGGCCGCGGAGGGGGTTATATCTCTATTTCCTCATGTCACGTCCGTTAATACATACATCTAAGCGCATATGTGCGTCTTGCAACAAAATGTGGCTAATAGCAACTATTGAATATGAGGGGGTTTATGCGGATAGGTAATGATTCAGCATCCTTGCCCGCTTCCTCGACTCTACTTCCCCGCCCCACCCCCATACTCCTCCTGCCCCTGAAATAGATACTCACACGTCTCGTCCATTATACCCGGGTAACATGAAATACTCGGCAGTGTGGGTATGCACCTAACAGGCCTGTCTGGCGCCTACAGTGACGTTTTTTACACTATTATGTCAAAGTATTTCATGTCACCCGGGTGTCTAGATAACGAGAATCTTCTGTGTCTATGCAACAGCCACGGGATCCACTGGCTCAACGACCCCCCTCAATGACCCCCCTCAATGACCCCCCTCAATGACCCCCCTCAATGACCCCCCTCAACGACCTCCCCCAAACCATTAATCCAAACTCTTGGTTCCCACTTGCCTTCCCTGCTGTCTACTTCCGACACCGGTACTCCCTCCAGCGCACCAAGAACTTCTCCCCTAAGCTTCCCCAGACGGATACTCCTTTCCCACACATCATTCTCACAGCACATCTTCACAACAACATACACATCCAAAGATACCCCACTCATCTCCATCACTAGTGGCAAAATACTAATCCTCAGATCCTCAACCCTTATGCTAGTCTCAAGATTGAACACCAAGATGATTTTTTTGATACCCGGATACCCAACTTTCAGCGTGAGAGCAACGGGTGTGCCGTCCGGACGGATGTACGTGATATTTTTACGCAGTAGGCGTCGTAAATGACTGAAGTTGGCAAAGTCGCTGCGGGCGGTGGTGGTGCAAGTCCGCAATACATAGCTCCTATTCGCTATTAAACTCACCGGCCAAAGCGAAGCGTAAAGCTGCTTGTTTACGTGTGGTAATCCCAGTGGAAACGCCGTCGCGGTGTCGACGTTAATCTCTGTGCTTTCGCCATGGGGGAAGACGACCAGGTTTATGATGTGTGAGCGTATGTTTTTGGGGAGGCTGAGCAGCGTGGGTGTGCTTCGTGGAACGAGTTTGAGTTCCGTCGCTCCGGTGTCTGTAATGGATGTGGTGAAGGAAGTAGTTGTGTGTGGATAGTATCTTGGCCAAGCTGTGTTATAGATACCGCGCGGGGGTGTGCTACCCCAGCTTATCAGACCGCCTGAACCGTCGAACTTGACAGCAATGCCACAGACTAAGCTTCCATAATGTTTCAAGCCTAGCTGGCCATGTAAGAGGGCTTGAACGACAGATAAGAATGCTTTGTTGCATGGCGAAAATGTCTCCCCGCTGCTGTCTGAAAGAGACACGTTAAATCGAAGACGGCGAGACCAGAATAAGCGGAGTAAACTCGTTACTTGCGTAACGTTTGTGTCTGCGTCGAATAGTAGTTTGTTCCAGTCGATGTAAGAGCGATGGCAGGCATTCGTACATTTGTTGATCCCATCAAGCAAAACCACACGTAAAAGTCGTGCCTGTGACCCTATATCAACTAAAAACACCTCCAAGGCAGTGATGGGGCAAACGCCAACCCAGGTCCCTCCGGCAGTGCTCCCAGAGAACTCGTTCCCCGAATAAAATACCGACGATGCTTCCATATTGACTTGCTGACATGTACGAAAAAGCGCAGTGGGGAAATGCGTATCCGATCGAAGAGCCATCATAGGGTTGGATAAACAGCTCCTAGTATCTCTGTGTAATGAAATGCGAACTGGGTCGGAGGAGTGGAAGAGGTAGGCGTATATTTTATTCCGAATCTCAGCTGGTAGTCTAATGAATGAGGGCATGTGGGAGTTTGATGGCTTCGACTCGTGAGATGCTGAAGATGGTATCGTGTCTGCCATGACGAATGAGGCACACATCGCTGTAACTGGGGTAAGAATATTTTTGCGACTTGTGTATTTGTGAAGAAACAAAATGTGCGTGTGCTGTTCGAACTCGACACCAGCCGCGGTACTGTGCGCATTATACAAACATGGTTGACTAATAACCCTGTTGACAGAACCGTGATGGACAAAGAAGACGTCGCTTCCGCAAACGTTATGGCCTTTGACATCTTGGAAAGGGGCGTTTCAAGAAATTGAGGCAACATGTAGCTGAAGGTAGTTACGGGTCTCCTTCTGGCGAACTAACAAAAATGCGCCTTAAGATATTAGTTGGTTATGAGGTAGCTTGTTCAGCGGCGGACCCGTGCTGCATGTTGGTTGTGGTACCGATGTTGGCGTCAAGCCCACTTTTGAGTCAGATAAGCCAGTGAGTAATTAGTAAGCTGGTGTCAGCAGCAAAACGCAAAGAGCTTTATTGCAATATTACTATCCGCCCCCTAGTGTTGCAATGGAGAAAGAGAGTTGTTGGTAGAACAAGCGGGATGTTGGACAAGCGAGTCAGGCAAACGTCGTGACTAGTGCAACGCATGACTCATAGATTGCTAGAAAGAAGGCGACTTCCTGTACTGTCTCTCCCCAACGTCTCCATTGCTTCCAATGACTAGACGCGATGAGATACCCGTAGGGACAGCCACCTGTAAAACTCGCTACCATCAACCAATCGCCTCATTACCCAAATGCGACTGAGAGGCATAGCCAATTGCGATGATGACATTGCTACTACCCAATAAAAGAACTAAGCACGCAGCCAAGCTGTGACGGGTGATCTGTCAGAGGAGAAGATTTAGTAGTATTGATTCGCGCGCCAGATAGTGATAGCGATATATGTACCTAGCAAAGGACACCGTATCTAGGTTTCTAGATAACTACGCGCAAGTCACAGTCCTCCTGGAACGTCATAAGCTGAGAGTTCGTTGTCCTCGAATTCCACTTAGAACTTATTGCATTCAATAGTTTCCTACAGCTTAGGCGGGATTCACATGTAAGTCTGGTGTCGATCTGTATGTAGGAAAACACGCGAGGTGCGTGAGAGATTCTTTCACTACGAAAACTACGCACTGACCACCGATTCTGACGTGACCATTGCACACCCCGGTTCTCCATACAGATAAAAAGACTTTCGGTCAACATAGCTTGCTAATAGTTTACCAAACCATAGCTACATATTAGCTACTCAACTTCGCGCTCCTTCAGTCACGACATCAATCCCCCGTACGACAAAGCGCAATGGACCCTACGCCAGGACAACTCGTATATCAAAATCCGAAAGAGGTCATCGAAGATAGATTACAAGACCTTGACAGCGTAACCGACGATGAACAGGCTCCAACAGGTATTCCCCGCGACGTGTTCAAGGGCCCTATGGATAGCTGGCATGGTTTCAATAAGGAGGTATCAACGTTCTACGCCAACCAACATCTGCAAGATGCGTTTGCGCGCACTAGTGGCATGCGTATAGATGTTGATGCAATGAAGGCACCTCCATACTGGGCAGATCTGAATCACACGCAAGTCACCGAAGCGAAAAATACACACTTCTCGCTCGTACATTCCGCTGTAAACCGGATGTTTACAGTCGCAAAAGTTCTCTTCCACGACGCTACGCCAACTCAAACAGCAAGCCTACAGAGCATTCCGATGACCGATGACTGGAGGTTCGTAACGACAAAGATGCGACGCAGGGAAGAGAACGAAGAATTCGAGCCAAACATGTTGTTCAAGATCCCAGGCAACGAGAACAACCAGATGGAGCGCGTTGTTGGCAACATCAAGTTCTCCGGTACCTGCCACATTAGGCAGAACTGGGGAAACTCGGATTCACAGGCTCGCGGTTCAATGCGTCACATCTTTGGTAAGCCTTTCCCAGAGCTATATTAAGTTCTCACGTACTAACAGTAAGATTTACAGGTCAAGTAGCCCGTGATATGAGGGAGAGAGGTCTACGATTCGGCTTCATCTCGACCTACGAAGAGACTGTCTTCTTAAAGATTGAACGCCAAGAGAACGACGACTCATATACACTCTTCTACTCTGATATCGTGCACCACACCCATAGAACCGTCATGGGCTCGGATCAGCAGGCGCTTGATTCGATCAGCGTCCGCCTTGGTCTTCTTTATCTGTTGCACCGAGCAACGTATGAAAATGTATCGACGTGGTCTTTCAACCCAGATGATATACGTTCGGAGGAGTGGGCGTGCAAGGAGCTGGATTAGGATAGAGGCAAGCAGGCAGATCCTTGCGATACCCTGAACGTGGGGGCACTACAACCAAGTTCCAGTAAAGGGTCATTGCAGACTAGTCGCCTTCCACCGCTAGAGGTGTGGGATATTCAGCATAATGAGATCTAGATCCCCAGGCTGTCTCATTCGGCATTTGCTTTGGTCTTTGAAATCTCCATGTATGCAACAGAAATAAGCACAATATCATTGAACACATCTACTCCTCTACCTGACCCCATGGAAACGAGACATCGTTCCACCATCTTACCCTTCTCAATAACAGAAAGCATCGATATCCGAATCATTCAGCGTGTGACTACCACCCGCACATCTATACCCACTGGACTGTTTGATCCAATGGTAGCCCATCGGACATGGGCCTAGCCTTCTCAACTTCTTCTGTCTTTCCATCTCTTTTTGGCGCTCCCGCTCGATTGCAGCCAACTCTTCATCTCGGCGTCTCTTCTCCAGTTCAGCTGCGATGCGTGCTTGCTCCCTCTTCCGCCGCTCTTCTTCATCGGCAGCAGCTTTCTCCGCGCGGATCATTGCTTTGATGTCTTCCTCCTCCTGTCGCTTTTGTTCTTGGAGACGGCGGAACTCACGCTCCTTGGCGACCATGGCATGTTTGTCCCGCTCGAGCTGCTCCCATATCTCGTCAGATACGCCGGGGTCGCGCTTGGCTTTGAAGATTGCGTCAAGTGGGTCTTCAGGCTCCATGGCGGGCTTAGGCTTCTTCTCCTTTTGCTGTGGAGAGTCTACCCGGTTTTCAATTTCGACATCCGTTTCTGATGGAGCCTGAGGTACCTTGGTGGGTGGTTTCTGCTGCTCAGATGGCGGTGTTGAGCGTTGAGGCAATCCGCCCGAAAATCGAGCTGTACCAGCAGCAGCACTTCGTCTCGAGCGCTCATCCAACATCTTCTTCATGACGTCCACGATAATCTCGTTTGTAAGTAAAAGACTGGTAATTGGAGGAGTAGCCTTCGCGATGAGTTCTTTGAACATGCTCTTAGCAAGAGACTTGACGTCGCGCGCATTTCCCCATGATTTCAACACAGATAGCTTACTGAAAAGCTCTAGCAACTGCTGTTGCAGTTGCTTTGTGGGCGGATCGATGATGGAAAGGTCGAGTGGTGCATTTTTCCTGTTCTTCAAGTCTGCAAGAACCTTGACCAGAAGCTCCAAGCATGTCTCTGGCTCTAGATGCTTGAACATAACCGTCTCGGGGAAACGGCTGGTAAGTCCGGGATTCATACTCATCAGTCGGTCGATATCCTTGTCATAACCCGCTAAAATTTACAACCAGCTTTTGTGCAAATTTGGGCTTCGTGAGGCAGTCGACTAGCTCATCCATCGCTTCGGTTGCAAACCCCCCCCTCGGCGAGTCGATAGGCTTCGTCAATGAAGAGTACCTTACCCATGGCCTTCTCC
Organism: Pyrenophora teres f. maculata; assembly: GCA_014334815.1. Classification (NCBI taxonomy): domain Eukaryota; kingdom Fungi; phylum Ascomycota; class Dothideomycetes; order Pleosporales; family Pleosporaceae; genus Pyrenophora; species Pyrenophora teres. The sequence continues at coordinate 1,297,900 of CP060579.1, read as the reverse complement.
ATGAGTTTCTGCACCTTCGGTCCTGTTTGACCAACATACTGTCCAATCAGGTCAGTAGCAGAACACTCCTCGACCTTCGCCTGGCTGAGAAAGCCCATATCGTAGAAGATCTTTCCCATCTTGGCTGCCGTCGTTGTCTTTCCAGTGCCTGGCGGTCCTTTGAATAGGAAGTTGAAAGGAAGCTGTTCTCGAGGATCCATCCCAAGAGACTTCAGGTTCGCGGCTGTGATTTGGTAGCCCCGGAACTGCTCAATCAGCTCTTCGCAGCCCACGACGTCTTGGAACAGGGAACTGAGTTGAGTAGCAGCACGGTCGCCGCGATCGAAATCAGGATCAAAGTCTATGGCCTCAAATATTCCAAATTGTTTGATCTTGCCAGCAGTCGAGTGTTTTTGGTGCAGTGCTTTGGCGCGATCCAAAATGATGTCCACTTCTCCTGCATTTCCGAAGTGTGGACGGTTTCGCGCACGTTGTATGACTTCCATAGCGACCTACAGTATGTCATGTTAGCAAATGCAACGAAACTGTGACCCAGAATTTACCTTTTTAGCCTGATCAGTCGCGCTGAAGCCGATGTCCTTGAGTTTGAGATCAAGGATGCAACGGATCTCAGCGTCGTTGAAATCTTCAAAAACGAAAGCAGACTCCAATGGAAAACGCCTGGCAAGGCCAGGGTTAACGTCCCGAAACATCTCCTCCATTTTGTCTTTGTATCCCAGTAGCAGCACGCAACGATCTTCGCCCGCAGTACTCTGAACCTCAGCAACAATTGTGTCGATCACAGCAGCTTTGTAATGATCACCTGAAGCGCCACTAGCCAGCATGTAAGCCTCGTCGATAATGAGGACTTTACCCACTGTAGACGCCAGGATGGCTTTGGTGTTTTTTTCGGACCCCCCAAGAACGCTGCCGACGAAATCCGCTGGGTTTTTGACAACAACCTCGCCGTTCGAAAGAAGTCCAATGTCGGCTAGGATACGCCCATATAATTTACCTACGCTCGTCTTTCCTGTTCCGGGTGAACCAATCAAGCAACGGTTTAGCGAATATTGAATAATGGGCTTTTCCATCAGCTCCAGCTGATAGTTGGTTTGTATGCCGTTAAGAAGAGCCTGTACTGATTCTTTGACCGAGGTCAAACCGATAAGCTTCTGTAGCTTCGTCCATGCAGCGTTGTTCTTGAGTACCGACGAGGGTTCTGGGCCTATCAAGTCTTCCTTGGTGAGCATGTTGTCATCTGGCCTCGCACCAGCACGCCTCTCCTTCTTTAGACGCTTCGCTTGGCGTTCTGCAATCTGGGCAATCTTGTTCTGCACTTCGCGTGCATTGCCGAAGCCGTCACGACCACGACCACGGCCGATGCGGCGTGCGACAATGCGAACGTATAGACCGCTCATGCCATCCTCAAACTTCATGCTTCCATGGTGCTTCTTGTCGATATACTGGCAGAAGATCTGCTGGAGTTCACGATCTTCGTAGTCCTGAAACTCCATTCGAATCGGTATACGGCTTGGAATTCCAGGATTGTGTGCGAAGAACGCCTCCATCTGCTTGTGATATCCAGCCAGTACAAACACAACTTTACCAGTCAGATTTTCAATCTCAGCAAGCAGATAGTCCATCACTGCTTTACCTCCAGGGCTATTGCCTGAGACTAATTGGTATGCTTCATCAATAAAGAAAACACCGCCGCCTTCCTCCAAGATCTTGTCGATGTGAGCTTTGCACGCGGACACGCCATCGTTGGCCAGAGCTGATCCGGAACTCTCGAAGAAATGGTCACCGGGAAGCGCACCAACTTTGACCAGAAATTTGGCATAGTAGCGAGCCACAGTCGTTTTGCCAGTTCCAGGATTGCCCAGCAGGGCTGCCCCAAACCGTTCTCCCTTCAGCGAGATGTTTTGACGAACAACGGTATCGACCTTGGCCTTGATTGCAAGGAATTGCTGTTTGACAGATTCAAGTCCAATCATAGACACTAGAGAATCCAGTGCCTCGTTCTCTGCACCCTCAAACTTTTTCTGCCACTCCCAGTCATCTCTTGCCTCACTTTTGTCCCAGTCAGGCTGGCTCTCGTTCTGGTCCGGCGTAGATGGCGCGGAATTAGCTGTGGCACTACTAGGGCCAGCTGTAGTCTTACTGGGGGCAGCAGGGCCGCCTGATGGCGTAGAATGCGTGTTTGGTGCCTTAATACCAGGTGTTGGTGATGGAGATGCTTGAGTTGGTTGTTTAGCTTTCGCCTGCAAGTTGCGAAGGTCTTGCTTCTTCTGTTCAAGTGCCTGCTGGCGGTCCCTTTCCTCCGCTTGTTCTTTCAGAACACGCTTCTGGTGCTCAATCTCTTCCTCAATCTCTACTAGTCGTGCTGCATAAGCTCGTTGTTTTGCCTGTCGCTGCTGGTCTAGTTCGTGATCTCGTTGGCGCTTTTTCTCCCGCGCTCGCACTTCAGCTTCGCATTTCGGACAGTGGGCCGCTGCCTTGTTATAACATTTCCTTGTGGTAGTATGCTTGTTGGCACATGTTGATGATACAATGGCCTTGCAATTCACCTTTGAGTGGTCCTGCAGCTGGTGGCATCGATTAGGACAAGTGTGAATTTCGCAGCTAAGTGTTTTGCCACTAATATTCTTAGCCAGTGACAACAGGTCTCATGAATTGACTTACCAGGGCTCAGAACAGCCTCCATCAGGACATACAGCATCGAATTGCTCTTTCTCAGTCAAAAGCGCAATCTTCTCGGGATGCTGTTCACACTTGACAGGAAAGCCATCATAGACATGGCCGTTCTGCTTCAACTGATTCATGAGCGGGACCCACACGTCTTTCCCTTTTGGAGATTTTATGAAGGTATTAGCGTTTCCAATTAGTATCAGAGCATCCCTTGCTCGCGATAGCAACACGTTAACCCGTTGCGGTGACGACATGAAGCCAATGTCTCCAGCATCGTTGCTACGCGTGAGGCATGCAATGACAATGTTGCTTTCCTCGCCCTGGTAGTTATCTAGAGCGGCATTAGCGAAACTCGGGTATAGAGAACTGACCATGTATGGTTACTTACCAATAGTTGATATCCGAAGTCTGCGCTTAGAGATGTTTGCGCCAGCTGGTGTACGTAGACCCGCTTGGATCAATGCAAACGAGTCGAGATCATTCAAGATCGGATCATTATCCTTGGAAAGTGTATTCATCAGCAAATACAGCTGGCCGAGGTAAGGTGTTAGAATAACGATGTCATCTGTACCATAGCCTTGCTGGCCAAGATACCGAACGCATTTCAGTACCATTTCAGCTTCGTACAGGTTTTCCTTGCTGGATTTGGCGTCACCGTCACTTCGGTCGGTTATCTTTACCGCGTTGAGCTCAGGATACGCATGCGACACAAATATTACGTTGTCCTGGAAGCCACGCAGTGCAGGCCGGCCCTTTGTCTTGTCGGCGTCCTCTAGCTCCGGATAGGTAAGCGACCTGACGAGCGATGAAATCTCAGGGCGCATACGATGCTGTTTGATGAGAATCGTGTGCGGGACGCCACTGAGCACAAGCCGTTCGAACAAAGACACATTGAGGTTGTAGCCCTCGCCTTTTTCCACGGTCAGGCGGTAGTTGTTGACTTTGGGTCGCAGCTGCTTGTGGTCTCCGATGAGGATGAGTTGTTTTGAAGATGGGGTCAGAGCTGTCAATATATGGCTTTCAAGGATTTCTCCAGCTTCTTCAACCAAAACGATGGCTGGTGAGGCTTTTCGAATCTCGTCAGTGTACATCGCAGCTGCCGTAGTGGTACAGCCAATAATACGCTTCTGACCGAGTATGTGGAAGTCTTTCTCACGATACAGGCGATCAATCTGGGTACGACATGCGTTATACTTGTTTGCGAGGGTACTGATCTGGCTGATCTGCTCCACCAGAATTGTCTTCCGCCACTTGTTCCAGAGTACGTGGCGATCTTGCTTTGCAACTGTCCAGATGCCAGGATAGTTCTGTGTTGCATCTTTGGAGAATACACCTGCGTCTTTACCCTCGACCCATCTTTTGATGAGATAGTATTCGTCTACCTGCTTGTTCTTCTTACCCACGATGACGCTACCATCATCGTTTGTAGGGACGACAAATGCATCGAAGTACTCTGAATCGTCCGAGAACTCGAGGTAGTCTAGGAGCTCTCGTTCATTCAACATGACAGAGTTGAATCTTGCCATTTTAGTGACTAGAGAATCGTGGTATGACTCGGCTTGTTTCTTCTGGGCATCGATCATTGACCATGTTTGTGAGCTCCTCTTGTAATTGTTCGGCTGCTCTCTGAGACCAAGAGCGTGCGTTTTAGGTGTTGACTTCGATCCAAGTCGTACCATAGAGTCAGCCGGAATTCCTGCTTCTAACAAGTCTTCTAGAAACTGGTCCAGAGCGTGATTTGTATACGTAAGAACCAAAATTTTCTCCCTGCTATGATCGTGCATAATCTTGGCAATGACTATAAATAAAGATGTCAGATTAGTAGGAGCCCCAAGAGCGCGTGATATAGAGCAATACTTACGCGCGCCGATAAAGCTTTTTCCGGTACTTGAACTATTTAGCATGGCCCAAAACAAGTGAACTAAGCAAGGGAAGAGAATAGGGTGCTTACCCAGGAGGACCTTGTATCAGGCTAACTCTTTTCATAAGGCCAGTCAGGAGTGAGTCTGCTTGAGCCTGGTCGAGGTTGATAGGCTTGGTGCTCCCAATGACGTCTTTTAAATCACCTTCCCAGCTTTCTTTGATAGCTTTGATAGCTTTAATTGGTTGAATACCAGATAGGGATTCTGAAGAATGCGGCGTGAGGTTGAGGAGCTGTTCTTCCAACGGCATCTCGGTCAACGATTGGAGACATTTTAGGACGGGTTCATAAGCAAACACAGCAGTGTCTACCTGCACGAAGCAGAGATCCAACCCCATCTTGCATGCCAGCAATGCCTTCCCAAAAGAATCGGCGTCGGCGATTCGAAGCACAATAACGGGAGGGCTCTTAGCAAGAGCGTCTTCGTCGCGATCCACGGTTGCGAATGCGACGATGCTGCCATCATTGATGAGACAGCCAAGAGACTGATGCTTCAGAACGTTCTTGTTTGCAATGAGGTGCTTTTTACGGGCGTCAATGCCCTTGATATGGCTCAGTTGTGGAATATCGTCCCGACACATCAGCTTCAACGAACAGGGTTTTCGTTTCGCTTCCGGTCCACAATCTATACCAGCGAATCTCAGATGTTTGAGAATTACCTTGCCGCGTCCTTTTTTCTGACCGGTGGCGATTTGATAGTCGCTACGCAGCTCGCCTAACATATCTTCTCGAAGTAGGCGAAACTGATTGCCGACATGCATCATACCGCGGGTCCCAGGGTCTGTCGACACGATGTCATCTGCACGTCTGTAGAACGGTTCCTCAGCAGATGCAAACTCATCTGGTGTTGGTAAGAGCTTGATCTTGCGAATTTCGGCGTGATCATTATCATGTCGTCCACCAGGGCCATCAGCGGAATCATTGGTGGTGCTCTCAAGCACATGCTTGATTTTCTGGCCTAGATTGCGAGCATCCAATGAATCTGCATTGATGAGCGACTCGTTTTTGGTGACTCGCTCCGCGACGTCTCGTACATCCGGGACATCTTCGGAGCGGCTGTACAGGACCTCAAGCAGCAGCCACGCGAATGCGCGAGTGCCATCAGGGGAAAGGACACGCGCACTGTGCGCCTCGACGAGAATGTTCCAGAATGAAGGAGGCTGTACAATCTGTTCGAGGACGCGATGCAGAAATTCGCCGCCGTAAAGTTGCTTGATGGATGGCTGGGAGAGATGAAGGAGGACGGAAGATGCCGGTCCGTTGAGAAACGCGCTATCACGAGAAGAGCGAAACGCTTTGGCCACCGCGCTCAAACCCGCGGGGGCTGCGATTAGAGACTCGACGCACTTGGACGCATCCTCCTGGGAACACAGTGCCTCTAGAAATCGATTTCCATCAGCTGCGCTCTTTAGTTCGCGATGTCCGTAGATGACGGCGTTGAACAGCTTTGTCAGCCCTGCAGCTCGCTTCGCTGCGGCCTCTGGGTCCATGTCTCAGGTTTGTACTGGGTGTAAAGGGTCGTGTTGTCGAACAAGTCTGGTATGTTTCTGTACTGCTTTAGCTGAGGTACATTTGCGCTTATGAGGATTCTGAAAAGGTGGGGGTGAAAGGCTACCCAGAGTCTCAGGCCATGCGGGACGCTGCCCAGATAATGGGCTGTGCAAACGATTGGAAGACAATTACATTTGCTATGCGGCAAAGCAATGCGTTGTGTCCTGCCTGCATGTTCTGGCATGCTCTGGACCAATTGAGGCCTACTAGGTGTTGTGCCACATGCACGTTGCACAAACAACGTCAGTTGAGCTCAGCCTTGTCCAGGCAGCATCAGATATTTGAATCCGTGGTATCGCTCTCTGCTCAGGACAAATTCAGCCTTGTGATTTCCGCTTTTCGAACCCTGGTCAAGGCTGTGCCGCCATATTCCTCATGTATTCGTTTCCAGGCAGCAGCAGGGGCGGTGGTTTTGCTCCACGGGGAGCGCGAGGCCGTGGTGGACGAGCCCCTCATTTCACCAAAATCAGAGAACAGGTGAAGCCTGACATTGAGAGACATCCCCTTGGAGACATTGTGAAAACATTTCGCAGCTCAGACCTGATCGTAGGGAGCAATTACTCAACTGATGTTCCTGAGATATCTGGGTGTCAGTACGTCGCGTCCTACAACTGGCTAAATAGCAAAGCCCCCACGATCATTGTTCCAGGTGAGCTCCTCTCGATATGGTTTGATCTAAACTGATTCATATTAGGAAACCCCCCACAATGGACACCCCTCACAACTCCACAGCGTCTGAAGGAAGACAGTGGACAGTACTATCGTGACCCGAATGCAGCAAAGTACCCCGACTACCCAATGGCACCTGTTGTGCATGCCATTGTGGAGACAAACCCCAAGTTTCCTACTTCCAATGTCGATCTCTTTGCATGCGGCAGCACCCTAGGCAACCTCCTCCGTTTCGCCCGTGGCATTGACAAAGCCTTCCGTTTCAACGTTGAGGTTATCGGCAACACTGTTTTCTTCATTCGCAAGGAGAACGACCCCAAAGAGGTCATCAAGGACATCAGAGGCTTCGGCCATACCTTTCCAGAAGCTTACACCACATGGGACAAGGATGTCAAGGGCTCTGACACACATCAACGCATCATAAAATACACATTCAGCGGCCTGAACTGTCTTGTCCGATTCGAGAGTGATGGCTATATCAAGAATATTTCGAAAGGTGGCGACAAAGTGTCTGACAAGGTCACAGTAGGTGAAGATGACCTTCTCCAAGCACTGCAAGGTACAACTATCGGCCATTCCTCCAAGACGTTCAGCAAGACCTTAGATAGGATATCAGTCAAGCACGGTGGCTCAGTGGTTCCACAGAGTTCCATCTTCGACATGAAGACACGCTCAGGAAAACACAACAAGTTCATCGACATGAGCGACATTTCGCCACAGCTTTGGCTCAAACAAATCCCCAACTTCATCCTCGCGTATCATGACGGTCATGGGTTGTTTCAAGACATCCGTGTGCAAGATATCAGGGACGAGGTGCAGGCCTGGCAGATGGAGAATAAAGACGGTATTCGTCGCTTTGCTGTACTTCTCGAAAAGGTCTTGGCAGTTGTAAAGAACGAAAAACGAGTGCTGCTTGAGATTTACTGCCCAGGAGCAGATCGCTTGGAGATCCGGGGTCAGTACGGAGATGGCACGCATGCACTACCAATGCAGTTGGCTGATCACTGGGCCGAGGATGGATCTGACACAGACTTCATCACTCATAGTTTTGGTGCCGATGAAAAACATGGGCTGGATGAGGATGATTATGAGTTCGGATACAGAGACTCTGATGACGATGATTCCGGTACTGAGCCGGACTATACAGCCTGCTCCGCTCATGATTGTGGGTACTGCGGAAAATGCACATACTGATATCTCGCAGTCAGCTTGAACTGTCCGCTGGCGTGAAGGAGGGATATAGCATGCATTATGCAGTTGACGGTCGTAGTTATCCTTCATTCCCTACTAACAGTGTATTTCTTTAGATAGTTCAACCCATTGGTATTCTTCCTTAATCTTTCTTCACACTGTCATCCTTGGTGTCGCTCTTCTTTTCTTCTTCCTTGTCACCAGATCCGCTGCCACTACCCTTGTAATGACTCCCTTCCTTTCCCGGCTCGAAAACCGTGTTGCCTATATGAAGCATTATTATCTCAAGCTCTTCGCGACTCTTCACAGATAGTATATGCAGGTCATCAACATACAGGAAGCGCAATGCGCCCAAGCACCATCCTTGGTCAGATCAGCCCCGGCTTCGCATTCAGGACACTTGACCATTGCAGATGACCGTTTAGGGGTTATTATTGCAGGCAGACGATGCAGAAATTGGGGTGTAGGGGTGTCTTTGATGTTGCATCGCTTTGGGCTGCGAGTTCGCGATAGAGTTTAAGCTGCATCGCGCTAAATGGAGGGGCATGACGTCATAGACAATGAGCTGCTAGCCCTGGAGTAGTCGAAAATGGTAAGCGTCATTCTAAGGCCTACGAAGTCTCTCGTTGAAGCTTATGTTCAAGATAAGTAGACATGGTACGTGACTGCGGTGTAGCCGTTCAAAGAACCTGGCGTTGACGGAAGAGACATAGCTTACAACAACCAGTAACCCGGAGCATAGCAGCGCAGACCCGACAACATCTGGAATTTGGGCGTGCAACGTTAGCGACGGTGCTGACCCCATGGGGAGTCTTGTTTTGCATCGTGAATCCACGTCTTTACTGGGATTTTCCCTTGTTTAGTTGACTACCAATCCTCACCGACTTAGTCCGTGTGTAAGCATTAAACTTTCCTTCACCCGCGCTCGTGCGCTCGTCATCATATCTCCTCCAACAACCCGGGGCTAATTTCTGCAATATCCCAAATTTATTCACAGCAAAAGTCCGTGTTCTCGTTTGTGCTACTACAACTCGGTCTCGCCTGTTGTTGAGAATGAATACGAGCGGTACACTTTGCCGATCACACCGAGAGCTGAACGCGGTAAGCACGCACTGCCGTTGAGCAAGGACCAGGATAGCGGCATTGTGAACCGATTGGATGGAGTAATATAAGTGCCGCGATGCAACAGATGGCTGAATTACAAACCTCCTGACTACGGCCCCATTCATGCTGATGTAAGAGTTGAGATTGGAAGTTGTGTTGCTGTTTAGGGTGTAGTGCATGATTTGATCCTCTATCCCTTTTGCTTTCATCACTAGATTATTCACGTAGCATCTTTAGTGCGGGGGTGGGGATCACGCAGCATTACCCGTTGATATCCATCGCGAGCATGATTCAAGTTTGTAAAGTTGCCCGTTTCAGGGGCGGTAGGCGGTTGCTTCAGCTACCGAGTGTTCTTGAATCATGTATCGTGAATACCCGCCTTTGGGAGCTTTACCCAATGTCAGCTATAGCCTCTTAGATTGAACATCGCTTAGCGCACGCGTGGAACTCGGTTCGTCTACCGCCTTTTGGGGAGAGGCATGCATCGGAAGCCACTTCCATATCAAAGCGACAGGTCTATTGTCTACTAGATCCACCTTGCGCAAGCTCGTCTCCATATCGGAGGATCAAAGGCTCAAACCTTATTACTACAAAGGGATATACGGCTGGCCGCCTCATCGTCAGACAGGTATGTCTGTCAGATTGAAATATAACACCTGGGTGCGGACCGCACATAATTCCCATGGGCCGAATGCCGGTCTATCATACTCCAGCTCGTCAAACTTCCCTTTCGTTTTCTCTATTGTATTGGCCCTGCTATAGTCCGCCTCCGAATTGTGCAGGGTATGCCCGTTATTACTAGACGGGAGCATCGTTTTATTGAGTCACGCCTTGAACGCGCCATACAAGGATCCCTTCCTGCCACGGAGCTCATGACGATCAAACAGACATAGATCAGAACGACTGCAATACCCTTGACCCCAAAGTTTCTCTCTTTCGTCCCAGGTACAGATTTTCCTTCTACGACGCGATGCCTACCCCGATCGCGGTCCCGCCATACTCTGATAAAAGTGCCATCTATCTGGGACCGGTCATCTCATTCGGGGTCATCGCGTTCTTCCTCGTCGTCGCGCGTATATACACACGCCTTGGTAGAACTGGGAAACTACAACTCGATGACTGGCTCATTCTCTTCGCAGAGCCACTGTCTCTCACTGGCATATGCCTTGCCATTGCAGCGACAAGGTATGGATGGGGGAAACCAGCGGCATATTTTGAACCTAAAGATCTGGCAATAACTCTCAGACTACAGTTCGCACTCCAAACCGTATGGCTCTTCACGCTATGGCTGGTGCGCCTATCTGTCGCGTGGTCATTGCTACGATTTGGAACTGAGAGGATGTGGCGATGGCCATTATATTTCATCATGGGTCTTCAGACTCTGATTTCAGGAGCCTATGTAGTGATTCAGTTTGCGCAATGCAGCCCCATCAGTGCCAACTGGGATACGGGTATTGCTTCCAAATGCTGGAATCTACGTCCAATCATCACCCTCGGATGGATTATAGCTGGTAAGGTTTGCACTCGCCATAGATGCTGAACATAATTGACCGACATGTCAGGCATCTACATAGCAATGGACCTGATGCTGTCACTCATGCCCATCCGCCTAATCCGAACCCTCGACCGATCGACATCGGAAAAAATACTCATCGGCGTGCTCATGGCACTCGGTCTTTTCGCTACCGCTATTAATTGCGCCAAAATGACGACTTTCAGTTCCTTCGGCAAGGGCGACGTTATGCAGGCCACCATCCTGCCTTCCATGTGGGCCAAGCTAGAAGAACAAGTTGGCATCATCGCTACGTCGCTCCCATGGCTCAAGAGCCCTGTTGAGAACTGGCTGAAGAAGATAGGAGTACTGAAGGAGCACCAGCTAAAGAAACCAAGCTTCGTCGCGGATCTGAGTCTGCCAGCAGCGAGAGATGACAGCAGCAATGGAGATATAGAGAGTGCTGGGATAACCAAACTAAACTTCAGATTTGACTCTGCGGCTATTCTAGGAACAAAGGGATCGAGTACGAGCTTAATCAACACGCAAAGGAACAACTTTGGGCGCGTTGTCTGATTGCAACGATGGATTTACGGTTTCCTTCTCATGCATTTCATTTCTTGGGCTTCGGCCTGGCGCTGAAAGCGTTACTGTACGATAATCTTAAATGACAGAAAGGCAACTGCGATGAATATATACTTAGCATACCATAATATCATCAAAATGTCTACAAACAATAGTTCCAAATTACTGTGAGGAGTAAACAACAATAATGCCGTACCTCGGCGACATTCGCCCGAAGCACGGCAAACCTTCGGAATATTAGCTAATTAGCGCATCGTCTCTCCGCATCTCTGAAAATCCACATCGGATCTTCCTTACAGCAAAACCTGCACTTACGCTTGCACAGTCTGCCGCAAATTTATTTTTGGGTCCTCGCTCATGTTGATCGATCGCTCGCGAACTCCTGGTATCGAAGACTACACGATTACTTATAGAAATGCATGCGCAATTCAACATGACAACAAAGTCGTCCAGAATTATCGTTCTCTCCACACGAAACATGTAGGATAATCGCAGCCGCTCCGGCATCAGCACTAAAACCCGGCACGCGCCTTGAGTCCGGGGTGCATACTAACCGTCTCCACTAACCACAATGACGTTGGCATCCATTTGTATGTCCCCTGGCCCGAGATCTAGACGTCCTTTCCGATCTTGTACCTCTTCCGTGACCTTTCCTACCTTCCCTCTCCTCTCTTTCCAGTTTCCCAATCCAACAAACAAGTCACCACCACCCTTTCCCCGCTTCCAAACCCCAAAATGCCGATATGGGACCCTCTCGTCCCTGTTGAACGCGCCATACAACGCAGTCTCGCACGTCTACCTCCAGGAATAAGTCACTGGTTGGGCTACCGAGCAAAACCGCAGCCTACGCCTCCAACATGGCTCGTTTGCGTCTGGGGGTTCATAGGCGCCTTCTGTGGTCTTAGTTGTATATTGGCCATCTTTGGACATACAGAGTATTTCACTAGGCGCGCTGTACCGCCTATAATAGCGTCCTTTGTAAGTTCAACCCCTCCAATCCCACATGGATGATACATCAATATACGAAATCGAAAGGCACACAAACTAACACATTCCAAACAGGGCGCCTCAGCAATCCTCTGCTACAACGCCATCGACGCGCCTCTCGCACAACCACGCTCCCTAATCTTTGGCCACTTCTTCTCCGGCCTCACCGGCGTCATAGTCGCCACAATTTTCCAGTTTGACCTCGAGAAAAACCCGTACCCAGACCTGCAATGGCTCGCTGCCGCCCTCGCCACCGCAATCGCCCTCGTCGTCATGCACCTGACCAAAACTACGCATCCGCCTGCGGGCGCTACCGCCCTGATGCCGTGTGTGGATCAGCATATTTGGGCACTGAGGTGGTATTTTTTGCCAGTCTTGCTGCTTAGTTCGGCCGTAGTGTTGGGAACGGCGCTCGTGACGATGAATGTGCAGAGGCAGTATCCGAAGTTTTGGGTTGCGCAGATTCCGCCGCCGCCGCCAAAGGAGACGAAGGAGCCGGAGAAGGTGGTCAAAGATGAGTCTGATGTGGGAAGTCCGCATGATACGCTGAGGGATGTGGAGAGAGGGCCAGCGTAGTACGTGTGTATGATGCTGTTTGTTTGTGTTATGTGTTGTGTGTGCATGCATTTAGCTATATATCATAATTCATATCTGCCTCCGACGGCTCTGTCTGGAGGTCGTCACATGACTTCCAGTGCTCTTATCAGTTCAATCCCAGGCCATTGTATCCGACAACACATCCATAAAACCATTAACGTTCTCATTCATTAATCCCAGTATTCAACGCCGTAGCGCGAGGAGGCTCATTTAAAACTGCTACCATTACCCTGTTCCCATCAAATCATCACTGCAGTACCCACACCCACTACACCTGCGACACATAAACGGTCTTAGCCACACTCGGTACACCCTCCTTGCTGATAGCAAAAAGATACCAAGCGCCGGGCAACATGACACCCTGATCGTTGAGAATAGGCAATTCCACTTTCTTCCCATCAACCTTGGGGTTCAGCGGCACTCTCCTCTGATCGCTGTTAACATTATGTGTCACACTACCAATCCTGATGAGCGAAAACTTGACACCATTTGCAGACCCTTTCATCTCAACTTCCAGCTTACCGCCAGGAGCCACAGTGGCGAATTTAAGGTTCTCGATAACCGGTCTCTGGGCGCCAGTGGTGAGGTAGGGGGGAGTGAAGATTTGGCCGTTGGGATGATTAACGGTATCGATGCATTTCTTGGACGGCATGCCAGTTCCGTCGTCCCAGCAGAGACCGCCGCCGCCGCTGAAGACGGTGCCATCGCTAGGAGGATGGAGATGGAATGGTAGTTTCTGGGGACCTTTTCGGCGGCGAGCTCTGTGAACTTTCTCGTCTCCGGATCGAAGATTTCGGGGGTGAAGACGGGGTCTCTGTCGGTGAAGCCTTTAGCGTAGCTCTGGCCGCCAGTGATTAGGATCTTGCCGTCAGGGAGGACAACGACATTGGCGAAAGCGCGGGCATGATGCATGTCGGGTAGGTTCTCGACATGGGCTGGTGCGCCGACGTTATCAATTTCGATCAAGTGGGCCACGCTGAGGGCAGGTGAGTCATCGTACCACTGCGATCCTCCAGCTGAGAAGATCTTCCCGACATCATACATGACGTGTACACCGCACATGGCATCATTGAAATAGTCGCGAACGCCCGCGTGACTGGTGCCGCCTTCCTTGTCGGTGTAGTACCAGTTCATTGCTTTGCTAGGTCCAGCCTGGAAGACACTGCCGTTGCGCCAAGGGAAGAGCCACGCATGATTGTCCTCTCGGAAGATGCCTTCGTGGTCCTGCGTCAACATGGGTTCGACAGCTGCACCAGGCAGAAGCGTCCATGTGTTGGCCTTGGGGTCATAAATCTCTCCTGGCTTTCCACCTCTCGGACCACTCCACGATCCTCCGATGGTGAAAATCTTGCCGTCGGACAAGATGGCACTGCTTTGGTAACCACGGGGTACTTTCATATCCGGTGCCGATGTGAATTTGTTGTCTCTGGGGTCGTAGATGGTTGTCTTCTCCGCATTGCTTCCGCCAGTGATGATAAGCCGTCCGTCGCCTAGAGCACTCATGCCGGGGCAGAACATATCGTGGTTTGTCTCGGCGACCTCACGTGTAGATGTTGCTCCAGTGACCCAATTGTACTCTGCGAATTGAGTTTTGCCTCTTTCACCGCCAAACGCAGTCGGCGAGAATGCTGAATATACCATCATCTTTGTTGGTGAAGGGTAGTCTGGGACAATGTAAGCCGCCACGGGTATTATGGGAAGTTTGATAATGTCGCCCCATTTTCCAAGTTTGGCATCCTGCGCCAGAGTGGATGTGGTGAGTAATGATATAAAGGCGGCTGCCGCCCGTAAATGTGAATACATTATTTACTAGGTATCGTGAGGTTTGGATGTGAAGATGGATTGCAACGCGTAGAAGCTGTACTATGTGTACCTTCGACACTAAAAAAGCAAGTCAGCAGAGTATAGACATTGAGGAAAAGCAAAACAAGGAAGTGTTAAACAAACAAATATTGAATCAATGCGCTCGTCTTGAATGCATATGATTAACGAGGAGGCTGGTGTGAAATAGGCTTAACTCCTGCATGATGGTGTACCTTAGAATACCAAGGAGATCCGGCTTCATACTTCCCACCGCTGTCTTCCATCTGAATAGACAATGAATTCGCGCGTCTTAGATATGACCGCCAGCCAACACCGCGAACCGGATCATGTTCGTGCTTTGAATATCAGAATCGAGTAAACAGTGGCGCAAGAAGTTGGACGGCGGCATTCCATCTCGGTACATTCACAAAAGACATCGGGAATCGTACCAAACCGCAGTGGTCAATGCAGTATATAACGCCAGACAGCGATCGTCATTTGAACATTTACAACCCTGCAACTATTGCGCTTGCAAAAGCATATTCCATGATGCCATGCTGCGCCAGTGGAGACAAGTACCACGGTGGAGTAGATAATAATGCAGCACATAGTCGCGTAAGCCTCACATTGAAGCCGTTGTGAGGTAGCGTTGGGGACGTCGGGATAGGCTCTCCCGTCTCGGGTGTAGAAAGACGCTACCTAGCCTCAACGTGCCCGCATATGCATGGTCTATCGTTTGTCCAGAGCGATTTCAGAATCATGTGCATACCGCAGCAATGATGACTTCAGTCTGATGAGAGGTGCTGGCAGGTAGCGACAGAAACAGCGCGCATCACATTGTCGGTGAGCAAGCATGACGGTCGATTCGGTTGTTATCAGTGGCAACGCACGTGGCCGACTGGAGCCTGTGTAGACAGTCTTGATGCGTCGAAGGGCGACTAGCTGGTCGATGGTAGCGTACGGAAGCCAGCGAGGATGGAGAGAGTGTTGAGGCCGTAGCAACGGGAAGATATCCGGAACGCGGGTTAGTACAAAGTCGCGCTAACTCCATTTGGATGGCACGGCGCGCGATATCACATGATATCGCGCGCCAAAGCGCCAAAGATGTCTTCAGCCATCGCGTTCTGCATCTTAGGTTCTCTGTAGTGACACGCGCTTATAGAAGAGAAAGAGCCATGGCGTATACCTGGTTAGAAGTAGCTTGGTTCTCCACACGACATAATACCATGCACCAGACTCCCTATGAATTCATCCGACCATCTCTCCATTCATTCTCCGAAGCGGCCCCTGACAGTTCCTGCACTTCTAGGCGGTGGTAGCCGGTATCGATGTTCCGCGAGCAGGTCGCGCAGCCATGTTCATACTTGAGGTGTCGAGTCTTACATGTCATCCAGATGCGTAGTTTCAGATGTACAATTATTGCGTCACCGCTAAACAAGCATCACTGGACAGAGGCTGTGAAAGACAGCGATACAAGATATCACATAATAAACATATCTACTCAAGCACATCACCATTCATACCACAGATCGAAACGTCTTCCCCTTCACAATCCACGTGACAGACCTACAACCCATACCCCCTCAGCCACCTCAACTCCCTAGCCTGCTGTTCCAACGCCCTCCTCATCCCCGCCGTGTACTCTCTCTCCCTCACCCTCTCCCCGACCGCATCACCGACTTGCTCCTCCAACGCATCCTCAAACACATCCTTGCCGCCAAACGGCGGCTCGCGCCCAAACCCAAGCATACCCAGTTTGCCGTCTCCTGTCCACAGAACCAAGTTACCTGCTCCACTTTGCTCGGAAGGTGTATACGGCGCCACCAGCGACGGCGTCACTGTCGGTAAGATCTTTTGTACGATGTCGCCGCCCCACCCCGCCTCGGTATCAGACTCTGCATTAACAAGACCGGCTTGATGGGTAGAGGTGGTAGTAGCTTGAGCGCCATCATTGCCGTCGCGCTGCAAGTCATTGATGTTAAACTGACGAACTGGTGTAGAGCCATCACGCTCCACCCACTTCAAATTTCCGTCGCCGTCTGCAAAAACAAGACGCGTGCCATGTGGCGCCACAGACAGTAGTTTCGAACTACTAGCCGTTTGGCGATTCTGATAGTACGCCTTTTGGTTCCTCGTCGTGCGGCTGTCACTTGAATTGATGGAATGTGCGGGATCGGTCGATAAACCGTACAACTCCAGTGACCCTTTGCCTTTGTATTCGCCAGCCGTGATCAATGTGTGGCCCGGTGTAGATTTAACCTCGCGAAGCAGACTGGGTGGTGCATAAGGCCGGCCTAGACGTAGGTCATGCGGTACGAAGGGGTACGGCATAGCTGTGATACATGACAGCCGAGCGCCAGAGTGTACGGTGCCGCGGAGGCGGGGGAAGGCGCGGCGGTCGAAGTTTAGCATGCTTGTGAAGCGGCCGCCGACCCAGATGTCGCCGTTGCCATCCCATTCGCGAGCCGTGGGTAGGTGGAGGATGGATAGCGCGCCGGGTTGTGAGAGCGAGACGTGACCACCAAAGTCGCCGGTTTCGAGACGCGTAAAGGAAGTGTCGGTTGCACCGCCGATGAGTTCGCAACGTACAGAGGCGGGAGGCTGGGGAGGCTTGCGCGTGTCGTGCAAGTGGAGAGTCCAGTTGGTGCCGACTGTCAATGGCGTTCTATGATGTGCTTCGGAGAGGGCGGTGATGGGGAATGGATATGGTATCCTTGAGACAACTTGAAGCGTATTCAGGTCCACCTCGTTCAGTACATTTTGCACAGCGAAGAAGCCCTTGTTCAACTTGCTGTCGATGCTCACACACTCCACTGCGCCCGTTTCTGTCATGATGGCCTGGCTCTGCGTGAGTCGTGTATTGTAATCCAGATCCGAGCCTTTCCCTGGCAAAAGTCCCACGTTACTCGTGGCCACCAGCCTTCCTTGTTGCTCGCTACTTGCTGCAGCGTCCCAGATGCTGATACTTCCGTCATCGAGTGGCGCAACGAGCTTGTCTGCCAGACCGTTGCTATCGAAGAGTATACCCACACCAGTGGCCTCGCGTCTAACATTACGCTCATCTTTCTCATCGCTTCCTACCTCTTGGAACCAACCAATCTGTTGTTCCGCATGCCGCTGTATAAAGTCCTGGTACCAGTTGACCTTTTCGTCAGGATAGCTCGGGTCCCAGTTCGCAATCAGAGCCTGCATCCTCTTCTCCTGGTTGTGTTCCTGCTGTGCCTCTGCACTCGGCGCGTCCGCATTGTGAACTGAGGTATCAAACGTATTCGAGAGGGTATCGGCGGCGCGTATCAACTCAGCGAGTCGCGGGTCGATATCGGTCGACAATTCGAGACGGCGACGACGGCGCTCGGCAGCCGAATGAGAAAAGCATAGGTACTTCCAGAGGTTGTTGTCGCGAGATATCTCTAGAAGACGGTGCGATACGTGTTGGAGGTTGACGAGTTCAGCGGGCTCGAGATCTGGAGGTTTGGTTAGGGGTGGGGTCGCATGTCATCACCGGGTTCGGGGGTACCTACATGAGATTATGTGAAGAATGAGCTCGTCGGGGAGGTGCTGCATGGTGCTTGAATGATGCTAGACGCTGTTATGAAGCGGACTGCAGAGCACGAGGTTATGAATGTTTACGAAAGAATGAACAATGGCGGATACGACGCCGTTATCTCGACTTCAATGACCACCGTCGCTCGGCGTTTGGGGGCGACAGGGCTGACATGCCGAGTGCGCATGACTCGCCGCCCTTTTCCCCACACACACCGCCCTTCTCCATCCGCCCTCAGCCACCCCCCCCCCCCCCCCCCCCCCCCCCCCATGTCATTTCCATATACAAACTCCTTCAAGATATCAACATGGAACCAATACAAAAGTGTGAGATAATGTTTGAACAGACGAAATTGGTATCCCCGCTCCTGTTTAAAGATAAGACGCCCCGTCATTATATGTACATGTCTGCGTAGAATATTTCATACGCAATGGAAGAAAAGCTTGAAGACGGCTGTTACATGTGCCGGTATTATATAGTCTGCAGATGGCCTAGCAAAGACGCTCTACCGCTGTACCTGTTTCTCCAGATCCTCGGGCGGCGTCGTAACCGTCGATATTTCAGCTGTGGGCTGCGGGTCTTCTGGTGTCTCTTTAATGGCCGGCATAACGCTTGTGCCGTCCAGCTCCGACACCTCCTCGTGATGGTGGAAGGTGGTCTGGTTATGCGCTGGCGAATACTGAGGCGGTACGCTGTCCCAGGTGTTGTGGTCCGGGTGTGCACTTCCATTTCCTCCGCCGATACCAACTGCATCTGGTCCGTACGGTGTACCTTGTCCTGGTTGAAAGCCATTTCCGGATGCAAGCTCTGCGTGGCCTTTGATTGTGGAAATGGGTCGTCCAGCACCTACTGGGTTGCCGTCAATTTCAGCAGTTGCAGGCGCCGAGTCACAGAATGTTTCTTTTTTGCTGACTTTGCCTGCTGCACCGCCGATCAAGCCTCCATTATCGCCATCAGTTTCGGCTACGTCGTTGTAGGGATTGGCCTTTTGTTGACGGCGCTTGCGAAACACCCAGAAGATGATGCCAAACAAGGCGAGCGCAAGGGGAATGCCCACTGCGCAGCCAATGATGACACCGAGGTTTGAATTTGATCCACCTGAGCTGGTTTTTGATCCGCCGGCGGCGGCGGCAGTCGACGATGGCGTGACATATAAAGTAATTGGGACAGTGACTACTCCGCCCGGGCCTGAAGAGACACTGGCCGAGACCGACAGGAAGGGTGTGGCCGTTGTCGAGACCGAGTCTGCCTTGGCAGTCTGCGCATTTGAACCGCCAGAAGGAGGCGAGTTTGCAGCGGGCGTATTCGAGGATGCTCGTGCCGATGTCTTTGGTGTTGAGCCTCCACCAACTGGGCTTAATGCTATCCCAGTAATGTCGGATAGTTTTGGCGCATTCATTGGAATTTGGCCCCCAATGCTTGCATATACGTTGTCGTCTTTGAGCGCGAAGAAGGGTCGTGGTACTGGTGATTCCAGGCAGCAGTTTACGCGTTGAGCGTCTGCGTTGCAGCACCATTGATTGTCATGATTTGAGCACCGCGTTAGCGCCTCTGCGCCGGCAGCCATCATTCCTACTATCGTTCAGCAATGTTTGGGTTGATAGAGCGACATTCTTACCATAGGTACACAGGTTGGAGGGACAGCCATCACCCTTCCAATCCTTGTCGGTGCAACTATATCTACCATAGAGTTTGCGGATAGGATAGTGACATAGACCATTGTCGAGACATTCCCAATTGTATGGACAGCAAGCCGTAGCACCTTTTCCTGATGAGCAGGGCTTCTCTGTATGGGGAGCCTTTGCGCCATTGGGGTAGTCTGTCGTTGATCAGTTGCGGCTCATTCACAAAGATGAGACATGACATACAGCATTGGTCGTCGTCGTCGTCAGCAGCAGCCTGAATCGCAAGAGCAGCCAAGGCAGCGGCGCGCACCCACACGAATGTAGTCGGCATTCTGTCTGGTGTTGAGGGTCCCTTGGTCAAAAGAACAGCAAACACATGGATGGATACTAGGTCAAAGTCGCAATTCCTGGGCAAGCGATGATTAAGCGCGCTGAGATGATCCGAAGTGAGAGCGAAGCGCGCTGGAGAGAAGAAAGCAAAAGTAAAAGTGCCAAAGAACGAGACAGTAGGTGACAGTGAAAGTGAAAGTGGCAATGGTCGAGACGCAATGAGAGACGGGGGAGAGAGAACCGCACGATCATCCCACACGAGTTTGCGCAACGCTGAGTGCCCTGTCTCTTATGGATATACAGGCAAATGGCGGCCAAGGTGAGCATCTGGGCAAACTTTGGGCTACCGCACCAATGAAAAATGCACTTCGTGTCGGTTGCATTACAGTCGGTTCCATTTTAGCGACCGAACGGCTGGCAGTCTCGCTGAGGTCATCGGAGATAGTGTCCCCTTGCACTTGTCCCGCGTATCGTTCTGGAGTTGCCATCAAATGTCGTACCAGCCAAGCCGATCCATTGCTCGACTATCCCCTTGAAACCAGCCCGCTGGTCTGCAATGCCGTCGAGAATGGAACCTGACTTTCAATCCAATCACACACACATACACACACCGACGACTGCGACGACCAACAGGCATATCGCGATACGAGCGATCGACACGTCCACAAAAGGCATCATGCCTGGAGCGCAAAATCGGCTTTCTCGGCGCAGCCCGCTGCGACTGGCAGGTGTAGGTGTGAACCATGCGGTTATCCGTCTCTTATATTATCCTCTGGCGTACAAGTCGCACGCCAGGGTACTGCCCGCCTTGTCTTGCTCCAAACAAAGTCCAGCTGCGTGGTTGGGTAGCTGACACGTCTTGTTCTCACTCCACGCCGCGGCGTCATTTACTTTTTTCCCCCTCATTTCGCCTGCCATGCCAGCGAGGGAGTGACCAGGGGCACGTCCCGTTGATCGCCAGCAGCAGTGACCGCTTCGCTCCGTATTGCGGCGCAACTGGGGAGAATACGAATGACGTTGTTGGTGTCATTGAGCGGGCGAGTGAAGACAAGTTTCTATTTCGAGCCCCGCACCGCCGAAGCTACCACTACCGGCACAACCCACAGTATATAGCCAACTCAGCCTCGTGCACTTGTTGCCTCCGTCGTGGGACGGCGTCTTGCCCTGCGTCAGGACTTGTGCATCATGCACTTTTTGAACTGCACTGCTACCTTTTTGCTTTTTATTCGCCTTGCATACGCTGTACGGGGTGCTCATCGCCGCCTCGCTAATCTTCCGATGCTCCACACTGCGTCTGTCTGCACACTAGCCGATCTACCGGACATGACCTACCCCGAGTTTTCGCCTTGTACGCAACGACGCGATACGGATAATTCAGACTGTAAACCAATTGCATCTACTGCCATCATTTTTCGCCTCTTCTCCACCACCGCCACCAGCAGGAGCAGTCAGCGGCAGTCTCACGCACACATCATTTGCCGCCGCGCCTAAGCTTACCCAAACTTTGCCAACAGCTAAGCTACACGCGGATACCCGGCATCTCTCCATCCAAGTCATCGGCCCTTTAGCGTCTTACACTATACTATCATTAGATATAACTCGCTGCATCTACTCAAAGTACACTGCGAATTCCAGCCGAGTATCTGGCCATATTGCCTCCGAATTCCTACCTACCAGTAGATTGCACGCCATGCCAAGGTGGCCACATATACCACCCCCCACCGCATCTACTTGGCAATGACATCTTATATTAGCTGTCAGTTGGAGGCATACCCTACAATGTACACATGCAATAGCGAAATACATGTGCTTTGTTTGCTAAGGCTTCACTTTTATCATTCTAGAACAAGCAGGCCAACCAAAACATAGGAAGTATCTAATCCATCCCATCCTCTCGAGCCTAACACCTCCTTGCCCTCCTCAGCCTTGCCCTTCTCACCGCTTGCGAAAACGCCATATTGGCATTACCCCCCTTAACACTGTCCTTCCCACCTGGCCAGTTTTCCTCCTTGGTGTTGTCCATCTCCGCATGCAAGATACGCATCTGGTGCCTGATGACCTTGAGCAGTACATTGTCCTTGAGATGTTCCGGAATTTCCACGTGCGGTAGCACCATGTTGTTCAGCGTAGCTTCCTCGTCTGCTTCGACAGCCTCATCAGTCTTCTTCTCTGTCGCCGAGGATGCCGCGGTCGGAGGGAGGGGCTTGTGGCACGTAGCGCATTTCGCAGCGCATGTGCAAAGCTCTTCCTCCTTCTTTTCTGCCTTCTTTTCTGCCTTCTCTTCTTCCCCTTCCTTCTTCTCTTCATCTTCATCTTCATCCGCGTCTTCTGCATCCACATCCTCGTTCTCGCCCGTAGCCCCTCTCACCAATCCCAAGAGCGACATGACAAACAACTCCTTCAAATAGGCAAAACTGAATCCCTCAGTCATCTCCGCAACAACGTCCACGACATCCTCAGGAAATTCGACCTCCTTCCCCACCAGCTTGCTTCGCCAATACTGGGCATACGCCTTTCTCTCCTCCAACCCTGGAATCTTGAAATGATACTTCCTATCGAACCGGCTCGGCCTCTTCGCAATCGCAGGATCCAACCTGCTCAGGTGATTCGTTGACCCAATCATCAAGATGCCGTCGTTGGACTCCAAACCATCAACCTCGTTGAGAAAATACGACCGCGTCTCATCCTTGACCAGGGAATCCAGATCTTCAAAGATGAGAAAACACGGCGCTTGGGTACGTGCCTTCTTGAAGATCTCGGAAATGGCGTATTGCTCCGTGTTACACTGTGTGCTCAGACTCTTGACGTATAAACTGGGTATCGCGTCTTCCCTTGCGTACAGCGCGTTCATCAGCGCTTTGATACTGGCAGTTTTGCCATTACCTGGCACTCCGTGTAGGATGATACCGCGTTTCCAGGGTACACCGTATGCGCCATACAACTCCCTGTTATTGAAGAAGCCCATCACGTCTTCGATGAGGGACTGTTTCGTGGTCGGGTTGAGAACGACATCGGACCAGGAAGACCCAGACACGGCCTTCCAAAGCTCTTTACTCTTGTCCCAATATCCATCATCGAATACGAAGATCTCAGAGTGCAGCTGCGACGTCCATTTTCCCGCTGCCAGGATCAAAGCGTCCGTCTCAGGACAATGGCCGTTCGTAACACTACCAGAGCTTCGCGGGTATAGGATGTAAAACACTTTGTCCGGCGACTTGAGCATATCGGCCCAGGCAACGTAGTAAATGATAAACTCATGGTCTTGCCAGATATACTGGAATCGCGCAAACCGATAGTCATCAACCAAGTCCCCAGGATGCATCTTCTTCTGCACTCCCTCACCAACCGGAACCCACTTCCTCGTCGCCTTGAACTTTTCATCCTCAGTATCCAGCACCAGCGTCGCTTTATCTGCGTCTGCAAATTCAAACAGTGAGCATTTTCCCTCGTTAACTTCCGTTACGTGGAAGTCGGAGTAGGCGTCGCGGAGTGAGGTGAGGACCTTGTCGCGGGTTTCTAGGCGCTCGCCGCTGCAGTGCGACTCGAAGATTTGAGCGACTCGGTCTTTGCTGGGGGTCGTGGAGGAGAGGAGGGTGCGTGCTGCTGGCATCGTGAATAGATGTGGATGATGGATGGATGTAATTACCAGACGCGAAGGATGAACAACCCTTTCTACAAAGGAGGTAGATACAAGGATATCAAAGTCTCTGCTAAAAGAAACCACAGAAACCGCCAGCCTTATATGCTCTCTTCCATATCATCGCTTTCCACCCTACATATCCCATCCATCATCCCTCCAGGCAGCAACCCCATCGTCATGCATACACCACGCATGCACCCTACCAATCATCCTCCCCTCGCTAATGCACACTCCAGCTTCTCGCGTAAGCCATACCATCAATAGACCTACCCACCACCGCCTATCTTGTCAGAGTAGCTATACCAGTACCAGTACCAGGCGGCAGAGAGGGGCAAAGCACTGGCATAGGCTGCGCGCAACGCCCTACTCTATGCGAATGCGACTGGCTGGGCTGTGTGCGGCCTCGGCTCTAGTAGTACTATTCAACAGCCAGTCAAACAACTCGCCTCTGCGGGTAAACATTATTTTTTTCGTCTGACGGTGGGAGACGAGGCTGGTTGCCTAGCTGCCTGGTGGCGAATACGTAGAGGTTGAGGGGCGGCGAGGATGGTTGGAGCAATGTTTGGGATGTGAAGGTCTGCGTTAGGTCTTACTTTTACATGCTGCATGTGGGACCAGTTTTATTCCCCGCGTTGGTAGGAATGCCGGCCTAGGCGTCCGGCTTGTAGTGGGGGGGATGTGCAAGGCATCTGCAGTTGAAGCAATCAGCCTATGCAGATGATGTACAATTAGGAAGAGAAGATCTGCAATGACTAACCATGTGAAAGGCAGCCATCTCAGCCGCGTATGCGATGACAAGGCAGATGTATACGCATACGTCAGCCTCACTACCTTTGTGCATCCAAGTTTACTGCATTTCTCAACCCCAGCTAAATAAATTCACCGCATTTGCTCACGCATTAGGTAGACAGATTCATATCATTTGTGTAAATGCCTATCAAATCCCAGGGCGTCGTTGTATTCTAGCTTTCCAGCTGAACTCGCCCGTAGACACCAGCCAATCTTTCAGGCTAGCAAACTGTCCCTACTATCTCCCCTAATTCGTGATATCATATCGAAGTTGTAATAAGTCGAGTCGCTTTCTATACAAGAAGAGACCACTGCTTAGTGGGCTTGACGTCCTCCCTGGGTCTCGTTGGTGATGCCGATGCGCTCAGAGTTCTGTAGGGGATGCATGTCAGCAAGCTGGAATACTTTGACGAGAAAGTGTTGGAGGTAGGTGGGAACGACAGGGTAGGGGTGTGTACGAACCTCGCTCGACTGGACAGATCCCTCCTTGAGAATCTTCTTGACGACGTCGTCCTCGTTGCTGGTACCGAACTCGTTCTCCAGTTGGCCCTTGCTAGCCGTGTTTAGGATACCTTGCTTGCCGTGCCTGCAATAGAAGATTCTGGTTAGTTGCGGTGTTCTTGTTGAATTGCCAAACACATCAGGCGGGCGTCATAGGAACTACTACTTACTCGGGCACCAGGATCTTCCATCCGGCGACCACCTCGGTCATGGGAATGCTGCTGTCTTCCTTCCACTTCTTGAGTATCTCCTCGCTCTCGACGAAGACGGTGAATTGGTCGCCTGAGCTACCCTTGTAGAAGACCTGAGTCTGAGGTGCGTTTCCACGGGCCATTGTTGCGGATTGGTGTCTTGTTTCGTTTGTCAAGTAAAAGGTCGTAGTATTTGGTGTTGATAGAGTTGAATCTCGAGTTTGGAGCGTGAGAGACTGGTGAAAGGTTTAGTGATGATGTGTCGATAGAGGGGAAGTTTTGGAGGGGCTATTTAGCTTCCCACGACAGCTCGTGAGCTTTGACCGGACCTACGTCATAGCCAAGCTCGGACTACCTTGGAGCAAGGTAAAGCACGCGCACGCAGAAGGGTTCGCAAGCCCTCCCTCTTACTCCTTCTTACTAGGCTAGATCAGACTGCATGGAGGCTCATACTAAAGTATCAATCTATAGCGCCACGAGCGCCTTCCTTGACTGTCGTGTTCACTTTGCTGGAACAAGTGCGGGGAGCAATAACAACAACACTCATGTTGCAGACCAAGATCCTGTCATCACAGATTATGCAATTGCAGAATAATGCCACGTTGCATGGCACATTGCCGCTCTAACCATGATTTGATTGCTACTATCCAAATATACGTGTCTTTTGCAATGCCCCTCCATCATGCGATCGCGTGCCCAACCCCAGCTGATGACGTCATATCGATTGCCCGAGCCCCAAACCCCAAATGAAGCTGCGGGTGTGCCTTGCATTAATGCTGCTGATCCGCCATGATGCTGTGCATTGCCACCGTCGTGTCGGTCGTAGTATTCATGTCTCATACTTGCTATTACCACAAGGATAGCTTCGTGACGTCGTGATAACCTCCATAACATGCAATCTTCCTTTGCATCCATCCAACAATCATCCAGAAGTACCGTCAATGACAGAGGTTGAGACCAGTTGATGGACCTCATCTAAAGAAATTAAAAATCCGGCTTTTGCTCTTGAAGAACTTTCTCGACGGTGTGATGGGCGTCATCTCAGGCCTCGGCTCGCAGTCCTTCTTTTCTTCTCGCTTCAGCCTCCTGTTCTCCGCACTCCTTCGAACACCCACACAGGGGGTTGGCGCGTGCAAAGCGGATGCTGTCGATCCATGAGAGATACTCCTTTTTGCTACTCGATTGCTCGACTCAGATCGTGGGAGGTTGACGATGTGTGTAGACAGACGACGAGTCTTCTTCGGCTTGGGTGCAGGTTTATCGTTTGGATGTTCTGAACCTATTGCACGGTTGGCGAGACGTCGGCGTCTACTTGAGGGCCTTGGATCCTCTACCTCGAAGTCGGTTGGCAAGAATGCGGCTGGTGCAGTGTGAAAGTCGACGACTGCCGGCGCTGGTCTTCGGTCGGTCGCCGATTGAGCTCGCAGGTTTCCCTGGGACACCTTGTGAGCGCGGCTGCCAGAAGAATCTTCTGATCGTGAGTGGCTCGTGTTGGAAAGGCTAGGGGATCGACGAGAAAAGTTGCTGGCGATGCTTGCCATGCTCAGCTTCCGCATTACAGAGTTTGCCGAAGCTCTGATTTGATTCTCCATTCTGCGGTTTGACATGCCGGGAAATGGCAGCAGGTCCTTTGTCCATACGTCTTCTAGCTGGCTCTCAAGGCGAATGCGCTCTGCTCGTCGAGGAGCCAGTGTGGGGACGTGATTCGTGGAGAGATGCGATTGCGATCGTGTAATCATGCTGGGGGAGAATGTGGGAGGCACATCTGGCAACTTCTGTGACTGTGTGTTTTTGATAATCACCTGGCTCATGTTCGACTTCGAACCTAGTGTCGCCGCTCGATGAACTGACATGCGTCGCACTAGACTGTTGGCATGACCAAAGACAGGACCCAGAGACTTGAGGTCAAGAGATATCGATGTATACATGTCCTGCATGGTAGGCTGGCCTTCGACGAAGTCGTGTGTTTCATAAACAATACGTTCGCGTAGTTGTGTCTTCCACACATCCTCTTCTTGCGAGCTACAGGCACTGAATACGAGCTCATGTAACCGATGACCATTTTCAAAGACGAACTTCCACGTGTGAGGTGCAGTGTGACACTGGATACCTCGGCCATTGTTAGACTCTTCGATGCTAGCATTGGCGAGCCCAATCGAGGCGACGACAGTGTAAGGTGAATGAAACCGACTAGCCGTTGCAAGTACAAGGCAGGATTTGTACAGAACGCACACCAAGTACGAACCCTTAATGCGATCAGGTGTCTGGTACGCCACGTGGAGTGCACCGCATAAAAGCACATGCCCAAGCAGCCGAAAGACGAGAGCTTTCGATATCTTTTGCTCTTGAAATGCCAGTCGATCTTGTAGCTGCCATGTAATTTCTATCAGTCGTCGGGTCTGGGGATCGTCTTTTGCTTTGTTGACCTCTCGAATAGTCTCTTGCAGGCGGAACAAGGCCTTCTCAAGCTCGGCGTGAGCTTCTGGATCATCGTAGACGGGAGTGTGACGACAAAGATCATCAAACAGTAAGGGGTACTTGCAAACTCTTTGGATGGGCTTGATCAAGAGATCGGGAAAGCTGAGTGCTTTCCTGCTCCCCGCCTCGCGATTGTTCTCTGAAGCGACTACCTTTTGTAGAGCTTCTACACCTCGCTCGTACTCTTGCCAGCCATGCAAACCCTTGCACATTGTGGTCAAATCCTGGGACATTGTTGTCCAATGGGCGCCATATTCTTCATAAGTGAAGAATCGCTTCATGTGCTTGTTGAATATCTTGGCAATGTCGCCAGCCGTTTCGGTATCGGTCACCAAGCCGTTTGGTCTGCGATCTGGTGATCGTCCAATCTCCAGAGAATGCCTCAGCCTTCTCGCGGCTCTGTGTTCGGCAAAGCGTCCAGGTACGATATCGGCGCTGTGGAAACGAATGTGCTTGGCCTTTGTCACTGGGTAACTCTCTTGATCTGCGCTCTTGGTGAAGTCGGCCTGAGGTACAACTTCGTGTAGGTCCGCAAGCAGGTCTTCGTGGAGTTGTAGGATCTGTGAGATGTTTTGCTGTATGGATGACTTTGTGTTTCCCGATAGGGTCGGAAGAGCGGTAAGGACCATGAAGTAGTCGTTGATCAGAACTTTGAGGTCGGCAATGTAGCTCTCTTCCGAGGAAATCAGTTCCTCTACGACCTTGCGGCGTTGTAGTGACCGAAGCCATGCGTTCTCGTCAAGTACAGGCCCCAACGCACCACAATGGCTCTCGAGTGATCGGCGGACATCGGAATAGTTGCTGCTTCTATTACACACCCGCGCCCTGGCATGCAAACCAACTTCTGAGCGCGGTGCAATGCTTGCGCTTCCAACTGTCATGGAACCGGTTTTTATCGCGGTGACGTAATCCATCGAAGACGACATGGAGTCCGAGGTCCTGCATATCGACGCAGACGTCCGTCTAGGTGGTGGGTAGAGGATAGATATGCCATCAGTAGTGTCGAATGACAGACGAGGTACGTTGGTCAGATCATCCTTCCAGCGCTGGACATGTCGACGTTTCAATGTACTCATCCAACGCCGAAACGGCTGCGAGGGAACAGCAGTCGTGACAGGCAGTAGTTGATCAACCTCGTGTGATTCATCACCAATATTATCAGAAAAGCGAACTATCGGCAGAGGCACATGTATGGCTTCGTACAGGTTGAACAGCTGATTCTCATCGAAATGGTGGTCATCAACGTCCATGGATTCTCGCAGGCTCTCGTTGTCGTAGGAAGGCGCCAGGGCATGTTGTGGTCTGTGGTAGTCTCGCGCATATGGGTAGGTCGGTACTGCTGTCCGAGAAAAGGACGGTGGTGGTCGGTCAGGGCCGCAGTTTCGCTTGCGCGGTTCTTCAACGAGATGCCGGGTGCTAAAGGGGAAGCCAGTCTTGTCGGGGACGAGATCGAGCAGCGACTGAGAGGTGAGCGGCGGCATGTTCTCGGTACTGCGGGTCCAGTCTCCAGCTCGATTTGCGCCGAGCGTATACAACGAGCAGGCAGAGCCATTGCGAAGAGTGATGTCGCTCAGGGGTGCGAGCAGGGCGTCCTTGGGGGGCGAGTAGGCATTGAGGTACGGATTGTCGCTGAAGGAACGCTTGAGCGGGCTGTGCGGCCGAAGGGACAATACATATGCCATGTCAGTGGCAGTGATGGGCTCGACACAAGGCGAGGACGTGTGTGACGACTAGAAGCGGCATGGGATAAATACTACTGCATCCAACGACGATGAGTGAAGGAAAGACAAGTGAACAGCAGAGTCGTCAGGGAGCTTGATGAGGCATGATGGATATGACTACTGGCTACATGTATGAACGAAGAGGAAACATGTGCTGGGAAGGGTCCATGGACAGTGCGAGCAGGCGGCGATGTCTTGGGGCAGGTAATGGCAGTCTTTGGGAAGAAGGGTCCAGTCGGGTCAATTTGAGGCATAGACTAAGTACCTAGGTAGAGCCCGGAGGGAGCCATGGACACTCTGCACTAAGAGGCCGTGTGGTGAGCCGTCGTTGAGGGGCGACTAGGGCATGGGGGCCGCGTTGTTTTGATATATAGTTTGGTAGGCGCGAAGTCACCATGACGGTAGTGGTAGCAGGAGCTCCCAGGGCCGTGTCCGAGGGTGGCGACGGTAAGCAGCGAGTCACGGGGGAGCATTCTGACCATGGGCCTGGTGTTTCAAGCTCCGCGCTCTGGGTGGCATGAGGTCCTAGACATGAGCGTGTGGAAATGGATGGCGTGAGTGAAGGATGGCCAAACTGGACTGGCGGGTTTTGCCCCGCACCAGTGTCTGGAGGCGCGTCTGGTCGCGCAGCTCAAGCTTTCCTACCCCACATTCGACCCGAGCTCTAGCAGCAGCAGCAGCAGCAGCAGCACAGCAGCAGCCAGCGACAAGCGACAGACATTTTCCGCCATGGATGATATTCACGCGCCGACAGTCTCCTCGGGCCCAACCTCGTCGGGCTACTCCAATGGCATCCCCAAGGAGCAGCTGTCGCTGCAGGAGCTCATGGCCGAGAAAGACCGAGTAGAAACGGAGCTCAAGGCCCTAGGCCAGGTGCTGGATTCGGTACGCATCAATGCAACGAGTGCATCACGTGTGGCCGTCTGCCTGTCTAATGTCTTCTAACGTCCTGCTATAGCATGGCGTCCACATGAACACTGGCCTGACTACCTTTGACGGCTTCCCGCGCAGTGACATTGATGTCGCCCAAAGTATCTAGTATGCGCCACCCACCACACGAGCTTGGTGCTGATCCCTCGCAGTACGGACAACGCGGGCGCGCATCATACGGCTGAAGAATGACTACAAGGACCTCATGTCGCGCATCGAAAAGGGCCTCCACGAGCACCACGCGCGCCTGGCAGAGCAAGCCAACAACCCCGCGGCCACACACACACAGCATGCAGGGCTCGGTGCACCGCCCGCGGCTCTTGAGGCGCCTTTTGCAAAGGTCAACAGTGTCGTGGCAGGGAGCCCGGCCGAGACAGCAGGCCTCAAGACAGGCGATAGTATTACAAAGTTTGGATGGGTCGACTGGACAAACCACGAGAGGCTGTCGCGCGTGGCAGAGGCCGTGTCGCAGAACGAGGGGGTACGTCATCTCACCGCTGCCGACAGCAAGACAAAACTCGAGACCCTGGGCGGCTCAGACTTTTGCAGCATGGCATGCACGGCGTGGGCTGCATGTTCAAGGCAATCTGCACGCAGCTAACACGTACTTACAGATCCCCATGACGGTCAAGGCGCTGCGACCCAACGCATCGGGCGGGCCAGCAGAAAGCGTGCAGATGCAGCTCACACCACGGCGGAACTGGGGCGGACGAGGGCTTTTGGGCTGCCACTTGCTGCCCATGTAGCTTATCTCGTATGGCATAGCATTATCAAACCAAGGGCAGGCGCAGGATTACATGTTACCAAACCGACAACAGGCCATGGCTGGGTGTGGATAAGGCGCAATGGACGAAAACAGCGCTTGCTGCGTGGCGCACTGGGCTTGGGTCAACAAGCACTTGCATGATAGCCGGCGTTTGTGTGTAATTGGAACAAATCAAAGTTGAATCAAGTGAAAGAATCTTCTCGCGGCATCACGTGCCGACTGCCCGTCTAGCAAAGGTGCCGGGGATTGCAGCCAGGCAAAATTGTTCTTGTTGTTGTAGAAGCCTATGGCTGCCTAAAGCGCTGCCTTCTGCCGCTGAGGTCAATTTTGCGGAAGGTGAGGGCGCCAAGGGATCCACACCGCCCGGGGCCAACACTTCAGCGTGCACAACAAAACCTCTTCTTGCCCCTCTGGAAGCAACAAACGCCCGCAAACCTTCCCCACTCTTTGCACAAACGTAAGTCTGCACCACCGCCTTTTGCTCAACTCGCCCGTGCGACCTCAACTAACACTTTTGCTCCTACAGCATCTGCGCAATACCCTTCTCCCACTCCCACTCCCACACACACTACCACCCCCGCCACACCAGACAAACATGGCCGATGCTGCTAGCACTATCCCAACCTTCAAGCTCGTGCTTGTCGGTGATGGTGGTACTGGAAAGGTGAGTCGCCAAATCCTGCTGCGCTCGCCATGGCTGCTGGGCCATTGCGCCGGCTGCGCGGTTCGAGAGCAGCCGCATATCCACGCGATAACAACATGACTAACAGCCCAACCACAGACGACCTTTGTCAAGCGTCATTTGACTGGAGAATTCGAGAAGAAGTACATTGCGACGCTCGGTGTCGAGGTCCACCCGCTTGCCTTCACCACCGTACGTTGTCCGCTTTCTCCCCACCCGCCCGATATGGCATACTAACAAAATAATCAGAACCTGGGCCCCATCCAATTCGACGTGTGGGACACCGCAGGTCAGGAGAAGTTTGGTGGTCTCCGCGATGGATACTACATCAACGGCCAGTGCGGTATCATCATGTTTGATGTTACCTCGCGTATCACATACAAGAACGTCCCCAACTGGCACCGTACGTTTGCGACAGAAATCTCTAGCTACCCATGACTAACATGCTCAGGTGACTTGGTCCGTGTCTGCGAGAACATCCCCATCGTCCTCACCGGTAACAAGGTTGACGTCAAGGAGCGCAAGGTCAAGGCAAAGTCCATCACCTTCCACCGAAAGAAGAACCTCCAGTACTACGACATCTCCGCCAAGTCCAACTACAACTTCGAGAAGCCTTTCCTCTGGCTCGCCCGGAAACTCGTCGGCAACCAGACTCTTGACTTTGTCGCCGCCCCCGCTCTCGCGCCCCCCGAGGTTCAGGTCGACCAGGCTGTGCTCGACCAGTACCGACAGGAGATGGAGAACGCCGCCCAGATGCCTCTGCCCGACGAGGACGATGCCGATTTGTAGATACGGTCACGAGGTCGCTTCTGGCCGTGGCTAGGGCTGTAATGGGTTACACGACACGACATGCAATTCCCGACAATGGGTGAAGCAGGAATACGCAGCTTTCAAGAGCTTAGGACTTTTTTTGGCAAAAACGGGGCAGCATGCGGAGGATTGGGGAGGTATCCACCATGGAGCGCTGGAATAGCCGGCGTTTCGACGAATGAACAAATACATTTCTGTTCTCATGTTCAATGGGTACATTGGTCGTCGATGAAGACGTTTTTGTTTCTACCTAACCAGCGTGGATCAAACACCCACCGTCAACCTGGATTTTCCCTTTCCTACCCGACCCTCGCATTACATGCTCCTTCATTATCCTCGTTGAAATTCCCTTTTTTGTCGCCCACTTTTCCCCAGCAAACACATTAAATAATTATATGGGTATATCAATGTTCCCCGCTGACTCCCGTGACAGATCTTTTTGTTCTTTTTCCTAATTTATACTTTGAAGGGTTCGCAGAAGAAAAGAAAAAGAAAACTCACTCCAACCGCCCGTTGACAAGATCGTCCCGAAGAGAAACGGGCGTTTTGCTTGCTTTTTCAATACTAGACATGACGGAGAAAAAAGGCATCTGGATCGTTATACAGGACGGTGAGAAATGGGAAAAGCGAAAAATTCCCCTAAGATAAGATATAGACAATGATACGCAAAACGAAATGATACGGAAATTGACGGGGCTTGGGAGGAACGTCGCGTACGCCATATTGTAGGAAATGTTGAAGAAGCGTAGTTGTCGTCTCGCTGTCATGCAACGTCAAACGTGCGGTTCGTTGATTCCCAAGACGGTGGAAAGAGAAGACGCCGGAACCCCGGGAAATGCGGAACGATGAGGGTGCGAATTTTGGTTCATGTTCGGGTTTGAACATTAGGATTTCAGCATGCTGTAATAAAGCGTCAGTTCTGTTCTGCGCCACAATGACGAAATACTTACGGAGCGATTAGCTGGGCATATTGTTGCTGTGGGACATGGCTTCCTTCCTCGATGACGTTCCGGATAACATCATGTTGGTCAATGTTGCTCCACAGATGAATACTCATCGCCTTCTTGCTGTTGAAGAGTGTGTGAGCTACACCGCGAACCTGGCCGAGGACAATGTTGGCAATGGGCCAGGTGTTGGAGTACTGTTGCAAGGTACCAACATCGAGACGAATCGATTGCTTGATGATGTCGTCTTGGCCGTCTGGAACGAGGAAAGACCAATAGGAGAGATGCACAACAGACGCCATGACGACGACGCAGGTGAAGAAGGGCGTATGGAAGAGTAGTTGTCCGGGTAGGCGGATAAGGGAGGATATGTTTTCAGCAGCTGTCAGGCACTTTGCCGTGTGGATCTCCCTCGTTTGCGTTGGAAGGAGTACCTGTCCTGGTTGCACACAAATGTTTACGCCTTCGACTCGTCCAAAGCCTAGACTACTCCTTGGCCGATGCAGCATGATGGTGCTGCCAGCATTGACCATATGTGCTTGAAAAAGCACCTCGTCGACATGCCCATCGTTGTTCACGATTTCCATCTTGGACGTCGGGAGGTGCAATCGCCAGTTGCACAGGTACTGATCCACCACATCGACGGCATGGTATTCAAATGTCGAATCGAGACGCGCGCATTCGAAGACTTTGCCCAAGATCCGGATGGCGTCAATGAGGTAGGTGAACGAGCTGAATGTGACGAGTGAAGGGAGAAAGGCGGAATCGTCATAGTCTTGGAGGGTTGATGGGTACGGTATTTGCTGATGAGTGTTAGTGTCGGACTTTTGCAAGAGTGGCACAGTCGTCGCGAAAGGAAAAGTGATATGCAGTCAGATGATCCCCGTCCACACCTGCGGGATCTATACTGCGGACCGCACATGCGGGAAACACCGCCAAGCTCGGCTGACAGGTGTCAGACTAGGCGGGTGGGGGCCTTGAACTTACGCCTGAGAAATACTGAGTGTTCTCGCATGGCAGCGGAACATCAGACACAACGTCCTTTAGTCTGAACTGCACACCCGGGTTGACGGCTGTCATCATGCCATTGGCCGTGAACATGGACCACCACGTTCTCCGCCAACTCTCTTCCAGCTGCGGGTCGTTCTCGCCGTGCACCAGGGCAAACTCAATCCGGTTAAGACCAATCTCCAGGGTCAGGTTCTGGGCTATGGCAAAGACTTGTGCGGCTCGAGGCACCTCGTTGTGCGCATGGAGACCAATGGAAAAGAGTAGCAGTGCTTGGACCGACCACGCATCTCTTGAAAAGTTACCGTTGTTGATCTGGCGGTCCAAAGCTTCCTTGTACATTGCGGTTGGTACCGACGGAATGTAACTTGACCCGATGAACTGGACGGCATACTCTAGAAGCGGGGCGTGTCTCTGCTTGAAGAGATGGGTTAACCTCGCTTCGGGCAGACAGAAGGGATGTGAGTTGTAAAAGTAATGGTAGAAAGCTTGAACCGCAGTCTCCGGGCCATGGTGACCGAAGCGATTCAGGCGTGCGGTTCCATTCAGGTTGAGTTGAGCAACTGGTGGCGCCACTGGACGGACGCCAAGGCCATGAGTCGGGGAGAGTTGGTTCAGGTCGCCGTTATAAGAGTACTCAGGTGATGGGAGGCCAGCACCCGCATGGATGATTGGAGCCTCGGCAACAGATAGACCTGGGCATGTTAGATGTTAGAAAGGTCGGCGTTGCCAGTTCACGCACCGTTGACAGTCGCCGGCGCGCCAGTCTCGTCCTTGTTCTTGCGCTTCCCCTTCCAGCCGCGTCGTGACTTGATGTAGGTACATTCCACATTATCGGTCCTACATCGGGAACATCGGACTCCACCGTCGCATTTAAGATGTCTGCTCCGGCACGGAACACACGCGACTGCGACTGAGGCCCTTGTTTGGTCGTTGTTTGACTGCTTCTGGCTGGTCTTCTGTGCAGGCTGTGAGTTCCCTCTCCCACCATCAGACTGGGGCGTCTGCGCAGGCGGAGTACCGCCATTGACGCTACTCTGCGTGGTGACACTGGTAGATGGTGACATGTGAAGTCGGAGCGATGATGACATGGGCGAAGTGGAGTCGGATGAGAAGTCGCGATGGCCGCCCCAGAAAGCGGGATCCACGCCGGCCGCCATCGAAGGGGCGCCCGTCATGGAGTGGGCAGGCATCGACATTTCAAACAGCGCTTCTCGCAGGCGTCCAGTATTCACAGCGTCCGAGTGAGCGCGGCGTTGCAACAGTGCGTCTGTCGAGACGTTGAAGGTCTAACGGGTGCGGGCTGCTAGTACTGTTGACGGTTGCACGTGACGCCCTTGCTTAGCGCTGGGAAGGCTGCCAAACCGATCCCGAACCGCCCTTTACCCAATCGGCCGGCTTCGCCCAACCCCCGACCAAATGTTTGCAGCCTCAGCTTCTTTGTCGGCCCTCTGCTATCTGCGACCGTCTTCATTCAGTTCATAGCTGCCATTGTGCGACCCACTATCCCGCCACTATTGTTGAAACGCCTGGCTGGCGAATCGGGACGCGCGAGCTGCCTTCTCGGACGAGCCGTCGTCAGTCACTGGGCCATTTGGTGCGCGCAATCAATCCGTCACTGCTGTCTCGCCAGGCCTTGTCCTAGTACCTATGTAGCATCCGTCTGGCTGCGCTTCTGAGCCTGTCTGGCTATTAAAGCGCTGGAGAAATTCAAATCCCGTCGCCTCACGTGATCTCACTTTATCGTAGCGTAGCCCTTGAGGTGATGAGTAAAGCGACTAGTACGACCCCGACCCAGCTGGAGTTGCTCGCTTCCCGCCCATCAGCTCCTTCAATTGGACAAACTCGGCGGGTGGCTTGACAACGAGCAGCAGGTCGGGTTGAGGCAAGCTGGGCACGTCTTATCAGATACAAGCGCTGAGCCCACCCACACCGAGCCTGTGAGAGATTCAACAAAGCATCTCAATTGGATAATGTACTTTTCAGAGAGATAAACATGCCACCGTGCTATCAACATCACGATAGCGTGGGTAAAGCTGTCCAGTATAAAGTCGTCGTTGCGCTGTCCAAACCTCGCCGGCCAAGCCTCCATGCGCCTTTTGTAGACGTCAGCGGCAGACCTCGTCCTCTCCCGGCGTCCATTGTCTGCTTCCACGTGGTCATGATTTGCAGATCTGCCTCACTCATGACACACCACGGAAGACGTACCCGTGGACCCCTCATTTGACATGTCAACCTGTGGCAATCTTCATCACAGTGCACCCGCAGCTCTCGTTCAACTGACTTCTGAAATATTAACTCGAATCGTATAATCTACCCAACTCCAAAACAGACCCGGAGATATCTAATGTGAGACAGAACGAAACGCCAGCTTGCGATGCTGCAGGTATGCGGAGAAAAAGTGGAAGAAGCAAATTTTAGGGGACCGATGCATCATCCGAAGTGTGCGACCATCCCAAAACTTTTATCGTGCTCGCTAGCACACCATCGGAACAGCTTCTTGCGATCCGGAACATCGGGCTTTGGTGAAGTTCCAAACGTCTCCGGAACAGTCGTCCAGAGACCTCACTGCTCTCCACTGCAGCTCAGTTTCAGCTCGGCGCACTTCTGCCACGCAGAAGCCAACGTCGCCCGGTCTACGGCCCACTTCTCGCGCTGGGATCTTCCGCTGGGACGCTCCTTCGAGGCTCTCAAGCACCTCGCGAACGCTATGTCCTTGTCCAGTACCTAATTCAGGTTAAAAACAAGTTGCCTGGGATAGTATGGTATTATTCAAGCTTACCAAGGTTGTAGGTACGGAAGGCACCTTTTGTACGACCAGCCGCCGAGGCCGCTAGTGCTGCAATATGACCCCGAGCCAGATCGACTACGTGGATGAAGTCACGAACAGCTGTACCATCGGGAGTATTCCAGTCAGTGCCGAAGATGTCCAGGACTGGCCTAGTTCCCGTCAGGACTGTTGCGATGACCGGAATCAGATTGCTGGGCTTCTGTCGTGGATCCTCGCCCAATAGACCAGACTCGTGACATCCGACCTGTGTGTGTTAGCTACATCCAAACTCAGGTTCTAGGTTTCCCACATACCGGATTGAAGTATCGCAGGGCTGTAATGGCCCATGTTGGGTCGGACACCGCAAGATCAGCCAAGATGGATTCGCACATGAACTTTGATCGTCCGTAGGGCGATGTCAGACCCATAACTCCTGGCAAAACGCTTCGTTCAACACCTTGGTCGTCGAGGAAAGACTCTGTGTGATGCACGCACAGCTCTTCACGAAGAGGCACTCCGCAATTGGCACCTTCACCGTAAACAGTTGCCGATGACGAGAAGACGAAGTTCTTGATCCCAAACTCCTCGAGCAGGCCCAAAAAGTCCACCAGTCCACAGACGTTGTTGTTGTAGTATCTCAGCGGCATCCGGATACTCTCTTCAACGGACTTGTACGCCGCAAAGTGGATAACTCCCGAAATCCTGGATCGGCGCTCAAGAATGGGGCGCTGTACATCATCCATTGCCATGTCGATAGCAGAATCCATTCGCTGCAGGCTCGAATAAGGGAACCGAGCCGCGTTTGGCGCTGGCTTACTGCCGATGCAGTATGATGAATACTCAGACAGCACGACTTTCATCTGAGAGCTCCTGTAGTCGAGCTTCCGGAAGCGCAACGTGGGCATTTGCTTTCCTTGTGCCAAGCAATATTCGAGTGCGAGGATTCTGATTCTGCTCAAAACATTTTCGTACGAGTTGCTGAGATCGTCAACGACGAGGACGTTGTAGCCCTCCTTGAGCAGCTCCAGCGTCGTGTGCGAGCCGATATATCCCAGCCCACCGACGACCATAATGAAGGGAGAATCTGATCCAGCAATGTCAAGAGGATCTGCAACCACATCGTCGTCGAATAGTACGGATCTTTGGGTTTCTGGTGTGCTGATGGCCGCCGGTGATGCAGACGGCGAGCATGAAAACATGGATGAAGATCCCGACATGATTTGCAGGGAAGTTTGCGTAGCGAAGAAATGAGTGAATTGATGAAGAGCGAAGGTCTTTGCAGTGATGTGAGACTTGGTAGGTATGCCCAGAAATCTTTATATACGCCACAACTTTTGGAATTTTCACGCAGCTCACGGTCAATTAGGCAGAACACGACCAAAAGAGATATTTTCTTGCGCCATCGATATTGTCTATAGGCTTGGCACGACCAGGCCTCTTGATCCCGACTGCTCAGATCCGGAGTCTCGTCAGGTCCAGCACTCTGGAAGATACTCTCGCATCGCTAATGATCCCTGTCCAATTTGCATGAGCAAATACCCAACGCCTGACTGTGTACGGTAGGTCGTACGGTCGGATTCTCTAGACCCCAAGAATAGCTGGCTGCAACATACTAACGAGGACAGTCCGCGAGGAACTGCTCGATGTCTAAAAGCATCTTTCGTCGCCGCACCTGCCAATGACATCTAAACACATCGTTCCAGGTCACCTTTACATAGCTGCACTCATTCAGGCCGGCAAGCCCCCACTCACAAACTGAACTTTCCAGTCGGACTGTGGAGGCTGGAGCTGATTCTTCGTCATCGGCTTACAGCTAGCCGCGCCCAACACGGAGCTATGGAAGGGCCTGGCTTGGGCAGGGTCCCGCTCCATGTCCACCTACGTCGGCGCGTGGGATCCTTCCCGCGATGCATATGGCGCCTTGCCATTGTTGTACCTGCCACACCATGGCTGAAAGTTTTCCATATTCCTCGGGAATCATCTCGTTCCCGAATACAAATTGCAACGTCCACAAATAATTACAACAAAGCTGGACATGGCGCAACACCGAATGGAGACTATTCTGTCGCCAACAACGCACTCGACTCGCTCAACAATGTAAGCACTATCGGTGATGTGGCAACTACAAGGTGTACACGAAGTCTGAGCTCTGTATGGGATGACAGTGGTTCTTGGATTATGTTGAGTACGTCGATCTTGTTGCTTGGGCACCTCAAGACAGGTCCGGTCTAAAGGATAGATATATCGGTCGGCTCACTTCAATCTGACAGGCACTGTGGACACCGCAATCACGAAGTTGGCTTTGCCATAGCCCTGGTATGGTGTGATTCTCTCCTAACGCGGCACTCGTCGAGCAAAGACTTACTGTCGGTTACACGGAATAGCAGCAATCTGATTGCCCGCACCGGCAGTTGCATGAGCGCAAGGCTGGCATTGCGTTGCATTCTACAATTCGGGCGCTTGCCCGAGCCTAGTGACTTTGATGCAGTGTTGTTCACGATGCTCGATGCAGCTATTGTCTTCGACAACTTGTTCTTTGATTGGGCTGTCAAAAACGCCGGACTGTATCGGGTAGCAAGAAAATGGCCGCGAAATTTCAGTGCTGCTTGTCCATTCCTGGCCGGGCCTAACTTCTATTGAGACAACGAACACGCTACTGCAGCTCCTGTTGGTGGGTCGTAGCTTACAACTAGCTCCGACTATACGGAGATGAACGATGCTTTTCCCACGTTCATACAGCCTTTGGAGACCTTGTCGAGCTGAAAATGGGGGCTCGGGCGTTTACGATGCCGAGATCCAGATCTTCGGTGGCTAGGTACATCCACACAATCACAGACGGATTCTGTCGCCACCGTATTCGAGGCCAGCACTAACCTTCCCGAAATCCTATTCTGAGCAGTCTGGGCCACTTGGACGGATTGATAGACATACAGTAACCCTTAAAGTACCGGTATGGCGATCAGAACACGAGGAGCATGCACAAGTCCCCTGGACTGATCGTCTATGCGCATCATCACTTTCGTTGACGAATTCTAGAAAACGGTGGTGATGGATACATATATCTCCGAGGAGTTTACTCGACGAAACTTTGCTCTTCTCTACTCGAACGGACCGCGAGCCCGACGGATGAATCTATTGAATGCGCACCAGAAGCTGATACATACATATGGCCGAAAGGCATGCCAGTTCAGAAGAAAGTGCAATCTTCGCCGAGACTGCGCTTGCCATTTCCCCATCCAATCAACCGTGCACTCCCCCAAACCTTCCCTGTTACCTCCCCTGTCATGTTGATTTGGGCGGCAGATCTGACAGTCAGATGATCCATGTCCACATCCCCGGATCGGAATGCTAAGCCTTCACTCCCGCGCTAACTCCGCACACAGCACTTTATCACAATCTTGGCCTTCATCTGCACATGTGAGTACTGCTGCAGTCTCTCATAGCTGCAGAAATTGCCTTTTCTTCGAGGCGATTCTCCGGCCCTAAAACATATTAGCTGCATTTTACCTCAAGCATGTCATCCTTCAGGGCCAGCTCGCGAGATGTGCAGGGTTGCCAACAGCCCAGCAACCTGAGTCGGCCCTGACGGATGGAATACGGGATGCGCCGAGTTGCCGACGTTCAAGCAATTCGAGTCGGCCCTGAAGAATGACATACGGGATGTGCAAAGTCGTCACTATTCAAGCAATCAGAGTCGGCCCTAAAGGATGACATGGGGGAGGCGTAGGGTCGCCAAGCTTCAACAAACTTTCCAACTACATAGCAACGCATGCCGTCCTTCAGGGCGCTGCTTGGATGTTGGCGGCTCTGCGCTAGCAGTCGCAGTACCTACTAGATCAAGATGCAAACACCCGAAGTTTATGCCTTGCTGAATGTCACAGCACATCAACTCGGGTCACAAAGGGTCTCGATAGCTTCGTATGACATACTACAAGGCTGGGAAAATCTTGTCCGATCTCGTCCGGCCAGTTGCACTCGCAGAATGCGTCCGCAGCGCTTCCGATCATCTGGGCCCATAAGCGAAAAACAAGCTTTCACATGCACACAGACACACACGTCGATGGCGATTTCATCGGGTCGGGACAAACATACCTAGGTAGACAGTCGTCTCGGCTCGGGTACAAATTTCGAGTACAGCACGAGTAGTCTCGCTTAGTCACGCACCTAAACTGCAAAAGCACTGTCTTGATTGAAGATCTGATTAGTCTCCACAACTAGCGCACAAACAACGTGTCTCCGCACCTGCAACAACATCGTCCGCGGACCAGTCCTTGGGGCTTGCTCACAGCTCAACATGCGACCCTTGCCCCAGTTTATCGTTGGATCCAGGCGGGCGCCGTCTTGTTTCAGTTACACAACGTGGATCAAAATAGCTGCATGCCCGGTCAAAGCGCCCAACACAGGACGAGAACGATCCAAACCCACACCACCACGCATCTTACGGCCTTGTAAATCGCCCGAACTGGTGGCTCGGCCGTCCATCGTGGCGTTATTTGCAAGAAAATTTCGTGATGGGGCATGTTTAGACCGCCAGCATGCAGAAGCTGACTTGAGAAACGGGTACTCGGAGTGTCCACTGACGCGTATCCCGTACATATTCCTGCGCGATGCACCGACCATGCATCTTTCCATTAGCTTCTCCATTAGCTTCCCCGCGAGACTGGAGAGGAACGTGCCGTTGGTGGACGTCTTTCCCTCGATCTGTTCCGGACTACCGTCCCGCACCAAAAGCGTTTAATGACATGGCCGCCAGCGGCTGCCATGAATCGTCCCGTCTTCGGGCCACTAGCCCGCTCTATGAGGAGTTTACTCGGATGAGGCCGCGTAGTTTACAATCACAATCCTATATCTATACCGATGGCAACCAGAGGTTGACTGGCATTTTCAATGCCGACGGCAATTGTTGTGAGCAACCCAGGGATTGTTTTCGCTTCATCGCATTGGATAAATCCAACAAATTCAACCGGTCGGTAGATGTTCCTTGGCACGTGGACCCGCCAAGTTAAAGTGCATGGCATCTCGCGACATCCAGCCTTGCAAAGAGAAATTAAGCCAGTCAGCCTACTGCCATGGAACACACGGCAACCACGTCAGACTTCAGCCGCTCCATGATTGCACGCGATGAAAACCGGTGTAGACTAGGTTCCCCAGCTTTTCGACTCTAGGCTAAATGCGACCTTGGTCAACATTTGTTCCATTGCTTTTGCTAGGCAGCGAATTACATCCACCAGGGCTGAGCTGAAGCAGCGGGAGCATCAAGTCGTACGACATCGCGTAAAGGTGGGGTGGAGTGGGGAGAGACCAGGGACCAAAGACTAAGCGCCTGTGGAGCTTTGCATTCTCTCGGGCTAGAAAACTCGCCCCAAAGAGAAAAGCAAAGCCACACACACCTCGGCCTGTATCCTACTCTGTCCCGAAGCGTCTAGCCTCCGTTGTGTGAGATGTTGCAACCATCGCCACAGCACCCGTGGTTGAACACGTGGGAAAAGCTTGTGTTCCTGATTGCGTGCTGATGAAGCTTCCTGTCGTGATGGCTTGTCTGTGGCCTTGGTCAAGCATACTACACACGGAAGCAAAGCTCAGCTTTTGCACAGGAAGCTGAATTAGAATTTCTGAGATGAGCAAATCCCCACCTGAAAATTAGGTTTCGTTTCTTTTATCGCTTTCGGTTTCCTCCATTTCCTTTACCTCCACCCAGATTCTCGTCTACATCCGTAGTCTCTACGGCCTTGTCACAGTACTCCACCCAGCCATCCAATTCCATCTTCTTCAACAGGGTGCTGAAGCCTCGGCTCCCATCGCCTTTCCCATTCGTCGCACAGAATTCTC
This sequence comes from Pyrenophora teres f. maculata, assembly GCA_014334815.1. Taxonomy (NCBI): domain Eukaryota; kingdom Fungi; phylum Ascomycota; class Dothideomycetes; order Pleosporales; family Pleosporaceae; genus Pyrenophora; species Pyrenophora teres. The sequence continues at coordinate 1,254,775 of CP060579.1, read as the reverse complement.
CCACTACATCCTCCTTCAGCCCTTGCTCCGGCCCAGCGCCATCCGGATACTCGATGTGAAACACGGGCTTGCCAGCAGCGATGAAAGGCGCAAAGGTAGCGCACTCAGAGTACTTGACACACTGCTCATTGACGGAGAAGTGGACCAGGGGTAGCACAGCTGAAATGATGTCACCGGCGTTTTTGAGACCAAGGGTAAGATTCAGCGGCGCGGTGATTGACGAGAGATACTCCATGTAGTTGATAGAGTCTTTTGACGTCAGCCCGAGACCGTTGTTGTTTTGCTATTTCGGAGACTCGGTTAGCGTGCTCTCTTCTCTCCGAAACGGTAGTAAAAACAAATATCCCAATACTTCGCGCCCCGGTAGATGCGTAGAAGAAAAGAAGAAACTCACATATGCGTCCACGTTGTCGGGATCGACACCATCACACCCCTTTTCGACGGCCATGTCCACCCTCGCCTTCATGATGCGTCGCACATTATCGCTGCTGAGTTTCAACCATTTCTCGCCGGGCCAGCCATCGAGATTGTGTCCGAGATCCTCTGGCTTGAACTCGCTTGCATCAGGACGCCAGTTCTCGTAGCTTCCCGCGCTGAAATAACATATCACTTTCTTGCCCAGTGCGTGCAGCTGCTGGATAGTCTCCTTTGGGGTATCGAAGAGGTCAATGTCGAAGATGGATACATCAGGCGTGGTGTTTGAAGCGTCCTTGTCCAGCACAGGCGGATGGTTGAGGATGATTTGCCAGGTCGACGATACGGCGGGCGTCCAGGGAAGTGTCGAGTTCGGAGATGGAAGCGGGGTTAGCGTCGAGGTAGGAGGAGAGGAGCTGTTGTCGTCTCCGCTTCCTCCGAGGGTCAGACCCAGACCGAGGCCTAGCGCTAGGGCTAGAACGACGATGACGATGGGAAGGGCGATGAGAAGGAGTTTTCGGCGGAGACTCCATGGTCGGCGTACTGCAGGTTTGGCGTCCATTGTTGCAGAAACCGTGCCGCTCGTCTCGATGCTTGCTGCTGGGGGTGAGGGGCAAGATGGATGGAGAGGGGGTGGCCTGTCGACGATTACAAGTGGAAATGGATGATGCTGTCGTGAGGCATGCAACAGCGTCAACTACGCATGACGATGGTGCTAACAAGCCACCAAATGTGCAGAGGAACAACGTCTTCTTTTGACACGTTCTAGATGATACGATGGCGTGAGCTGCGAGGCCCAGAAATCAATAGTTTGAAAAAGTCGCGAGAACAGACGCGTCGAGAAGGGCGGCGCAGACCAACGGATTGCATACTTGCAGGCCTGCAATGGCAAACAGAAGCGGCGTCTGCATCTGTCGTCAATATAAAACTGCAAGGCGTGCGGCTGGCTTGTACTAGCGCTGAGGTAAGAGTATTGCGGCTGTGGCGCGCCTGAGGGGGGGGCGCAGTTCAAACGGCGAAGAAGATCTCAGCTCCCCTCCTCCAAACACAACACATCGCAACACATAGCCCGCCTTCGAGACCCTCCATACTCGACATTGGCTGACGGGAATATTGGGGGACGCCGTGCAACATTTGAAACATGTCATTGGGGGAGCAACGTGGCAAGCCGGATCATGGAATCAGGCGGCCGCCAAAGCTTGGAACCCAAGACGGTGCTGATCCCGGTACCCTGGTACCCTTGAAGCTCGTATTCACCCGTGTGCCGTCGTGTTGGCGTTGGCGGATGTGGGGTTAGCCCCCCAGATGACTAAGCGGCGCTTACAGCGTACGTACCACCGAGGTAGCTATGACGCCTCTAACGCCGTATATGCAGGGTCTGAGAAAAAGTCACGGTTGCCAGGATGTGGCTTTCTCAACAACTCCATCGCATCTCATTGGCATAGAAAAGTTCATGGGGCAGACAAGAGATCAATTGGATGAGCATAGTCTATGGAGAATGATACTAAAATTGGACACTAGGAAACTTGAAAAGGCCCATCTTGACGATGCGGTGCTTTTTGGTCGTGGTCTGGGCCATCCTATAGATGTAGTGCCGAAGACAACTTGTACTGCCTGCTTGCACCACTCATCGATACCCACAGGGTGAGTGGGTCGCTACCAACCTGCTCTTTAGTCGCACCAGTGGTATCCGAAATAGGTCCTGGCACTGTGATAGGAATTGTGGTGCCGCACATGTTGCCGCCAGCGGTGTACACGTTGACCGAAGTGACGCTAGCGCCGTCGGCTGAGGTAGTCCATGTCATGCTGGGGCGGCACAGGTCTCGAGTCCGTCGGTTGATAAACTGCTGTGTCATGTCATCGTGTTTGAGCGTCCTGAACGGCCAGGTAGTACTGCATTCCGTTAGCGTACATCTTGCAACTCCATATCGGGTGAGCTTACAGGCGCATCATCTCGGCAGTGATAACTTCCACCCACGTCATGAGTAGGGAGTATTGTCCCGATTTGCCGTTTACGGTCGTCGATGGGACATCACTGACGCGCATGTTGGCTTGGTGGAACATGTAACTATGCACGTGGTTAGCAAGCCATCTACTGGTGGACATGGTAACCTACGGGTCCCAGTGGAGGCCAAACAGGTTGCACATGGCAGTGTTTCGCGTGTTCGTGAGGAGATCGTCAAAGTCCCCCTTTCCAGCAGAAGTGTCGATCCACTCCTGCAGGGTGCAGGCGGGAAGATCGCAGTTGTAGTAAATGACCGAAGCCCATCGCGGCATGACAATGAGCCCAGCGTAACCGTTGTTTGCAACATTGGTGGTCAAGGGCCAGAAAGAGCTCTGTGTGTTGCGGAGCGGGGGTCGAGTATTGTCTCCGACCACGTTGTTGATGCCATTGTCCATCCACGCCTTGATAACATCTGCGTTGTGGAGACCAGTAATGGCAGGCGGGATGATGCCGTTGGGACTCCATCGTTTGGCAGCATCAAGCCCAACCTGCTTCAGCCATGCCTGGTTGAAGGTGATCTCCTTGGACGCGTCCGAGTATGTCGCGTTAGTCAAATCCATGTGTGAACTATTCAAGTTAGCGGTGCAGCAGCTCGGACCGAAAGGGACGTACAATGTGTGCGAGATGTGCGCAAAAGCGTCGCGCTGGCTCGCAACTGCAAACCAGTTCTCCAAGGCATCAAGCTTAGCACATTCGAGGCTCCAAGTGTACTGAGTAGGTGTGGTAGGCCAGATGTTGACGCCTGTGCCAGGTGGCTTCTGGTATTCTGGGCTACCGTCCTTCTGCTCCCCATACTCGATAGCGTTACTAGGCGAGCACACAGTCTGGCCCTTGGTAGTCTCCACACCAGCTTCAATGTCACCGTTACCGTTGTGTCCAATCTCGACAAAGTACTCAGAACCAGCGGGCATCCTCGAATTGAGGTCAGCCTGCCACTGGACGTGCACTGAGAGATCGGCTGGCTTGACGCGGAAGACCTGGCCCTGAGGCCTGTAAAGCTCAGTTTCCAGGAACATGTCATCCACTTGCGTGCTCAAGTAAATTCTCCTGAAGCCAACAAAAAGACCCCTGGTGACCCAGGTGATCCATGCGTGCTGCAGGATATTGCTAGAGGGTGCCCAGTCTAGCGCAAAGGGTAAGAACCACACCATCTGCTGACGAGAACCAATTTGGTTAATGACAGCAGCAGACCCTCCGACTGAGAACTTGGCTACCTCCCACGCAATTGAAGCGTTCACAATAGTCGCGGGTGAGTGGTATATGTTTGCAATGCTCACAGGAACATTGCTATCGGCCAAATTAGCTAAATAACAACACAGGATCCGTGAAGACTTACGACTTGAGATTGGCACTCGGGAAGCCAGACGTGTTCGTAAATGATACTGGCTCGTCGTTCAAGTTGCCACCATTAGGAGAAACTCCAAAGTCGGCCGTAGGGTACACATCCAAGCGGACCATACGTACACCAAAATTGGTCTGGTAGGCGTATAACTGGCTCCATTGCGCATCTGTGAGTGCGCTGTAGTACAAGTCGTTGTAGTTGTATCCCACTTCGCTTACGGTAACGATGCCGCCATAGTTGCCGTTTGTAGCCGTAGAGTTGAGCAGAGGCAGGTTGGCTATGCCAGCCTGAGGGACAGTGAGTATCTCGTAGGGGATACCATATCCTTGAAGACCAAGTGCAGCACCATTGGTAGCAGATGTTGTATCGCGCGCAATGATCAGGATTGTGCTAGATACAGTAGCGCTACCCACGTATGCCGAGACTTGTTGCAGGAAAAGGGAAAAGGACGAAAGCGCGCAGACTCGCAGCAACGATGAGAACGTCATGGTGAAACGCAAAGTAAACAGCTTGAAGATGGAGCATACCCATAGGAACCTAGAAGCTTTAATAAAGAAGTCTCGGCAGCACGCATGTAATAGGCTGCTAGGTTGTCAGTGTTCCAGGTGCGGTAAAAGTCCTAGAGACTATCGATTTCCACATTTCTTCTCAGCTGAAATGCCACCTGGGCTTGACTTTCAAGGCGTTCAGTGAGTGGCGTGCGCGGTGTGGAACTCGATCACACTTCTTGAAGAGTTATTGCCGTGTGTTGCTCGGAGGCGTTGCGTTCGCAACTTGCCTTAAAGCCATATAGGTAACAAGGGGTTTGGTACATCCTTGCACACACACACCTAGTCATGAAGAAGCAATCTGCCACGTGATACCAATGTACTGCATACATGTATCGTCACATGCGACGGAATAAGACATGGGTTTGCAGGGAGCTGTAATGCAAAATTACTCAACAACATACCCAAAACAGGGCTGCTTTGCGTTGACATTGCATTTTCAAATATGTTTTATAATCTTTAGTGATTGAGATACTGGCTTTTTAAGCATAAATTTAGTGTTTTTCCCATGATATGAGTCATATGACATGGGTGTTAGCTGCATTTGCAAGGAAATATAAGTTGCAAGCTAGTATACAGGGCTGCATATAACTGAGGAGAAAAAGCGGTATTCTGAGTACAAATTAGGTATAGAAATTTCGAACAAGGTGCCCTCGTAGGTTTCCTCGTATGTGCCCACACACGGCAGAACGAACATCTCTCGCATATAGCTGTAATTAGAATTTGGGCCTCCCCTCTGGCCGACCTACCTACTTGAGCACAGCCGAAGGGAACAGCTGCACGTCTATGAGGCGCACAAGCAAAGTCTGGGCAGCTGTATAAGGCCCGGTGAATACGGAACTGTGTGGATATCGTGGGCAAACACGGCTGGCGCTTTTCAGCCAGCGTACACTAAATATCGCGTTTAGGGACAGTGTTCCGATATTGCGCGAGCAATTATGGCCCCTGGACCTTATATGCAAGAGATGCATGACAGTGCATTAGCTTCGGGGTCGCGTCCGACAAGGTGCCGGGATAGATGAGGATCATATCAGAGTGGTACTGTAGTGCGGAGGAAAGTTAGGCTAAACGCGAGCCCAAGTCCGGATGAACGTCGGAAAGGGACAAGATTGTCGTGCACGGACATGCTGCACAAACCCTGACCTTTCAGCCTCGTCACGTCTTCACTCCTCCACCACTTGCCACCCGTAGTCGCAACACCTGAACCGCCTAGATCTACCGTTGTGTGTGCTCTTACCTAGTCTAGTACCAATATAGCCAAAGCTCGCTGTTCGGGATAGATGACTATGGACCCGCTAGACGGGTTTGGTGTGGGCTGTCATCACAGCTGCCAATGTCCGGCCCAAAGGCTTCGTGTCGGAACCGCCCACCCATGACCGCTGTTACATTGCTATTCATGGCAACCGAGAGCTATACGAACTGCTTTGCAGTCTTCTCGAAGCATGTCTGTGCTTCGCTTTACCGCTTGCCTGCAGTGGTGGATCGTCTCCAACAGCTGGCTAACCACTCTGTCCGCTAACGTAATGCGCAGATCGTCAGCACATACCTGCTTGCAATTAACGTAAGGCAAAATGGGCTTCCTTTGGTTTTCAGGTTATCCACTTTTTCACACGTTACCCTGGTTATCCTCTCTTTAGACATTACTTTGATCCAACTGTTCTAAACATTTGTAATCGAGCATCTTATCGTCATTATGTTTTACATGCTTTGATCGATTTCTACCACCCATGATACTGTCTATGCCCAGTTTAGCCCACCTGCGGAGCTACGTCTGGGAACTCCTGCCATTGTGCCGCGCCCTTGGATCCCGGCCAGTCAGCAAAAATGCCCCAAGCAGTGATCCTAGGTATTGAGGCCTTCCGTCATGGGCCATCACTTCATGAGTGGTGGGAATGGACGCTCGTTGCCATCATCGGCGCCAGCGGTCTCATCGGTATCGTCACAGTGCTGTGGCATGCGTACCGTACCCTCAGTAATTTCCTCAAGGTACGATTTGTAGATGATGGCTGTATCCTCAAGGCTCATGGAATCAATAGAGAAGAACCGACCCCACTAGCTTGCCGCGATCTGTACAAGAACGCATTCAGCTTCTCTCCAACGATTCGAGCGTCGTCCGCAAATCCCACGTCCTTCCCACCAAGTTAGCGTCTTTTGGTGTATACCTAGGCCAATTGAGTACTCCCGCCACACAAGAAGAAATCAGTATACTATCACAATGGGAGACCGTGGTACTGGACCACTGCCAACCTGGAGTCTTGGAGGCTGTCAGCAATGAGAGCATTCCTATGGGACCGCACATCATCGCGCGGTTGGACCTAAGCAAGGTCATCACCTTCTCAGCGATGGAATCTGATGCGGAAATGTCGCGTGCGGTATATGTACTTTCGTGGACCATTCAACAGACCTTGCGAAAGCCGGACCAAAAGAGGTACTTCACAGGCGTCTTGGTAGCTGGGTGGCGCGACTGTGTTTCGATACCTCTATTGAATGGCCTGGCAAAGCTTCTTTCTGCATATGGCCTGGACGTACACCTTGAGATTGGAGCCCCAGACTACCTGGATGGTATCCGCAAACTCGACATCGGGCTATTCGCCGGTATGGTAGTCCGGAATGGTACAATCATGTCTAACGGAGATCGCCGCGATTTCTTCGCCATGGACAAGATGAAGACCACTACCAAATTATTTGTTTCGCAAGCTTGCCAGCGTCCTTTCGTCACCATGATGTGGGATACGATCGAAGACGATGCCGAGCTCTCGCATGCCGTGGTTAGAAGAGCCCACATGTGGTGCAGCTATCACGGTGCCATTCCGTACTTCCCACGACAACGCGCTTTGACAAACATTGATGAAGTTCGCCCTTGCGATGAGCCTTTGGCGGCCTTCCAGTGGTTGAAGGATCGTAGAGTCATGGACGTTCACGACAACTACCGAGCCGCACGTACAGTAAGTGCAAACCTTCCAAGCATTTGAAACCGTTTCTAACTCCCTGCAGCTTTCCCCGGGGTTCTCGAGCATCGTCGATGACTATCTACCTTTACAAATGATCTTCCCCTTCCTGGCCGATGCACTTGGCAACCTAGATGGATCGGAGCCTGACGATGACGATGTTTCCAGTACCTCTACGCTTACTGTACACTACCCTGAGATTGACGAAAATGGAGCGTTAATTCCGCGGGAACCCACATCGCCTGGATCGTCACTGGATTGGTCTGTAGCCATGGAAAAGAAGGCGGACAACCCACTCTCTTGCGCCTACGATGGAACCCTATATACATCCCTTGGATGCTTTCCCATTGGTCTGGATGCTTCCAAGGCAGACTTTGATCGCGTTCTTGTCTCACAGCGGCGTCTACGCGATCTCAAACTACTCAGTAGAGTCACCTCTGAACAACTCAAGGCCACCGCCGAAGTTCTTAGTGGCTATTGCCACAGCAGCAGTAGCTTCCTTGACCTAGTGCCTACCTCAAGACAAGCCATCTCGAGCCTTGCGCATGTTCTATCCCATACCAACGACGATGCCAACGACCCGTACCAACTACAAGTCTATATTGCGCTCGATTCAGGGTTTCACACCCCTAGTGGCGCTCAGTTTTGGTCAGTATGGGAGGTGGAGCCAAGGACCAAGGCTATCATCATGTACATCTCCAAGTCAGTACAGCATGTCAATGCTGTCCTGCTTCACACACATCTGAGCAGGCTTGGATTCTCCAGATACCACTGCCTCCTCGCTGAGTACGGCCTGTCAGAGTTCACCGTGGGGTCTTCCTCGCGTGAACGCCTACCTGCAAGGTTTCATCAAGACTTGGACTTGCTTTCTTCGTCGGATCTCCTCTTGTACCTGCAACACATTTGCTACTCTGAGTGGGACGAAGACTGTGCTTTAGTTTCAGCTATCCGCGAGCGTTGCCAAGAGTTGCTCATCGACGTACCAACATATCATCAATTCAAGCAACTGAGTAACGTGGACTACATCAGCGGCAGTATTAGCGACGAGCAATTGGTGAACGCGAAGCTCAAATGGTACCGGGGCTCTCGGCTACCAACACTTGGTAGATCAGACGCCTTGCAGCTGTTCAGACACGTTGCCGAGGTGTTTGGCGACATTTTATGGTCACGTGATCATGAAAGGCTCGACATCATCACTTCAGCTACAGCAAAGATCATAAGCAGAGGAATCTTGGACTCAACTGCCGACTTCGTTCTCTTCTGTATCTTCAGCGCCGCTAGAAAGTATGGCTTTGAAGAGGTCTACATCGAAGTGTCGGACCGGAACCCGCTGTTCAACCAGTACTCCGACCAGAGCGCGGCCTTTGCGGAACTCTTTGCGTTGGGCTCTCGATGCGAGGCATACTTTGATATCAAACCAAGCGACATGGGCATCATACTCTCAAAGAAGCACAGAGACTACTACAACCACGAAGAACACCAGCCGCCAATGTGGATCTTCAATGCGCCGTCATTCGCGTCTGCGTATGCTGCAGCACAGACAGACATTGACCCAGAGCAGAAGCCATCCGTAATGCCTGCATACCGTCGGTTTACCTTCCTCAGTGTCTTCGCTATTCCCGCCCTCGTCGACATTATCCTTCTATCCACGACTGGACACGGACTCTATCTCAGTGTAAACATGTCTGGTGACGAGAGATACTATGCTACCCTAGCTTTGATGTGCTCTTTGCTTCTCTCTGGTGCCGTAGGAACCTGGATCTCGATCGGAGGTACCTACTACCTCATCTCCATGGCGTTCTCCGCAGCCAACATGTTCGTCCTCACACGCCTAGTCGGTGGCCTCGCTTTCACCCTTGCTGGAAGTCTTATTGGATTCATCGTCATCTCAGGTGTCTCGTCCCCAAGTAACGGAGCAGTCTTCTTCTTCTATCTGCTTGGGCTCACGACGTACTTGACTGTTCTTGCAGTCCTCTCTACTTACCAAATTCCGGGGTCCAGTTTCCTTAATGGGCGTAAAATCATCATCATGGTCATTCCCACGTTGCTGATATCTCCCATATTAACCATCTTCGTTCGAGGTTATGACGTTATCGTTTACCTGGGGATTCTATACGTCTTCATTACCCTGCTGGTTCTTGGTACCCGACGTGTGGCGACTCAATGGGTGACTTGGTATCACAACATCAAGACCCTCAACGACTCTGATGTCAAGGAATGGTATTTGAAGAGACACATGGAAGCCGAACGCTTAGTGGATGCGACCCAAGCCAAAGGTGTGTACATAGAAGCAACGGTTAGGCTACATATGCTAACTACATGACAGCAAACCGAGCGGGAAATTCGCTCCTTACTGTGGACTACTTAGTGGCTACTTCCTCGGACATTTCGCTTCGCGTGCCAGAGATTTTTCGCAACATGAGTGAGCCAGCTGTCCTTGCACTATGCCGCGATGCCTTGCACGAGGCAGTATTGAAAGAGAAGGGACGCAGATTCTGGCAAAAGCCTACCAAAGACAGCTTCGTTAAGCGGCTCGCGGACTGTTGGGATTCAACACTCTTCTTGTTAGATTGGTATGCGCGCATAACTGAAACCAGACGGCCGATTCCATACAGCTCGACCTGGAACCTTGAGACACAGGTCGCGCTCGAAAGCATGCAGCAGTCGCAAAAAGGCATCCGACTCCACAACTCTTTCATACATTGGCGTACCGCTGGCGATGAGATCTACTGCGGGATTCTTTACTTTCTGGTTGCGCTTATGGATCGATGGCTCGATCTCGTGCATGGCGGTCAGTTCGCTGGACTGGGAGTTCCACTAGACGATGCGATACTTCGGCTATCGGTCGGCTTTGGGCTCGCATACTATCTCGTCGGGGCTGTGTTGCTCGACTACAAGGCTCAACATCTACATACAATGTCGGAGCAGATGTCACCGGTCTCGATCGAGAACTCTCAGCAGATCAAGAAGGCCAAGGCCGATGACTTGAAATTCAGGCGACACTTGTACTTTGGCACTCTGTGTCGCTTTATCGGCGTACACGTGTGGGCTCTTGCTGTTTCCGCTGCCCTTATCTGGATCTTCAATGGCTCTTCACCAGGTGTAGTCTTGTTCTTGAGCTATGTCGGCGCCTACACTGGCCTACTTCTTTACCAGTACAACAAGATCTTCTCTGGCCCACATGCACTGATGCCACTTCTGGCAGCCGTAATTCTTGGCTTACTAGTTGGAAACATACTCATGGGAATCTTCCCAGGATTCCTTTACGGAAAGATCATTGGTCTCGCTGTGTCAACTTGGACAGCAGCCCTCCTCTCATTCCGGACGGCCAAACTAGGTACACCTGACGCATTCGATATTCGCATGTGGATCCTCGACGTCCTTCCAAAGATCAAGTGGACTCATAGCTCCAACAAACCGGGAGCGTCTGAGCTGGTGATCGGTTCCTCTATTAGCGAGGTCTATCACGCCTACAACGGTGCTGGCAGCGACGCAGAGTTCAGCCAAAGTGAGCTTCACGCTTGTTGCAACAAACTACGAGCCGCACCCAAGGAGAACAGGTATCGCGTTTTTCCTGTCGGTCAGCCTGGTGACCAAATCATCGCGATACTCCTTTCATGCACGCACGATAATCTTTCCAGACTTGCTATGCAGGCGTATCCAAACATACCGATCCTGGTGCAGCGCATCATCGCAGCCTGGAAAAAGGATCTCATCCAGGTCTTCATCGTCCCAATCCGAACTGTAGCAGAAGTCACTGGTGACCTTCGAGCAATCTCACACTCTTCAGGTGGTCGTCTGACGCTTTACATAGCTTCGGATGGAAATGGTACGAGCCTCGGGCAGACAAATGTGAGCAGCAACTGTACCATCATTGCAGAAACACTATTGCATGCTTGCTCAGAGACCATACTTGGTCTGCCACATCATCACGCGGAAATCGCTGAGTCTATGATCGCCTGCCGAGGAGATGATGGTTTTTATCCCATATCCGAGTGTAGTAAACGATCAATGCCGGCTTCGAATGTGGGGACAGATGCCGCCACATTTGAACTGACATGTCGCAAGGAGCTATTGCGCAGCCTATGTCTAGGATTCAACTGTGATACGCAGTGGGACAGTCTTCCCCTTGAGATTCGCCGTCTTTTCCTCCGACGGTGTCTCGGTATCAGAGCACCCTATTCGAATACCGAAATGGCATGGGTCAATGCAAATGTCTCTGCTGAAAGCTCATGTACGATACTCTCGTGTATTGCACGGTACGACCTGGGTGCTTACTTGGCTGTGACCAAATATAACTTCTTCAGGAGCCGGGGCGATCAATCTCTGTCCAAGACAGAATACCGCCAGAGTTCAGATATCCAGGAAGCCTATCACCCAGTACTAAACCGGTCCGCTGTATCACTGATTGGCATGTTCACTGAGTACATTCGCCTCCCGATCGCGTATGTATATCACTCCGCAGGAACATGGGTAAAGTTCTTCTTCTTGGCGTGCATGGCAGACCCTGAGTACCAGCGAGAGCTGAATGGAGCTCTTTTACATTCGCCACGTTTCGTACAGATACCCACCACCTTTGTACTTACCGGGCTCTGGATATACAGCCGAGCTGCAATGTCGGTCTGCCTACCATTCTTCTTGTATCATCGCCGCAAGGACATTGCCGATCTTGCCGGAACTATCAAGGGCAGTTTGATCATTCAGAAGAAAAACCGCTTGGTCATTCAGAGCTACGGAGAAACGGAGACGGCTTTTGTCCGCCCTATAAAAGATGGTGGAATCAAGTTGATCTTCTATCAAGGTGTCTTGAAACAAGAGCCAACATCGGGTCATACCCGGGTCACCCAGTACGACAACAAGATGCGCATTACACTACGCGAGGAGTACAAGAATGCCGCGGTAACCAATGAGTTCATTTACGACTATGGAGACAAGCAAACAAAGCGAAGATCGATGATCTCAAAGACCCGGTCAAGCAGGATACCGCTAAGCAGGAGCTGCCGTATCGGTAGCGATGAAGGCTCCAAGGTCGTATACAACCACAAGGGTCACATTGAGTCTGGAAGCTATATCAGCAACCAGAACTTGGTTCGATTTAAATACCATTACCGGAAGAACGCAAAGTACGATGACGAACTCCTCCGCGCGGAGTTTGTGCTTCCACACATGTCAGTCAACGTCAGTTGGTGTGCTCCTCCCGTTCGTCACGCCGAGAAGATGGAGCGTTGGATACCGACACCTCGCGTCTACGAAGCGACATTCGTCCAAGGACCTGACGTATACGAATGTTCTTGGTTTTACGATCACAAGTTTCACCCAACCATCACCACTAAGCTCAACGGCGAGTCAGCCGATACTCCGGATATGATTCGCTACGATTGGCTCGGCTTCCTCAAAAAGCCTACTCGTTGTACCTTCGCTGACGAGAATCCCTTGCTGGCGTTCCAGAGACCGACTTCGAACTTGTTCAGCCAACTATTGCGTAGGAACATCAAACAGCAGGACATCTCCACATCCAGAGCTCGATCCCAGCTCTGGAAGACTTGGAAGAAGCGCAACGATCTCGATGGTGTTGTCATTCGGTGGGTAGACGAGGAGCTGATCCGAAATGAGGCCCTCCTTAGGCCCTACTGGAGACGCCGTGATCGTGGAAGCCTTGTGAAAGCGGAAGACTACTTAGCGATGCATGCCGATGCCATCATGGCGAGCTCTGATCTGACTAGCGACATCAGTGCGTGGACACCTCTCGCCATCCGCATGAGCGATCTTTTCAGTTTCGGACAAGGCGGTGATGCCGTAATCTTCACCAGAACCAAGACACTCCAGCGCGACACTGACCAGAACCTACACGTCATTGCTGTCGATACTGGAACTTGGCCAAACGAAGGCGGTGGTGTGTCGGCATGCCGTCGCGATCTCATCAACAACTTGCGCACCATCAAATGGCACATGGTAGTCGAATCAGCCAATGATTTCGGTCTTCCGAAGCACCAGACCGAGGAGAATGTCGAGTCGCTCAAGATTATTCCGCTATGGGGGCTGGACTTTATGCATCCAAATCACGGCATGTTCACCAACAAGCTCGACAGCGAGGTCGACCATCTAGTCAAGGCAGCTACCATCACCGACATCGAAACAAACTTCATTCCTACCTTGACCGCACTCGTCCATGGAGCCCGAGCTACCACGATGACATCAGCAGACGTCAAGCAAGCAACGCGTGCCTTGGTCAACCTCAACACGTACTTCCAAGATTCGCGGCATTGGAAGGAGGTATGGACGAGCGATGTTGTGAAGAATGCTTGGAGGAACTTGTGGCTTGCGGACGACATTCCGAATGCCCAGCCACCATCAGAGTGGTTCCGCACTGAGCTACCAACCCTCAACCACTTTGATACTGCGCTGGAACTGTGGTACAGATACTTGTTCATCTTCTCAATCCCCATTCCCGAAAGGATTCCGAACGTCTTCCAAGCCTCTCATCACAGTGTCTCGGCTTCGTACGGTATCGTTTGCAAACTGAAGCGCAACTGCACGCTTCAAATTTGGGACCATGCGATATCTTGGCGCGAGACTAATCTCTACCTCTCCTCAGCCATGTGCACCTTGCCACCATTTATCCGCAATTCTCTTCTGGGGCTGATGAAGTTGACCTCGTGTCTCATTTTACATCACGCCGATCAAATCCTTCCATGTGCAGACTTTTTCAATCCCGGCTGGGAAGTGGAAATTGGCAGTGCCAAGGGCCAACTCACCCACCGCAATGTTTTCCGTCGAAAGGTCGATCCTATCGTGAACGGCATCCCCGATATGACCAAGTTCGCTCCTGTCACTGAGATCAAAACAAAGACGCCAACTGTTACCATGTTATCCCATGTCTGGTTCGCAAAGGACATCAAAACCGCTCTACTTGCAGCCGACATCATCACCAACGAGTGGGGCTTCAAGGACTACAAGCTCGACATTTACGGCGCTCTCAACAAATCGCCAGTCTACTCATCGGAGTGCCAGGAGATTCTTGCCTGCAAGGGTCTCGGTAAGAACGTGGCAATGCGAGGCACTGCAGACCCGGCGATGGTCCTTGCAAATACCTGGCTGTTCCTCAACTCTTCTGTCTCCGAAGGTCTACCGCTCGCACTCGGAGAGGCTGCATTGACAGGAGCTCCTGTAGTATGCACAGATGTCGGTGCGTCACTGCGCGTTCTTACTGATCCTGACGACGGCAAACGTTACAGCGAGGTAGTTGCGCCGAACGATGCATATGGTCTAGCACGTGCGCAGATCAATCTCCTTGCAATGCTCGACGAATGGGCGCAGTATGCGGAAGACGGGCCAGGGGAAGCGGCCCCCATCCTCCCTCACAAGCCCACACCAAGGATGTCGAGATCATCACGCGCCGCATGTACGAGAAGTCTGAGCATCGACGAAAGCTGGGCATGATGGCGAGAAGCATTGTTCAAAAGTCTTTCGGTGGTGAGCGCTATCTACGAGAGCACGAACAGATGCTCTGGGTCGGTAAGGCTTCTCACGAAATGCTCGGTCTCGAGAAGCGAGTACCGCCTCCCAAGAACCCAGCACGTATGCTGTCGCTCCGCCGTACAGTTCCACGACAGCTGCACGTGGACAGCACCTCGAGTCAAACGATCGACCTACAGATGGAGAAGATGATGCACCCACGCCCGTATGCTCCAAGGCGCACATCAGCCACTACATCTTTCTCTTCAGTATATGTTGATCAGCCGTCTTCATCGTCCAGATATTCCGACCCTCTCTGGGGGGAACACGAAGATTGGAATGCACATACAGACTCGCCGGGATCGTCAATCAATGATGACTGGCCAGTACAGTCTGTCGCGCATCCAGCAAGAACATACTCCGGTGCTAGCACGACACCCATACCACCTATGCCAGCATCAACCAAAGGCAAGCAACCCGCACATTATGTCCCCACTGGGCCCGAAAGAGACGGTAGCTTGATGCTTCCGGCAGCGAATCCGAGGATGGATCCGAAGAAAGCCATGCGCATGCGGCAGAGTATGGTTACCACAGACAGCGCAAGGAGTAGTGTTAGAGCGAGGAGTCACTTGCACGAAGTGGAGGTTGCTGAATATGGTAACGTTGATGGGCGGCTGTGAGAGTCGCGCATTGGAAAATCTATCAGTTTTAGAATAGCTAGGTGTACGGAGTTTGCTGCTTGTGGGTTGTTTTTTCTATTGTATCTACAGTCAAAAGCGCGTAGTCTGTTTAGCGAACTTGCTCTTACATATATCCAAGTTGAAGGAAGGAAAGATTTCTTTATAATCTATTAGTTGAATCTATATCACGATTCACCCTGCGAGGACATTCTCTGACTTGCGTGTGCAATATCTCGGAGGCACGGTGAAAGTGATGAAACATCTGGTCAGATCGAGAGGGTTTTTATGATTGGCAAAGTCGAGTATGTTATGACCGTCAGACACGGCAAGTGGCATTTTCAACTGGCGACATATACTCTCAATTAGTCCAATAATATATCCAGTTTGCTGACAACACCAGCGTCCAAGACTTCAGAGGCGTTGATCATGCTGAGAGCTGATAGCATATGCGATAACTCCGTCTGTGAGAATGGTTTTGTAAGTTGACGATACGCCCGTGCGGCTCGCTGACACCTAGGTACAATCATTGAGAACGGTAGCCGAACATTAGCAAGAAACTCGGCGACTCACAGAGTGAATGAATGCCCACACTGCGATAGGGTGTAAATCCGAACGCCTGTTGAGGGTTCTGGCGCGGCTAATTACGGTCGTTGCATTCATGCTAGTCTAAATTAGGTTTATGATGGAGTAGCAAAAAGCAAAAAACATACAACAGCGGGGATTCGCTAGTGGTCACCCACCTAACTACTAATCCGCCGGTATCTTGCTTAAATAGGGCTGAGCGAACGGGAAGCCTTGTTCTCAAGATCCTATGGTCGTATGTGAAAGAACTGCCTATTATTATAGTAAATATCAGTTTGTGATTCGTCAAAGATATTCGCGCTATCATGGTGCATCATCCTAAAGTGGTTTCTGCAATACTACAAAAATAGCTCGTCTACAGTTGCTTCACCCACTGGCCTGTTCATATTGCTCTTCCTACTTCGCAGCACACAGCTCGTAACTTGCAACAGTAACACCTCGCAGAAGCACTAACTGCAGATAATTTGAACTTAAATTACCACTGGTAGTGCATCTTTGTTTGAATTATCGGCGATGCGTTGCACAACCGTTACAGTTCCATCGATTCCATCTCAGCCCCAACAATCGCAGAACGAGAACGAGGACCTCGTCGGACAAGAACTCACACTCCATGGCGGTTCGAAATGGCTGATCCAGTAGCTAATCTCCAAAACGAAGTATCGGCGAGATATCGGCCCTTGCGAAGCTACCCAGGTCTACGCAGCGATCTGTTTGAAAGTCCCCTTATCATGGCACACATTTAAAGTGAGGTTTATCGCATTTGTACCGAAAGTCGGTCTATATTTATCAAAACCGGTATGGAATGTGAAATCGGGTACTTGAAATCGGCAGGGCTCTGAGAAAGTCGGTTGGGGATGTAGAAAACCGGGGTAGATTCTGGAAATCGGCTTTTCAGAATCGGGATGAATTGCAGTAATCGACTGTCGAACACCGGAAAGGGTTGTTCAAAATCGGTGCAAGTTCTCAAAATTCGGCTGGGGTTCTGAAAATCGATACCTATTGATATTAGTGTGCAATGTAAGATTTGGTTTGAATGAAAAGGAAACTAGCTATTCATAATCGGGTAGGATTCCATTATATCGGCGTAGATCCTAGAAATCGGGTATTCAAAATCCGCCATTACACCCAGATGCGGTAGGGATCCTATACATTAGTACCTCTTGATAGCTGACATAGATTCTAGAAATCAGTACTCATTCTACTAATTGCTTAACAAAAGATCGGCTGGGGTTTTGTAAGATCGGCGTGGATTTTCACAAATCGGTGGGACTTCTGAGAAACGGTAAGTATTGACAACCGGCGTGGGTTTCATAAATGGGAGGTGATTATCAAAAATCGACATGTATTTAAATACTCGGTTGTCAAGAATCGGGTGGGGTCTTATAATATCTGAATGAATCGTCAAAATCGGCGAGTATTGGTAATCGTTGTGGGTTCTCAAAAGCCGGTAGGCATGTAGAACCGGTGTGGATGCTAAGAAGTTGGCAGGCAACTAATGCAGTCGGCATAAAAAATCGGCGTGCATTCAAAGTCGGCAGGTATCTAAAATCGGTGGATGTGCTTAAGCTCGGCATGCATACAAAATCGCTGCAAATCCATAGTTCGCATGTTCCTAAAATCGGCGTAGATTCCATGATCGGCTAAGATCTTACAATATCGGTAGGTGTCTAGAATCGGTGTGGATTTGAGAAATCGGCGTAGAACCATTCCACACCGACGATGTTCTTTGTAGGGGTTTTCTGGTACCTCGCAATCAGAATACCTTGTGATCATTAGTAGACCGCTGACCCGTTTACATCTGTGATGAATTCCAATACGAGCGATATACAAGAGATTCGCATCTGAAACCAATATCTGTCGAGTGCCTGCTCTAACGTATGGATGTCAATGCCAATGCTTTATACTTGGCTATCGTGTAGGGTGATGCTACAGTCACTGATAGTGACGTGGTATAACTACATGTATCATCTGTACGCATCAGAAAAAGGTAGACTTTGACCCAGCCTGATCTAACACGCTTCTAGCGCCATAAGTCTCAGCTCTGCTATGCAATTTGTAGAAGGTGTTCACACCTCTAGTTTTACGAGGTCATTAGGGCTATTCAGGGCAGCCTTCAAGGTCAGGACTCAGTTACTATAGAAAGCTAACGTCGAAAAAATCGGGAGGGATCCCGAAAATCGGCGGTCCAAAATCGATACTCTAAAATCGGTTCAAAATCTTAAAACCGGTAAGGGTCATAAAACCCGTAAGAGTCTCAGAACCGGTATGAAAAGATAGAATTAGCAGTCAAATTTCAACGTGGAATAAGAAAACCGGTAAGGGTCTCAAAATCAGTATGCCATAAAAGAAATTCGGGATGCAACAATAAAGTTGGTATAGATTAATAGAATTGGCTACGTATTGAAATCGGTATGCATTCTGGAATTTGGGGTGCATTTTCAAACCCGGTTGTGGTGTTTAGGGTAGACATTTGGAAACCGGTGTAGATGACTAGGGAAGCAGCCGTAGAGTGCCTCTTTCCTCAAAACGCTCTTAACAACACACGAGCCGACTACTTATAGCAAACTATACCTGATGCTCGCGACAAACTTAATAGAGAGTAATAGACCCTTACAATGCTTAAGAAAGCATGCGGACGAACTGTAGCTTAGTGTAGGTTAAGATCGACTACGTAGATCAAGCATCTAGTTAGAAATCGGTGCGGATGTGGAAAATCGGTGGTGCAAAGCCGTCGTAGATTGTCATAATCTTAGAAATCGGAAATATGAAGTCAGGGTGGAACGTAATAATCGGCGCGAAATGTAGGGATTTGTACATTAAACCTGTGTATACGAAGCATTCGCAGTGCAAAATCGGCATAGGTTGTAATGATTGGCAGGAGCCTCCAAGATAACTGTTAAAAACCTGGTGTAGAATGTAGGATCGAGTTTTAGCATGGTCTAAAATCGATCTACTATCTAATAATTAATAAGGGCATTGGAAATTAGTAGCCAATAACCTGCACGGGTTGTGATTATCAAGAGGGGTTCTATAATGTGGCAAAAAGAAATCGCTGTACATTCTAAGAAGTCGGTGGGCATCTAAGAAAACCGGTATTAGTCCTAGAAATCGGGGGTCAAAAATCGGGACGCATCGCGATAGTCGGTAGGGGTTCTGCAAATTGGCTAGGAAAAATCGATTAAGATTTAGAAATCGGGAGTTGGAAATCGGTATGGATTGTAAACTTGGTTGTAGAAAATCTGCGTATATTGCTCTCAAAACTCGCGTGAGATTCAAACCTGGTAGTTGAGAATCGGTGTGGGTTGTGAAACCGGTGGTAGAAAGTTGGCGTAGATTGTCCAGCTAACGCACAAACGGTATTAATACTGTGATTATGAGTTACCCCCGCAGCAATGTAACGATAAATAAGTATAGCTTGTGGTGATTCTCAGCTCAATCTTCCCATTTTCAGTTAGAAAGTCATCAAACAATCACAAGGACATTTGCAAGGAATGCTGCTCTCTACAGACACATCAGTCCTCGTTTAGCCCCTTTATGGTATGTTCCTCCACTAGCCTCCTCTCCAAACTACATCTTAATACTCTCTTGTCCTTGCCTATCCCCTGTTCTTTCAAACAATCGTCTTCTCGGTCCCAGTACACAGCCCAGCCATATCCACCTCTCTCTTCCTCTACAGCAACAAGACATTCCTCCCCATCCAACGTCAATCCCTGTTCGTCTTCTGTCCAATCCCACGGCCCAACTGTGTGTTTCTTTGCTTCAGCGCGTGGTCCATATCGCAATTCGCGCGAATTGTTGTCCGCGTAGAGCCAGTTGAGCTTTGGCTTTGTGCGTTTTGAGGACGCTTTGGAGGGTGGTGTCGGGGAGGGTGTTGAAGGCGCCGATGAGGCGGGCGAAGGTGGTGGAGAGGGTGGGACGGTACTGACGAGACCTAGAATGGGTGCGGCGGGCATAGGGCGATGTGGGAGCTCAGAGGAGGGGAATGGTAGGTAGAATCCTGTGAAGGGGTGGGGTGGTGTTTCGTCATTTGGACCGCGTGTAGGAAGGCCAGTTTCTGGGTCCTTGGGCCAGAGGCAGATCTGTGTGGCAGTTAGCTCCAAGATCTCCAAATGAAGACATGCGTGAACAGCCGTTGGTTATGTGACATGCTTGAAGATGAACGCGACTGGACATTGATGTGGGGTTATAGTCCGTACCTTTCCATCTTTCAACACCACAATAGCGCCATTGACCTCGTCTTTCTTCCTGCTCTTCGCGTCGCAAAATACGTCTAAATAAAACTCCTCTTGGCGTTCATCGGCCTCCGCTTCTTCATCCAAGAGCCGCTGTTGGTGTACGGCTTCATTGGCGCCAATGGAGATGGGTATCCCAGCTAACGTGAGTGCGTACATGTCCCAAGTAGCTCATTTCACGGAGGATACAAAAAATTCACGGTGCAATTGGTATGTGCATGCTAGAGACATATTGGGATGATCTTCGTTGCAAACAGGTTGTTGGAACTGGTTAGGTGGAGTTCAGCACGATGCTGTCATAGGTAACGCGTGTTCCCTCGGTTAATGTGGCCAGGGGTCATCCCGCCTCGCCTCAACTTCACTCCCAGGACTACGTCTCTTCTCCGATCATCTGTCATAACCACCTATGAACTCCCATCTCACTCGTTGTGATTAGTGCTTCTGAAATTCTTCTGCGAGGTCCCAATAACCATATCGACGATCATTCCACGCGATCTCTGGATCTGGCACCCACTCAAGAACGGCGTAGTCCTCGAAATCGACAATGTAGCTGGTTAAAAAGGTCAGCAGGGTTAAGAATAACAGGAGATAAACATACCATTTGTGTTCCTTCTCATCCCAAAGAATGTTTCTTAGTGCATTGTCCTCCGGGTCAAGCCTGTACTTCCAGATTTCCCTACACTCTTGTCAGCATCGCAACCAAGGGATCAAGCATAACCGACTTACATCAAAGCCGCCTTGAATGCACGCCGAATATCTTCCCTCGTCTCTTCTGTCTTCTCCAAGAAAGTTTCACGATCGAGTGTGTCCCCGGGAAGCTTGTTCATGAACATGATCTTCATGTAACCCCCGGCAATTGCGTGTTTGTCCACTCCCTCTGGCACGGATCCTTCCCAATAGCTGATCAAATGCGGTGCACTCCAGCAATTTTCATTGCGAAAGATCGTAAGTGCTTTCATCTCTTTGATCGTGGAAACCCTCGGGGTGACGACTGGAGCGGTAGCCATCTCGAAAAGACGTGCGTGATACTTGTAATGCTCGAGTGCTTTATTGAAATCTTCGTCATCAAACGTCTCTTCGCATATATCACGACAGCGCCACGCGTCGCGGAGGTATAAAGCCCTGGTGTCGTAGCTACCCTTAACCCTAGGACTTGTCAGTACATACAATAGTCATGACATTGTGCTAGCTTACTGGTACTTCACCTTGGCAACAGCTTCTTCGACGCCGGGATGGCAGTTATTGGGGTCCTTGGTGCAGACGCACTCGAAAACCTGTCGAGCTTCGAAGGGTGGAAGACCATCTAGTTGGTACTTGACGTGTGACAGCGCTTTCACAAATTTCCACTGTGAGCCATCGCAAAGCTCTACGAGCATACCCTGCAAACCGGAACCGCAATTCTTTTGCGGCAGTGCTGGTGCGTAGCAAGCATGACAGCTGCTGATGTTGATGGATGCGGCCTCTAGCGGTGCGCCTGGTTGAAGTTCGATAGCCATTGCTAAGCGCAGTGTTCCTGTGCTAACTGCTCGATGGAGGCGCAATAGTTGAGTTGCGATGTTGGGGGTTCGAGAGGCGACGGGGAGTCGACAATAAATATTATGTAGTCCGTACCAAGGTGACACGTGATTGACCTAACCATAATAGGAAACCGCGCAGTATGCCAATCGTGCAAGCAATTCACCCAACCAGTCAAGCAAACTGCATGTACATTAACTACATTGAGCTAAGTTAATCTTCCTGATTATCATAGCTGTAGTGAAATCCCGCAGGCGCACTCGTCGCCAAGAGCCAAAGTAGTTTGCTAGATGAATTCACTCTACGTCAAGGCTTTCACTCTACGTCAACGCTCGGGGCATCGATAAGGCGGGGAGCTATGAACTATTTAAGCTTAAGAATAGAGATTGTTCGCAATCTACCAGCCACTACTTCCGGAGACTGTTCAACTCAACCACTTCAACTTTACCAGATAGCGATTGGAGGTCACTCCTTATTTTGGCGTACTTCCCGGAATGGCCGACCCGGATCAAACCGACAATGACGTAAAAGAGACCACAAGTAGCAATTCTGAAAGCTCTCAAGTAGTCCTCACTGGCCCCTACCTCAACGCGGAGGGACTCCTAAGAAGGCCGTTGCCAAAACTAAAGACAGGAGATTTCAAAAAGGAGACAGTTTCGTACGCGCCTAGTATTACGCATAGGTATCAAGGCGACCTTGCTCCCTGGGACACCTTTAAAGATGAAGTTCGATCCTTCTATAAAGACCCACGGACCAAAGCGGAATTACAACGTTGTGCTAAAGCTCCTATCTACATGGATCCCGCTGTTGAGAGCATCAACAGTGAAGCTATGACGCGCGAAACAGTACAATGTGGCGCTGAAATTACAGTTTCTGGCCGATACTTCCACAACGCACTCGCTGTCGTCACTTCAATCGTTAGAACATTGGTAGTTCCAGCTCATGGGTCAAGTGCAAATCCCGGCTTTCTACCCGAGGAACTCGCCTTTGGGGACTCATGGATTCTAGATCAAGAGCATCGAGTGAGAAAACAAGAGCCTGATATATTCCTCAAACTTCCTATTGGCGGCAAAGACCAAGTCAGATTAGTAGGAGAACTGAAGTTCTGTCTCACTGTCAACTTCACGAAGATGGTCGATAATCATAAGATTGGCAATTTTGAGAAATTCCGAGCAATTCTTGGTAAGTAAATTTGACAAAATTACGCATTCTCTTGTTCAATAGCTAATAGAGAACAGGCCAACTGGTCAACTACATGCTTGGTCATAAACTCAAGTACGCCTTTATCTCCAACTACGATGAAACCATCTTCCTTCAACTCGACCAGCGAAAGGCAGGACAGGGCGAAGCCTGTATATATTTTTCTGATATCATACGATACGATGATGCCGTCGACGAGTCCAAGGAAGAGAACATCAGCTTACGGCTCGCACTCCTCTACCTTATCCACAAGACCTGTTCGCCAGCAACAGCCGACTGGTGTATACCCGACCATATCGATACCAAAGCGTTGAAAGAAGATTGGATTACGAGGGAAAGCATATTCGAAGACAAATCTGGTACCCCGTATGGCCATCGGGCGCACCCAGCCGCGGACAGGATACAAGCCATCTCTAACACTCTCCCTACCCCGCAGGATCTACTCGTTCCCCCACGCACTCCGCAAAACATGCTTGCTGCAAATTTTCAAGTTGCGCTCCGACCACGACAACCAACGGGGCCACAACCGCAACCCTCGGATCGAGTGCTTCGAAGTCGCGATGGCCAACAGTAGAGCATGTCAGACTTCTTTTGTCTCCTCCAGGACTAAGGAGCGTAGGGTCAACGCGGACGGCTGAGGTATACATGTTACAGCAAGCACATGATCCAGGACGAAGAAGGTATCTTTGGAGAATACGGGCGGAATTTCTATCGGCAACAAGGTGTTATGATTCGAAACCACCATTGAGTCATAGGTTTGAAGGTCCTGAATGGGCAGATTCTACTCGCGTTCTTCGTCCTAAACCACTGTATAACAAGGAAGGTGGTAGTTAGTTGGTGGTTCACTGGGGTATCGTCGGTTGGGTGTATAGGATGACTTGGAGGACACAAAGGCATAGTGGCATCAAGACATGATAATAGTCGTTGGTACGAGGTGGATGCTCCACTATCAAGAATTTCGAGTCAGCTTCAATGGCAAGGGTAGCTAGATTATAGCGAACTCGGATTATTCCATCCCCACTCACAGGAGATTAAGAAATTTGTGCATGTATATATGGCCGTGAATAACCTACCCCCGGTGCATCATGACGAGAGATGCTTAGCGAACATTATATTTGGTGTATGTGTAAGCCAGACGATTACACAACTAACGTATCAATCCATTCCATATCCATGGTGAACCGATAGCAGCAAAGTCTAATAATGTACGAGAACGCAGGAATACTTCTACCACACCGCACCCTCTAACCCACCACACTCCTACTCCTTGTCCACAGCAAACCCCTTCAGGTCCTCCAACTTGACACGCGTCAATGCCTTCTCATTCGTCGCGTTGAGCACCACCTTGGGAACCTTTTTATCGTCCTGCCCAGTCCTCGCATCAAACGCCTCCTTCCACCTGCTCACACAAAGACACCACTTGCAGCCATCCTTGAGCCCAATTTGACGCAAGTCGTTGCCGCGGGAAGCGCTAAAGTCGAGAAACTCTTTGGACACGATACCCGCGATGGCGTGATTTCCTGCGTCCGAGGCGGGGACTTCGCAGTAGCCGGTGCGGGTGAAGCCAGTGAGGGGCTGCGTCGAATGCAGGGCGAGGGGTTGCTTGAAGACTAAGAAACAGGCCTGTAAGCAGTGTGTGCAACATGACGAAACCAAATCTATCCCGTTGTAGTAGTGGTGGCATTGGTCATCATCCACCAAAAGTAGCCTGGGGGGGGGAAGCAGCCATGGCGTAATCCCCCCTCTCTTCGACCCACCCAACGCATACAAAAGCCCGCTGGTTCTAGACCGAACAAATTGGTGCCTGAAGATCACACTCGACCCGAAACCAAACCGTTTCACCCGAGAGCCATGCTAAATGAGACGGGTACCGTGGTATCCTGTAACCGGGTCGCGGAGCGGGCAAAACATTCAAGGCACCCAATGCATGCAGTCATCATGCGCCATACCTCTCCTTTTGAGTCGCGGGGGGGGGGGTCATGCCAGACAGAACAATCAACAACCGGCGTTAAATAAATAAAAACAACGTACCGTTGAAAGACATGGTCTCAGTGTCCTGGTTCTCTTGCTCCGGTGTCGGACTGGCTCTGTCCCACTTGATGGTGATGTCGTGGACCCGTGCGTATTCGCGTTTTGGGGCGCTGCGTGTGAGGTTCGCGAAAAAGGTTCGTAATGCGCGCATATGGAGAGACCAAGGCAATTGCAGATGGCGGCGGCGGCGTCGTCGTCGTCGACTATGTTGCTTATTCCGATTGTGTGATGGTCAAGATGGCGTCAGTAAGCAACAACGTCGGGAGGTGCGGTTAGCGCATAGGGCTGACGTTTTGCAGGGGGGTGGTGGTAGCTGCCGCAGATCGCCAGCACCACCACCGATCGGCTGTTGCACGATCGGTGCCGGGCCTGGGGCGCGTCTTTGCTGCCTCCCCCCGGTCCACCAAGCTGAGATCGGCGGTGTGCTGATCCAGGGTTTCCCTTCGTGCCGAACTCTGTTCAGAGCTCTTCTACTATGGTCGGCGCGAGCGCTGTCTCTTTTGTTTTGGCTCATCCTGACATACTGACGTCTTCATGCAGGGAAAGGCTCAGCAATCGCATCGTCGTACTAGTGGGCTTCCGCTGAGGTGTAGAGACAACGCACGAGTGCATACAAGTGTTTGGGTAATAATTCTAATATTCTAGTGATGAGACGTACACACTGTACGGATGCAGAGCTTATGTATCCGCAGACATTATGGGTTCATCGCGTTCATAGGTATTGGGAGCACCCGTAGGCGACCCCCCGTACGCATAGGTACATGCAACCTTGGAAGAGAACAATAATCAAATGCAAAACACCATGCCCTAAATGCCCTTCCTTGCAAGACCTCCTTTATAAACGCCGAGGCAGAAAAAACACAAACTCCTTTTTTTGGGATATGCAAATTGCCGCCATGCTCATCAATCGGGTAGGCCGTTGGGGGTATATATGCAAGCTGTACTGTGAATCATCGTGCGCGCACTATGTGCAGTGTCGTGAGCGACGACTCGCTGCCGTCCTTCATCGGTGGTGCATGCCGGCGCCAGCCTTGATCTCTCTCTTCATCTCCTCGAGCTTCTTGTGCATCTTCAGTAAATCGTTCCTCTGTGCTTCAGTCGGGGGCTTCTCCGCCTCCGTCAGCTGCCAGTACAGCTCCTCGTACTTCTTGTAGTAGCGCTGGAACTTCTGTGATAGCTCAACTGTTTGTCGGAAGCTCAGACTCGGCATGGATGGGGACGTGGTCGAGGATGAAGAGGCACCCGGAGACGCGCGGGGGTTGTTGTGGTGGTAGCGAGAGGCGAGGCCGGTGTCAATGTTGGCGACCTTGCGGACCTTGGGTGCAGTGGTGGGGGTGTTGGACGAGGACGAATCGTCAGATTTGCGCTTCAGTGAGCTAGTGCTCGAGGGTGTGGAACCGTTGAGTCTGCCATTTGTGTGCGAGGGGGTGCGGTTCGGGGTGGGGCGGTCAGCGTTCGCCTTCTTGACAGCCAAGCTGTGGTTGTGGATGTCGCTGTCAATGTCATTTGCCTTGCGCTTGAGCGAACGGTCCGAATTGCCAGAAGACTTGGCAGGCGACGGAGCGGCGGCGAGAGCCTTGTGGACTGGGTGTGAGTCCTCAAAGTCGCTGGCGTTGACGGGGGGTGAGGCAGATAGAGGTGAAGGGTTCTTGGGCTTGGTGTTGACGGGCATCGTAGGCTTGAATGGCCTGTTGGCGGGTCGCTCTCGCTGCGCGTCTCGGCCAGACATCTTGGGCTTTGCACGTGGGTTGGTGATGTTGGTACGGGGTTTGGAAGCGTCGGTAGAAGGTGTGTTGCGGTGGGAAGGTACGGTGGGTCGAGGAGTTGAGCTTGAAGATGTGGTGGTGGTGGTGGTGGCTGGGGCCACAGCTATTGTGGGATCCTCCTTGGTCTCCTTCACTTCTTTCACTATCGCCTGCTCACGTGCCAGGTACTTTTCCTTCATGCTGGATTTGGGCTTGGCCTCGGCAACCTTTGCGACTCTGGGCTTCTTCTCGACAACCGTCTTGTCGGCGGCCTTCTTAGCGACGGGCTTCTTCTTGGTGAGGTCGGAGATCTTCTGCATTGGGGTGCTTGCCTTGGGCTTCGCCTCGGGTGCCTTTACCGTCGACCGCGACAAGCATTTGCCCTGGCCACGCTCTTCACGTGGTAGCAGAATCTGCCAAAGCTTGTCATCCTTTGACAGTCGTTGACGATCAAACGACTTGACTGCGCCATCGATTGCCTGTTGGCGTTCTTCCGAGCTCTTGTAGGGGAACTTGTAAGGGTTCACTTCACGAAAAGACTTGTCGGTCAGCTGCCACTTGTCGGCGTCCGAGGTGGAGCGTTTGGCAATCTTGGGCAAGACATCTCTGATGACAGCCAGCGAGGTGCGGCAGGTGGCGGCAAGGGAGGCTTCTGTGGCGGGCTCACGTGCAAGGAGGTGGATTATGGGAACGCGAAGAGCGGTGACAATGTTGTCGTGGGTGTTTGTGGGCTGCGAGGTGGGCGGTCGCTTGCCCATGGGCGAGGAAGGCGCGAGGTGCGAAGGCTTGAAGCCCGTCGAAGGGAAGCGGCGATGGGCTGGGGTGCGACCTGGCGTGGCATCGCCAACAATGGTCCTGCAACAAGCACTGTCAGTCCTGATATGCACAACTTCATGTCACAATGGCGGCGTGCTGCGACAGGGGTGCTCGAGTCTCTCGACTAGATGGCAAAGAAGTGGCCAGCCATGCAAAGACCGGGGAGGCATACTTGTTGGCTTCCTTGAACTCTGAGATGGCAGCCATGTTACTCCTGAGCTGCTCCAAGGCCGAGTCAACGCCCGCCGTCACGTCTTCGGCCTTGTGCACGACCAGACTGTGGTTGATCAGACCGGCAAACTCGAGGGTGTCGTCGTCGCTGCCAGTCCCGCTGGACTTGTACAGCTCATAGCGATGGAGTTCGGTGCTGCTCTGCAGCATGTGTGTCTTGTCGCCGTACTTGAGTTGCTGTTGTTGTGGTCAGCCCAGCTCGTAGCTTTTTCATTCCTCGGGTCGAAGCAGCGCGACAACGAGGCCAAGACGTCCTGTGTACAAGCACACAGGAGGTCCGGGGAAGATTGGGACACATACAGGAGTGCGGCCAAAGACAATCTGTGGTGGTTTCTCGGTTTTGATGCATTGGAGGAGGGCATCAACAATGTCCTGGGTAATGTCGACCTGCATGGCCTGCATGGGCGTGTGTTTGGCATCGTCAAGTCCGAGGTCGCGGTCCGGGGCGCCAACAAGGGCAATGCGCGCTGCGGACAGCATAGTGGTAGCCATGTTGGTGTTGCTGGCGGCGGGAATGTACAAAGAGGCGGAACGAGGTGTGAAGCTCGCACCCGGAAGTTGCTAGGAGAAGCAATGCATGGAGAGAGCACCCAGGCACTGAGCGAGGAGCAAGCAGTGCTAGCGGGTGTGAGGCAGAGGCCCGTCGACGAGGGTCCTGGCGTTTGGGTGAGGCGTTGGTATGTTCGAGGAAGACGAAGGGAACGAACAAAGGACTCGCGGCTCAGAGGACCATCAGCCAGGTCAGACTGTCATAGCGCGGTGGTCCCGGAATCCAGCGAGTAAGCGTGCACGGGGTATCAAGGTACGATGCTGAAACGGTTGGTTGTCACGCACAGGAGCAACGGGTGGGAAAAGCAGACAAGAGACAGCAACGATTCAAAATGCTCAAACGCGGTTGCCAGAAAGCAGAGGGGTGGGCAGAGTCGAGTGGAAAGGCGGGCGGGTGGGTGAAGCTGTGCCAGCATGCATACCTCACAAGGCCGTGGGTGCCGAACCAGGGCGGTCGAGGCATAGAAAGATTACGCCAGTTCAGGGTGGCAGATGCAGCCAAATCCAGCGGCGGCCCGCTTCCAAGGTACCTCGTGCTACCCCGACCAATTTGTGGCCGCTGCAAGGCATTGCCTCTATATACGTACATTGCATGCGCCGCCCACTGCTTTTTACACAGCCAGCACTGTGGGTTGACCCTTTTGTCATCTATTTCATTCTCTCTCTCTGTCTGTCTCTCTACCTCTACAACTAAACAGAGGGCTGGCTGGGTCAAGGCTCGCTGACGGAGCCATGCACCGTGTGCCGAGTCTGGCAAGGTCTGGGCAAGTCGACGGCCGTCACTCGTGGCAGGCTTGCGGGCAGCAAATGGCGGTGCGTTTAAAAAACGACGGGGCGCATGGGTGCGGAATTTGGGAGCCGGGCCTTGTCGCGCCAGGCAGGGTCGGGGGTCGTCTCAAGCATCGACAGGGCATGGTCAGATTCGAAACAGGTACAGTCCGCCAGCACAGCACAAGACAAGACAAGCACAACAGACACACATACACACATGACAAGATTGCCATAGCAGCCGCCGCCGCCGCCGCCGCCTCCTCCGCCTCCGCCTCACGACTGACTTGCACTTTGATGCTTGTGCCTGGCCTGAGACTACTACGGTTGTGTTGTCGTGAGGCTTGCCCCCGTCCACCACCACCACCACCAGGCCGTATCGCCTGACCAGCAAAGAGCGGTGCGCGGCCTCGAGGCGTGCGGTTGGGAAGCATCGCGTCACCCGCGCTGTCATCCGGCGTGGCGGGTGCCCAGGTGGGCGTCGGTCGGTCGTGGTTAGTTAGCAGGTCAGCTTCATCGGGATACGCCATTCTAACAAGTCTGGCCGACCTATTTTGGTCTGCGCCGACGGGAGCCCCGCACACGTTGAGCGGAACTATCCACTCATTCCACAGTGTGCGCGGCAGTAGGTACATTAGACAGTGGGCAGTGGCCGGCATCTTGTTCACCACATCAAGACAATAGTACTCCGGGCACAGCCGTCGCAGCTCATCCAAATGCCCCAAGGTGATTGAGCTTCGTCGACACGAGTCAGCCCGCCAACCCTCACCACCCCCACCTCTAGCCAAGTAGCTACTAAGTATCCAGCCCAGCCACATTCTTCCGACGGCAACAAACTATGCTCCAACAAACGAGGGCCGCCCGTAAGCAGAACCGCCCCAATGATTCGCAGCCTGCCCGTCGGTTGCAGTGTCAGGCGATAGGTAGGATGATGCATGTGGATACAAAACCCCTCTGCCCCGGGTCCTCGCCTTCGGTTCGGCCGCCAGCAACATTAACCGAATGCGTGCGTGAACAGGTTACTCGACATGTGCATGAGTAACCACGCCTGCAAGCTTACCTGCATGCAAACACATGTAACAAGCCAGCCGGACAGGTCGTCATGATGCCATTGCCATCCACTACCACTGATCAGCAGTGGCTGTTGGTGTGCCTCGTCTTCTGGAAGGCGCCCGAGGTACAATATCCACACCCCTGACCCAGTCGTTTTGCCATATTGCCACTGCGAAGCCGTCGCGGGGTACACAGATGAGCCATCACAACCGACCGAGGACCGTCACCAGACCAGCAACATGTCGACCAAAACGATACACAGTACGACGATGCCAACCCTGTTGCTTCTTTACCACTTGTTCGCTCCTCATCGGTGCCACATGTGCTGCACACACGACGTATCGCATGCATTGAACAAAACAACGTCTCCCTCCCTACAAGCCGCATAGCCTCCCGGCGCATCTCCCGTCATTATTCGCCGTACCGGACAAGCTTCCAGTTGTCAATTGTCAAGCGTCAGGCGGCCTCGCTTTAGGTACCTGTTTTGAGCCAACCTTGTGCTACCCGTATCCAAACCAGGGCGGCGCTTCCATCGGATCTTTCGCCCCCCCTTGAACAGGTTGAGGCTCCGACACACCAAAAAAGCACTCTGCCTTTTCCGCGCTTCGCTGCTGCTGCTGCTGCTGTTGCTGCGGCATGGTAAGCCGGCGCATATACTGCATAAATCTTCATCTATGGCGGAGATTTGGGCTTAGCCTCGCCTCACACCCTTCTCGTATTACATTAAGAAGGTGTCTGGTTCGGACTGGACAAGCGTGCGACAGAGACTACGTCAAGGTAGTCGCAGGTCCTGTTCGGCAGTATTATCCAGAGTCCCTGTTCAATTTCCGCGCAATGTGGCTGCGCGCGCATCTCGCGAGCACTATGAGGAAGGAGGCTTGTCTCAGGACTCAAAGCTCATACCCAGTGTTGCTCAGAACATGATACCTTTTCCTTTTGGCCTGCAATGTTTCTTTTCGTCCCCAAGTATACTATTCCCTCAATCGGCGTTGCTCGGAGGGGCGGGAATTAAATGGCGAACCATTCGGTGGTAAAAAAAATATAGTGTGTACTGTACCATGCAACCGTTTGCATGCGTTGATATGAGGAATTTTTAGAAATTAATTTAAATTTCATCAAACCTTGCCATTTGTCGTCGACCAACCTGCCAGTGTGCGTGTGTGTAGGTATGTGTGTCCGGAAAGTTTCCCAAGCTTGTTCCACACTTGACCCCAACCTACCTGCCTCAGCTGCTAGCTTCTGGATTGGGGGGAAAGAGGCGACCGACCGACCGACCGCCCCTCTTTTACAAGCCACCCTTCGGGCGGCTTACCTCCGAACTACTTGGATACCTAGCTAAGTAACTAACTACCTTTTACCACCATATTGATTGCCCCAAACCAAACCAGCCAACCAGCCAACCAGCCAACAACTACCACGCCAAAACGCCTCGCCCAAGCTCTCCCGTCGCTCGCAACCGTGACTGCAGCAAAGGCAAAGGAAAACATACCGCACGCACGCACGCACCGTAGAAAAACAACGCATTTTTTTAAACCCTAATCCAGCAACCCATAGTCTGACATGTTAGTTGCCGAGTTTCCTTTCCTTTACCCGGCCTTCCCTACGTACCTAGGTATACCCGCCGTGATCCATCAAGCGCAAAGTAACTCGACCCATTTTCCGTTTCCATTTCCGTTCATCATCCCCCCCAAAAAAAGTAACGATCACTCCTCGCCGCTTAATCTAGAAGCCTCGGCATAGGAACCTTCTCTCCTTGTCAGAAAGAAGGGAAAAGTAATGTGCCCTCGCAACGAGCACCCTGATCAACACTAGCTTAGCCAGCCAGCCAGTCAGTTCCATCACGTAGGTGACGGCCTGGCTTTATTACGAGTGAGCCGGCGGCTGCGGTAACTGCGGCCTTGGGGGGGGATTTGACAAAGCTCACCCCGTATCCGTACCGCAGACGTGTCGTACCCGGCCGGTGGTGCTTGTTACGGGGTTTTTTCCCTGTGCCTATGCCTGGTGTGTGCGTGTGTGATGATGATGACGATGATGATGATGATGGTGATGATGATTGATCCACCATGTCAGATGTGATGTGTGATGAATGAATGTGTGGAGCAAGCCCCCTGGTCTCTGATCCCGCGTTGCGCGGTAGTGGCGTGGGGCGCGCCAGCCAGCAGTGCAGACGCAGGCGCAGACGCAGGCGCAGCGCATTGGGCCATCCCCTTTTGTTCACAAAACACTCCCAATTTCTGGCTCGCGGCTATCAACTGCCAGCATTCTTGTTGAGCGCCACGACGGTTTCGGCGCCAACTTGGGGCGGAAAGATGATTAGGTTTAGGTAGAGAATGGGCGCGTCATGGTTTGGGGGGAGAGGGTGGGATTTTCTTGGGCTGCTTTGTTTGGGGGATGGGTGGGGGCAAGGGCAAGGGCAAGGGCAAGGTGGATGGGTGTGGAGAAGGGTAAGCAGCCGCTGAGGGTCCCCTTCTTCCGCCACCGCTATTAGTCACTATGCTATGCAATGTCACTGGAATGAATGCATGCAGAAATTAATTACTGGGTGTAATTCTTACTAAGCTTAGGGCTGCTTGTTGGAGGTTTGGAGCCTCCCAGATGGTGATGTGATGCCCTAGGCAAATGGGCAGCGTGATGTGACCAGCCGTAACCAGCGCCTGAGCCTATCCAACCCCGCTATTCTCATGGTGAAAAACGCCTATCGTAACTCCACAGGGGATAAGAGACATATCATCTCATCATCTTACTGTGCAAGAAGAGCCAAGACTAACATTTCCGTGCCACCAACACCCGCGAAAGCAGAGACGCCAATCGTAACTGTGCGGTAAGCCGCGGCAACGGAAAACCAACTGAGACAAGTCAAACATGACCCAAGAACGATCCAACCCCAACGCCGCGCTGAAGACGCACAACAACTGTGCCGCCAGATGGCGTGCCGGTCGTACCGAGACGTCAGACGTACCGAGCCGGGAGGCAGTGCGGCGTCATAAAGGATGCGGCGAGGAGCCTCAGGCGTCCAGCTCCTCGGGTGCCTTGTGTCGAGCGAGAACGAGGCGCTTATATTCTGCGGGGTCCTTGTCCCACAGCTCTGCAGCCTGGCCGTTGAGGGGACTTGAGCTATTATATTGTCACTTCATATCCGCTTTCAAACACATCAAGACCACTCACTTGTTAGGCTCTCCCAGTAGACTCTGCAGACTCAGCAACACGGTCGTGATGTTGTAGATTGCACTCCACTTGTCCTTCAAAATGTCTAGACAGATGCGACCCGAGAAGTCGACGTTGGGGTGGTATATAGGCGTCTTGTAGAGTACGGTTGGTGGGCTGTAGGGGTAGTTGTTGGCAAACTCCATGGACAGCTTGAAGACGAGGTTGGCATAGGGTGTGTCGGCCGGGCCGTCGATGGTGGCCGTCCACAACGTCATGTTCTCATCGTCGGGGAAGGCGGTTATACCGGGCGTGGGCTTGGTCATGATGTCCATGAGCTCCTTTTGGAGGCTGGACGGGTGTTAGTATCAACGACATATCCGAGCGTTGGCGTGCAGAGTAACAGCGGTGATGAGGGGATTTATAATAAGACGTACCGCTGTGCGACATTTGCGTTTGCACCATTCCCTCGTCCATTTGTTGAAAGTGCCATGTTGTCGTCTTTGAAGGGAGAATTGCCACACGTTGTTGTGTCACCCGCAGCTGCAGTACAAAGACGGTATAGGAGTTGAGGAGAAACAAAAGGCAAGTACACCCGACAAAAGTAGAAATCAAGAGTAGGTTGTAAGGAAGCTGAGTAGTTGAAGTGAGACAAAGGCGGGAGGGGGGTGTGATAACAGATTCAATGCAGACACGCTGTATTTGGCCCTGTGTTGATGTGCTGCGTCCGGGCAACGCTGTCGCGTCAGACCCCTGTCGCCATTGCCCGCTAACTGAGTCGTCATACAACCAATTGGCACGCGTCAACCTCACACTGCATCACTCCTTTCTTCTCTTTTCCATCGACAAGCACCAGCATTTTGTCTCGTCTCATCCCATCTTCTCAAGTTGGATAAACAACGGAATCTTTTGGGTCGAAAATGTGTGGCCACGGCCTGCTGTGTAACAACAGACAGTATCGAAAACACTAACATGGCAAAACTAAAAGTTGGAAGTCAGGAACACCTCTCAATGTCGTATGCACTGCTGTGTCTAAAGTTCAGCTCGCCCGAAGTTCCCTAGACAGATGCCCTGGTACTATACTATACTTTCCCGTTCTACCTGTCACAGCATTTTTCGCAGTACCTTCCCTGTCCCGATTTGGCATGATGACCTCTCTCTACGTAAAGATCATCATACCTCAACTCAAGCTTTGCAGCAGTCAGCTGTCGAAGGCTGTCGCCTTTGGCGCACACTATGGGACAGATTATCGAACAATATGCTTGAAAGATTTGCGGAAAGCGGACTGCAACTCCAATGTGTGAGCGCTATCAAAGACAACATCCTCGAATTTCGACTCCAGTCCGACGTCGAGAGTCTTGGAGGAGACTTGTTCGTGGGTTTTGCTCTTGGCAGGTTTATTATAAGATGTTACGTCTGAACGTTTCCACATACCCAACATTTTCGATAGTATCGTGTGTTTGCGAGTGTTCTACAGTGTCTTATGCAACTTGTCATCGTAATCTCCAGGTAGCTTTGCACCCGCTGACAGATCGTATAGTAACCGATGACTACCTACGTTTCAATCGTGAACACGACCCTGCAGAATGGTCGTCGAGCATGCTTAGCGCCAAAAATTGGGTCTCATAGTGCTCCAGAGACCACAACAAGTGCAAATCATCTCATTCCGCACGGGGTACTTCCTTGCTTCCTACCCGTCTTCTCAAAATAGGCCAACCGGAGCCTTATAAGGTTCGCCTTCGACTAGCATCCGATAAGCACGATACATTCTCCGGTTACGCTACTCTCAGTCACCGTTGGGCCAAAGCAAAGGTTTTGAAGTTGACATCCGCTTCTGTTCACAACCTCAAACCAGATATAGCAATTTCAGAGCTGGAAAGACATTCCAGGTCGCCATCTTTACAGCACAATCACTAGACATTGGTCTGCTTTAGATAAACAGCTTATGCATATTTCAGGATTTAGAAGTGGACTGGCAGCAGGGGTCAGCACGTATGAGTCAAGTCTACAACAATAGCACCCTGAACATTGCAGCCAGTGTCGCTGCCGATAGCGACGCGGTTTGTTTCCCGGAAAGAAAATCATTCTCTTTGGACCCCTGCTTCGTTTATACGGACTGGGACGACCACGCAAACGGCACCTATCGTCTGTGTCAAAAGACCTTATGGGATAACACTATAGCAAGTATTCCATTAACTAGTCGAGCTTGGGTTTGTTCAGGAAACAACACTAGCCTCCAGAGTACTCTATTTATGCGGCAGTCAGATGTTCTGGAAATGTTATGACTTACGCGTCTGTGAGCAGTTTTCGAACGGTTTGTCATCAGCTCCACTAGTTGGTTGAATCTATTCAACACTCCTCAAATGCCGTCGATACTATAGAAAATATGAACCAAGATCTAAATTATGATTCCTCGCTCCCAACCTCCTCTATGAGGCTTTTGGCAACTCCTATGGGCCCATAGCACTAAATACTCCAAGCGCGCCCTTTGGGTGCTCTTGCGTGATCCTGCTGCAGAATATACCGGCCGCAGCCTAACATACACAAGTGGCAAGCTGGTCGCTCTGTCCGGTATTGCGAAGATCATGAGACGGCTACTCGATGACGAATACTATGCAGGTCTCTGGAGACCCCGTCTTCACATGGAGCTTGAGTGGCGGCCCTCGCAACCGCTATCCAAGAGTGTCTCTAACACCTACCGGGCGCCTTTGTAGTCGTGGGTGTGCTAAGATTGCGCAATCGAACTAGGTTATATATTTAACGACTAGACATCTTTGATGGATATCCGTTATTACCATGTACAGACTGCTACAGAGGACTGGACCGGTGCAGTTATGAACAATACTCTAAGAATAACCTACCAGCTAGCAACTATTATGTTTAAATCGACAAACAGTCTGTTTTTTCCTACTTTCATATTCGACAGGAAGCTTTTGAAATCAACCATGGCGCCTGGGGTGGTCGATGAACATCACCACTTTTCCCTGTTGCATTTTCTACTTCATATCATCGACGACCGTGGTAAAACTAGAGACGATCAGTTCTTCCATATGAAATTCTTATTTATCATACCGGCTGGTACTACGGTAGGCCGATTCCGGAGAGTTGGCTATGGTTCGATTGGTTCACCTGCGAAACTGCCGTTGATGAATTGGAAGGAATTTTCCTCTGTGAAGAACGAAGATTGGTTCGAGTAGAAGAAGACTGCGGAGATGGCAATTATATCATCTCAGTCATATAATGGAACGAAATCTTCACCTTGTCGGATTACTCTGCCTGTCTATCAGCGGACAATTTTTGACGTCAGGAAGGAGCGCGGGGACTTTATGTATACGCTATGAACTTTCCTATCGTCGATACCTTATTACCGGAAACCCCTTTGTACCGGAGAACAATCAATATGATTCTTTCAAGCACGCATTGCTTTACGTACGCGGGATTCCGAGATAGCATCTAAATACAATAAGAGTGGGTATTACAATCTTTGGATTAACGCACGATATCACATGTAGAACTCTACGTCAGACGTCTATCAGCTAGCTATTGGAAGCAAAAAGCGATAATAAAGATATACAAAGACGGAGCCGAGGAGGCTGCAAAGTCGCGAGAGAAGCTCTGAAATCTAAATGTGTCAACGTAGCGCCTCAAGCGATGCCCAGGATAAGATACTCGATCGTACACCATGAACGAGCGGGCAAGATATACCTATTTCGCAACACCCCCTGAATTATCTATATCCCTGGTTCGATACTATACAGCTCCCGCAACATTTGCCGTTTCGCGTCTTCAGAATCCCAGCACATCTTTATCGCGTTCTCTGCCAACCTCTGTATCTCCAAATTCGTAAAGCCGCAGTACAACTTCACAACGAGCAAGTTCTCTAGCACCCACGTATCCTCCATAAACGCCGGATCGTCGCTCGCAATAGCAATCATGATACCAGCGTCAAAGAGAGCCCGAATGCGTTGGAACACCTCGTCCATCGGTTGGTGGCGAATATACGACCAAGGGCAGATTGTCATTCCGAGCCCCTTCTCCTTAATCAAGCCCATAAGTTTTTCATCACCAGCAGCATTCAGTCCGTGGTCAATCCTGTCTGAACCTGTACCCGCGATACTCGATGCCACCTGATGGATATGCTCGAGAGGATATGGCTTGCCAACGTCACAATGCGCTGTAACCCGAAAGCCATCCTTCCTCGCTCGAACGAAGATTTCATCAAACAACGACGGCGGTCTGTCGACTTCGTTCGAGTCAAGACCAATACCCACTATCATATCGCGGTATTTCAGTGCCGCGTCATAATGCTCCATTGCGGACTCTGGCGATTCGTCCCGGAGGAAACACATGATCCACGCAGACTGCACCTACAACCACACTGTCAGTAAAACAAAAAAAAAACCCCCCTTCCCGAGTTCCAAGGGAGATGACGGGTTTGCTGACTTACACCAAGTTCCTCTCTAGCTCTCCGCTGCGCCTCTCTAAACCCCCCCATCATCGTCTCCCACCTCGTCCCACAGCGCGTATGTCCCTGCGGATCAAAGAAAATCTCCGCATACCTCACCTTCATTGCCGCTGCACGCTCATAGTACGCCATAGCTAGATCATAGTAATCCAGTTGCGTTTTCAGCACCTCAAAGCCACCGTAATAGGCCTCGAAAAAGGACAGCGTCTCTTCGGTATTGTCCATACGGTTCTTTTTACGCGACTTTAGGGTATCATGGGAGTCTTGCAGTTCAGCGAGCGAAGAGAACGGGTGGCCGGTTCGCGGGTTGATGATTGTCTGGTTGTTTCGTTGGGAGAACTTCCATTTTAGATCTGCGCTTATGATGCCTTCGACATGGATGTGGAGTTCGACTTTGGGGATCGAACTTATGTAGGAGTCGACTGTTGATGCTAGGGAGTGGCGGAGGGCTCCTCGTTCTGCCACTGGTAGTGCGTTTTCTACGTCTGTCATTGTGGGTATGGAGTGATATCTAGAGAAGTGGGTTCGCGCGTGCAGTTTGGAAATGCGGTTTAGAGAGGGTAATAGACACCAATTCTAGCTCTCGAAGGGCACAGGAGTGCTATCATTATATGTGAAAGTTGACATCCGGGCTATGTACATATGACTCAGAGCCAGACCCTACGGCCCATCATTATCCCGATGAACCGAGCAGTATACAACATAAAATGCCGGAAGACGGCGCATTCCTAGAAAGAGTAGGTTGCAAAACAAAATAGCGTACATTTGAATATCGTCATGTAGGAAGGGCGTTATGGCGACACGATCTACCCTGTTTTGGCAACACAAAAAGAATCTAACCCAGTAAATCATAGTACACATTCTTGCGGAGGATCTTCTGTAGCCACATATTTCTCATATCGACTATAGATGGGGTTAATCCGTGCATCTCTGTTACTCTACAAGGACTACATGGCTATGCCATAATACATGATACTGAAAGTACTAGGGCACATGAGACCATCACAAAGTATGTTTGATAGTAAGCACATATATACTGCACAAACAAAAGCCTTTCGTTTTGAACATCTCATTACAGGAACCTTACAACATCTACAGCTCAACACCAAAAGAACGCCTTCTGCTGAGCCACAATAGAGAATATATACCCTCAAAACTCCTTCTAAGAGCATAAATCTTGGAAACATGCATTAAAAAAAAGCGACCATATGTACCTCCTGAACACCTTTCAAACTCCCGTTTGTACCACTACCATCTCACATACACATCACACGCACACGTACACCTCAAAAACACCTCATCCCACAAACAACCCCTTAACCCCACCACCCACCCAAATCAAACTCCTCGCCACCAACAACGCCGGCCCAGCATACGCCGGTGGCCCCACAGCCTTCAACCCACTCCCGGCCCCAACACCCAAGCCCTGCACTGGCACGTTCGTCCTCCCCTTTTGCAAAATAGCAAAGCGAAGCAGCACCTCTAAACACGTGATGCAGATACTCAGGACAATAAGCACAATAATGATCCAGGTGATTTTCGTCATTTTCTTATCGCTAATGGAGTCTGAGAGGATTTCACCGAGGTCGAGGAAGACTTGGCAACGCTCGTTGAGAACCTGGATGCGGGGTTTGATTTCGAGGTATTCGCGGACGGCGGTGTAGAGGGGGTGGAGCGTGGGTTCGGCGTCCCAGAAGAAGTTGGGGGTGTCGAGCATGTTTGAGGCTGGGAGGGGGGTTAGTAGATGAATGGTGGTTGGCTATAGAGAAGGGGAAGTTACGTACAAAGGTTTACGTCTACGCGGCTGGTGAAGAGTTGGCCTATCATCTTGACGACGTCGGTTCTTCGCATACCCAGTTTGCCTGTCAATGCCAGGCGCTTCGGGACGTATTGTGCTGCGAGCATGGTTCGGTTCATACCCTCTTCGAACAGACTGAGCTTTGTGCTTTGCGCAATCGCGTGGCTCATGGCTAGCTTGATCATGTGGTCTCCGCTCTTCAGGGTGATCATGTCGTTGTAAACACGAGGTCGCTGAATGTCCGGATTGTATTCAAAGTGGAACTCTTCAGTTTCAAAATCGGATTCGGTTAGAGGCCGTGTTGCAATAGAGATGCCAGTGGCGTTTGCGGAAAAGGTTAGGTCAGCGAGAATATCCTTTTCTTGCTTTTCGGTAAAGTTCCAGAAAACAACTACACCGTACGAGAAGACAAACATCTCGCCAAAGGTCAGTGCATTGGGCGCAACTCTCGAGGTTTCGGTCGAGTCCCGGCGGTCTTGGCTGCGATCGTAGGGTTGGTCTAGCTCATGGTCGTCGCGGACGTAGTACGTCTCCTCATCGCCAAAGTAGCCCTCTTGATGATCGCGTTGCTCGTTCCGCTCAATCTCCTCGTCCAGGACGGTCTTGCCGCCCGGACTCTTGAGCGCAGGACTACTCCGGACGCGATAACCGTCGCTACCTGGCAGCAGCGGAAGATGATATACCGTGTAGAGACAGTCATCGTACAGCTTGGTGCGCGCATGGTGTTGGTCCTTGACGAATTCGGCAGTACTCTTCATCTTGTATGCTTGCGCAGTGCAGTAGGCCGTGACGCGCGAGAGCTTGTCCGTCCTCTTGGCCTTGGGCAGCCGCTCCGCGTAACTCTTGTCGTTGGGACCGCCCTTGGCAGTTCGTCTCGCGAGTTCCTCATCTGTA
This sequence comes from Pyrenophora teres f. maculata, assembly GCA_014334815.1. Lineage (NCBI taxonomy): Eukaryota > Fungi > Ascomycota > Dothideomycetes > Pleosporales > Pleosporaceae > Pyrenophora > Pyrenophora teres. The sequence continues at coordinate 1,214,360 of CP060579.1, read as the reverse complement.
GGCGGGCCCTCGTATTCATCCTCGTCAAAGTCTACCTTCTCATCGTCGTCTTGACCTTCGGTCTCGGGTAGCAGGACAAGCTTTTCGCTGAGCTTGCTGGATCGCGTCGGCATGTGCTGGGGTATCAGTCGGCCAGTCAACCTGGGGTCGAGAGGGTGTCGACCGCTGGGAGTGCGCGTGTGATTCATGGGTCGGTTGCCCGGCGGGCCTCGTTGTTGTTGCGAAGGAATGTCGGAGGCGTATTGCAGGATGTTATCAACAGAAATCAATCGTGCGCCGGTGGCTTGTCTCTGGAGGGCGGCAGGTCGTTGAGGTGCTCGAGGTTTCGCGTCGCGAGCATCCGTCATGAGCACCGTCGGCCCTCTCTTGCTCTTAGCTGTTGGGCCGCTCATTTTGCTGGTTACTGCTATCCACTTTACTAGTGGCCGTAGTTCGACGAACGGTTGGCTGCCGCAGATGCTGCACGTGGAAGCGAGTGTGGATATGTTTAGTATACTCTGGGCTTCTCAGTGAAAAGTACCGGCAGAGATGGTGTGAATTGCGACCGTGGCGGCGCGCAATATGCCGATATGGGAGGTAGAGGTTCAATTCGACGTGGTTGAACCCAGCCGCGGTTCACGTCATTAAGCTTGGCATGCATGCAGCGCGACTCCACATGCTAACGGCTCGCCAAATGCTAATCAGGGGCGCATTGTTAAATTCACGCATTTCTCATCTCACGTCACTATGGCAATCTTGAGTAGTGGCTAGTATGAAGTTGGGTCTTTTGCCCTATCAAAGCCCGCTGAATGACTGTCTCATGAAATAAACACCCAAACGCCGCGCTCTGTATATTGAGGGGCTGTGCATAACCAGAAGATACGCAATCCAAAGTACACTAAAAAAACAAATGGAAGTCCTGCTATAGGTCGTATGTCGACGAAGCGAGGGGGTATCTTAACGTCGCCCGCTTGCATTACTTCTGCACCTCCCCCTCAGGCTATTCCCAGTACCGCATCCATTCGTGCAGCTGAGAAGGCCAAAATAAACAAACAATTAACATCATGTTAGAAGTGAAAGGTAACCTGCCATGTCTTACAGACGCTTGCCAGGGACGAAGATGAAGAGAGAGCACCAAGCTGTCGTGATAATTAAGAACACCGTCAGGACGGTGAATGAGCGCCTGTTGAGCGACTTTTTGACAAACGGTTCCCTGATTCGGTTGAAGTCGAAGAATGTGTACTCGCTGTATCCGGCCAGGGCGATGAGGGGGTCAAGCATGTACTGGTATGTGGCCATGAGGTATATGGCGATGGAGAAGGGAAGGATAATCTGCATATGTTATTAGCCAATTGTGCTCCTGAAGATGGACGGTGGAACATACCCAGCACCGTGTAGACCTTGACTTGTCTAGGAAGATGAGAATCATGGATGCCCAACAGCCAGCGGTGAAGCTGATCAAGCCTACAATGAGCCGCGCAAACATACTCTGGGGAACTAGGTTACCGAGTCCCTTGTTCTGTAGGAAACCTGGGAATGCGTCACGCTCCATGGCCTGGAAGACATAGTCTTTGGCATGGTCAAAGAGTTCCGGGTCTGCACGCTGGTCGGGTCCTTCTATGGCTTCCTGAACGTCTGCGAGGATGCTCTGGGGAATAATGATTTCTCTCTCGGATCCGGGCAGCAGGTATGTGTACAGAATCTTTTCAGCTGACGCGCGCAAGTCTTCCCGACGAGGTTGGGTGTTGTCAGTAGATGAGTTCTGTCCTGTCGAGTCACCTGGTGTCTCGAGTAAGTTCAGGCCTGGCTGTGGAAGCTCACGACTCTGATTGCTACCCTGGCTGTTCTGTGGTGAATGGTTGCGGCTTCCGCGGTCGGAGCGCAGAAAGGCGGACAAGCGCTGATCAGACATGTTGTCACCTTTCTCGTTAGAAGGTCCCTCTCCAGCGTTGTCCAATATGTAGGACGAACGCTTACTATTCTTCTCCATGTCCGGTGTCTCCTCAATCATGCTCCTGTGCAGCCTACGCACATACAGCCGGCATAGTTGAAGGTGTTGTGATACATCGAGCCTGTTGCCCGTTAGCCTTTGCAACATGCCTCGGTTGCGCTTGCCTTACCAAAAGTCCAAGTAGTCGACCGACCGCTGCTGGTCTCGCATGTAGATGTAGAAGGAGAAAAGATCTAGGGGTGCGACCGTCCTCCGGCTCAGCACTTCAAACAGGGTGGGAAAGCGGCCAAGGATAGGTCCGGAATCCATATTCTGACCATCTTCAGCTTGCGTGTGCGACATGGCGGCGGCGCGTCGAGTGGATGGTGATAGCGAGGGGCGCGCGACGATTGTCGCTGAGTTGGAGATAAGGAGCGATTGTCAAGAGACTCAGGGTCTGCGGAAGGGCGTGGAGCCCACAGTGCGTTTGCTTGTTTTGTTTGGCGGGTGTTGAGGGAACAGTGACGGGGTTGTCAATGCGTGGTCGGGGGAGAGGGGCGACGAGAAGGTGTAGCTGGAGCCTCGAAAGGGCGAGGCAATTGATACGAGCGTCGGCAAATCTTTCGCAAGAGTCGGCGCGTGTCGACTGCGCACCTCTCGATCGCCCTGGAGCTGGGGTGAAGATGGGAAATTAGGAGTGAGCCAGCTCTGCCTTGGCGCAACGGTTGGTGGCGCGAGCGGCAGTGGCTTACGTCGCGTCGATGGTCCTTCTGCACGATGATGATAAACGGCCGAAGAGTCACATGCGGTTGCACCGCTTGGCTGGACACGAGTCGTTCGGATGCCGTGGATCAATGGCTGTGGTTGTGGGAGTTGATTGCGCGGCTGGAGCCTGCGAGCCTGAAACGCGAACCAAAGAATGTACAGGGCTGAGCCTGCCACTTCCACGTGACTGACTGTCCCGTACCTCCCCCGAGCTCACTCATTCCACCCATTCTGGCAGCCGACAAGGGTGATGGTCGAAAGTAGTAGGTGCAAGAGTCTAGGATGAGTGAATGAAGCTTCAAGTACTCGCGCAATGCAGCTCCATTGGCGGGGTATGGCATTTGCTTTTTCTGTTGTCATTTGTAGAGCTAGGAGAGCCTTGCAGAGAGTTCAGCTGCCAGACAGCGCGCATTCGTTGTTTACACGTCAAGAGTCTATTCATACGTCATCATTCTAGATCATCGTATGCCCGCTCTATCGGGACGTGTGAATAGTGTACACCGACAACCGGTGAAACCTTTCAGCGTGGCTGTGCTTTACCAGGCAACAGTCGTCCCTGGAGGCCAATGACTTTGTTCACCGCCCCGCGATCCATCTCAGCTCTGAGACTACTCGTCGAGTGCTCATATACACTTCACCTGCGCTCAGTTCAATCCCGATATCTAGCAACAACTATGGCATCAACCTTGATGTATAAACTACCCCATGGTTTCCTCGAGGGCCCAGCGCCTGACCTGACCAAAACCAAAATTGACTTTAATAAACAGGGCCTCCCGGAATACCGAGATGCATGGGCGGTTGTACTCGACGGTGTCCTCACCGCAAAAGAATGCAAAACATTGCTTGAAGCGGCCGAGGCAACCACGGATGGCAAATGGGAAAGAGCATTGGTCAATATCGGTGGTGGTATGCAGGCCATGTACGAGGATGCAAGAAAGTGCGGCCGCATCATCTGGGACAACAAAGAAATCATGACGAGGCTTTGGGCCAGGACAGAAGCATCCGTGCCAGAGATTCATCGTCTCCAAAACTGGGCCGAAGTTACCGGATACGGCCCGGTGAAGCGTAAAGAAACGTGGAAAGTGACGAGGCTGAACGAGCGCGGACGCTATCTTAAGTACGTTGGGGGAGAGTATTTTAAACGTATGTATTGGTCTCTATGCACTATCTTTGCATATACTGACTCATACAGCTCATTGTGATGGCGCCTACGAAACACCCGATGGCACCGAGCGGTCATACTTTACTCTGCATCTGTATCTAAACGATGCCGTGGAAAAGCATGGGGTGCGGCAGCTAGAGGGCGGCGCCACGACTTTCTTCAGCGGCAATTTGGACCAGCGTATAGATGTTGAACCAAAGGCTGGACGCGTCCTGCTGTTCCAGCATCGCAATCTCATCCACTCCGGCGATGATGTGATAAGCGGAACAAAATATACGCTACGGACGGATATTATGTATGCAGTCGAGGGACGCAGCGACGTGGCCTAGGCGGGCAGTTGCAGGGGAGAAAAGGTGACATGGCTGAAGGTAAGGCGGGTTGCGTGGATAGCATGATTTTCTGTTAGTAGTATCCTTGAACTGGTAGAGGCGGCGCAAAATAGCGCACTTACGTAGAGAAAAAAAAGGTGAACGGCCTGCCTTGCCAGAGTAATCAGAATCGAATGATACTGTGCCCTTTTTCACCCAGGGGCTACTCGAGGTCAAGTACGCTGCGTATTGTACTACAGTGTCACCCCTCTCCCGAAGGATCAGAGCACACAATCTTCGCACCGACTCCCATAGGGACACCAGTTCCGCACACTCCCACCGAAGTTGAAGCATGCTTTCTGGGCCCTGAGCTTTCTGATGCCGAATGCAGACGTGAGTCACGCCAGGCTCTTACGAGCAGTACAGTCCCAAAGGACGTGATAAAATGAAGATTACTCCGAATTTCTCATTTGCAGGGTAGGACAACTGGGTGGAAGCGTCTGTATGTATGCAAAGAAACGCAGCTTTGGCAAGGCAGGCCGTTGCAGAAGTGAGAAACTATTTTGGCGGGGTTTTTGTAGCTGCGGCAGGGCGCGCTAGCGACGGCAAAACTCCGGCCCCTCCTCGCCTGTGACGCCAGTGCACGTGCAAGGTAGGCGCAACTTCCCATCCTATTGAGCGAGACCATGACTTGTACTCAACATCTTCTCATAGTAAATACGGTCCCATTTGAGGAGCATCACTGTGTAACCTAAAGCATAACGATTGATGCTGCAATAATTCGTTACTTGGTTGCTATGGCTGAGACACACATCATTGAAAGTTTGCTCTTTCTAGACACCCTCGCCGCGGGCTCCCGAATGGCTTCTGTCCCTTTTTCTTTCTTCAGGAAAAATGATTCCATCTTCTATCGTGTTTAGCTTATTGAATAGAATTCATTCCAGCGAGTCACACTTGAGAACTTTACCCCCGCTGTTCTTTGCTGGAATTGTGCGCTTTCCTCTCTCATTTCTTCTCTTCTTTCACAGCAGTAACACTTGGTCTGACCAACTTAAAACATAGAAAACACTAATATCTGCCAAGAGGGCTTCATGCACTCGTTGAATGTTTGCATTTCACTCACGTTCTTTCACTGCAGTCGCATCCGTGCGTTGTCGTCAACCCTTCTTATAGTAGTGCCATCACGCACCATTCTAAACTTTTGGTTCGCAGATCAACCAAATCTCTCCTTTCTAAACTCAACTGCACACCATCGCTAAAAGGTGGAAACACAACCCCTACTTCAGGCATCATGTTAGCCATCTCGAAGGAAGCCTTTCTCAACCAGCATGTTGTTCCCGCTACTCCCCATGACAAGTTCAACGACAACAAATGCAGTTTCTGTAAGCCCTCATCGTCGTACAACGCTTCTTGTATAGTGTACTAACAGTTCTAGGCTGGGACAAATACAACGACGGCAACCATCCAGCAGTTCGAGTCCTGCCCTGTAACCATGTATTCGGCCGTCCATGCCTGCTCCACATGATTGAAGGTGCCAACGGCCACCGCTGTCCAATCTGTACAACTCCATTCTTCCGGAAATCTGGCGTAGTCACTTTCGACGATATTGTTCAGGGAACTGTCGAGAAAATCGAAGCAGTATCACATCAGGTCTTGTATCTCTTCGATCGGCTACCAACACCCGTAAAGACACTTCTTCGCTTTTTGTGGTGCCACCACACTCTACTCTACTATGTGGAGCTTGTTATCGACAGCTGTACAAATATGCGCGTCCGTAACCCGGCCTTGAATTTGAGGCGGGCGACGCTGATCACGACTCTACTACGTATGCACGTTGGCTTCAAATACAGCCTAACGCTTTCAATTGCAATGGTTGGGGCAATCTTTCTGTCTGGCGCACACGGCGAATTCAGTAACTCGAAAGACCGGATAACGCTCTGCGGCATCATGCTTGTGGCTATTTGCTCTGGAGCTTTGTGTACGTGTGCAGCGAAGCCTTGTCGCACTACCTATAGGGGCTACTTTAGTGCGTACTGGGAGCCACTTCAAACATGGATAGAAATTGAGCTTGAGTTATGAATGGCTATACAGTCAGATACCATATAGATACATGACTGGCTTAAAAGAGCACATGGAATGAACAAGATTACAATCTACAAACTATACCCTGCCCCCTCTTTAATCGTTCTCTTCACATACCTTACGATTCTCATCTCAAAATCAGTGCACCGAGAAAACCAAGTCGCAATCTTTCGGAAGTCTCAAACCAGCTATGCCCCTCTTCCAATGCTTCACAACCACTTCCTCATCCCAAACAAGCATATCCCGATTCTTCTCTCTGCTCCCTCCTCCATTCAAAAATCCCCAGTGCGAACCTCCACGTCTTCGCGCACTCGACCACATTATGCAACTGCCCCGCTTTCGTCTTGAACGTCTCAAACACAAACTCCAGACTCTTCAAATCAGGCAGTAACCTCCCTATCGGCGGTCCCCAGCCACCGCCATTATCGAAAGATGGTTCGGTGACTTGATCTAGCTGTCGCCCAATACGGTGCTGACCAGCTAGAAAAAGCATGAGGTCGCTTTCTCCACGGACGGTGCGATTGTATCCGAACGTAGGGTCGATATGCAGTCTTTGGTAAGCGTTATTCTTCAAGGGATTGTCCGTCCAGGTCCACCAGTCTCCATAGTGTAGGCGTAGCGTCAGGTGAGTGAGTGATTGGGCGAGAGTACAACGCTTGTTGACGGCGCAAGGGGCAGCCATGATGAAGGGGGGAGATTGAGCATTTTCCAAGATTTTGAAGAGGGTCTGAGGTCGTTTATCCGGCGCGACATTGGCAGGTATGAGAACTGTGTTAAAGGAGGTGGCGTAAGTGCCATATCCAGCCCGTTTATGCCCATCTTTGTCTACACAGCGTAGGTACTCCTTGGGCACCATATACATACCCTGTTTTCGAGATCCAGCATTCCATAACTTCAGCGCATCAAACAACGGACCAGCTTCGAGCGCCAGCTGCGGAAGTGTGATATCCAGCCCTGTTATCTCCGCCATCTGCCATGCCCTGAGTTTGCCCTTGCTCATTTGTGTTCCCAGTGCCGTGATGATATATGAATTCACGCGTAGTGGCGTAACATATGTCTCTAGATAGATTGCCTTGCAGGTCAAAAGTAGAGAGAATGCGATATCGGAGGGGTAGAGACGAGGTTTTTGGTGGTGTGGCATGTACAGGTACCGATCTCGACGGCCTTGTGCGGTCTGGAGCTGGGCATTTTCACGATCCACAGGGTAGGAGGTGGTGTCTGTGAGAGCGTAGGAGAAGATGATGTCGCGGATTTCGCGGGGGATAAGGGTGTAGAAGGGACTGGCGTTCTGGTCTTGAATGACCGAGGAGGTGAGGGACCATGCGAGAGGCTCTTCGGTGATGGGGCATAAGGCCCTGGGGTCACAGGTGCATGAAGGTTCTGCAATAGGTTGCTGGGTGGTATCTTGTGGGGCCTTAGGTATGTAAGTATAACTATTGTGCATTGTTGGCAGTTGCCACTTACCATAGTTTTCTAAAACTTGCTTGATGAATTCTATGGAGTTGGGAAAGAACTCTGACTGGCTGCTTATATAGCAAGCCCGGGCAACGATTGGCGTTGCGCCACGGGGACTGTTGCCTAAGGCTAGGCCTATTCCCGCTTTCTGGTGGAACCATCCGAAGGCCACAGTCTGTGTTTACTCAAGGTTCGTGTTTCGTCACGATGTTTTCTGTACGTATATTTTCCAACTTTTGATGGAAGACAAGCAAGGCAGAGGTCCAACCACTTAAATTTGGAAAATTAGTATTTTCATTGGAGTAGTATCCGCTAGCCTCGCTGATCACACTTAAACTGATCTTACAACTTACTTGCACCGTCTTGCGGCACCTTGACTATAACCTTTCCCCAACTATCTCTTCCACCCAACACATTTAGTGCAGCGGGTACACTCTCTAACCCAACGTATTCCTTGTCAGTGAAAGTAGTACCCCTATACTTGCCCTCTTTGACCAACTTGAAGATGCCATCCCAGACTTGAGTCTCGATCTCGGGTTGCTTCTTAGATAACGCACCCCAGAACAACCCAACAACACTTATATTTTTCAGCAAAATACGGTTTGTAGCAATCTTCTCGATAGGTCCCCCGGCAAAGCCAATCACCAGCAATCTACCATTCCAGGCGATGCATTTCATCGACTTGTCAATAAGTCCACCGGGATCGTAGACGATATCTACACCGCGGCCCTTGGGAGTGAGTTTCTTGACTTGCTCAGGCCAGTCGGCATCGCGGTAGTTGACAGCGTAGTCTGCACCGAACGAGCGGGCCACATCTAATTTGTGGGAGGTACCGGCTGTTGCGATGACGGTTGCGCCAAAGGCCTTGGCAATTTGGACGGCGGCTAGTCCGACACCGCCTGCTGCTGCATGAACCAGTACCCAGTCGCCTTTTCATTGACTTAGTAAGAGTGCAAAAAAGACGATAGAGGACAACATACCCTCCTTGACGCCGGCCCTGACTACCAATCCACCATAGCTCGTTGGTCCCGTAACAAACATGCCGGCCGCATCCTCATAACTCCATCCTTCTGGCATAGGCTTCAACATCTCCTCTGTACATGTGATATGGGTGGCATATGCGCCCTGGTTTCCGCCAAACACTTTGTCGCCTTCCTTGAATGTGGGCGTCTTGCCGCCAGGCAGAGCTGTAGGTGCTTTGAGGACTACCCCAGAAAACTCCATGCCAGCCACCCAGGGGAACGGTGGCTGGGTTTGGTACTTTCCGCGAATTTGCAGTATATCGAAGAAGTTCGCTGCCGTGGCATGAATGGCGATTAGGTATTCATTGGGTTTCGGGGTGGGTGTTGGGAGATCAATGACTTTGAGGTCGTTGGGACCCTGGGGCTGTCAGCTAATGATGCAAAGGATAAGATGTAAGAGATATACCTCGACGTATTCCTTGATCTGTATGCCCTTCATTTTGATGTCTAGCTAGCGCTGATGTTGACAATGGAATCAATTGTCGTCTCAGAGGGGCAATTGATTAGAGAAGAGAAGGTCAGTCTGGTAGCTGTCAATGATAATAAGAGTAAAGGCTGACTTTTACACGAAAGCTCCATTGTAGCTTGCTGAGACGCGACGGCAGTCACGGGTAGCCCTCCGCGTTGAAAGATACTTACCTCGGCACGCTCCCCGGTCGACCCTCCGCCCGCTCCTTCCCCACCCAGGGCTTGACATGCGGGCCTTAGTAAGCAGTCGCGCCACATGGCGGCGTGGTGCAAACGCTAAGGAACCAGGGTACCATGGGCGGGTCAGTGACGTTCTACTGCCTTCCAATGGAATCCAAAGCTACCCACAGCCTCTCTACTCTATCTAATTTCACCACGTCTCTTCTTCTTGACAACACATCACTCGCCTCGCCTCGACCACGGTATTAATACACAGTTTGGAGACCACAACCCCAAAAACTCTATCGCATAGAAGGACAACAGACACCCTCGCTGGCTACAAGATGGCCGACGATGCCGCCACGACGACAGATGACGCGCAGATCACTTTCAACGTCAAGGCTGCGAATGATCAGAAACATGTCCTCACACTACCCAGCGCCACTACCATTGCCGACCTCAAAGCCAAACTCTCGACATCGGAATATGCAGATGTGCCCGCCGAGCGCCAACGCTTGATATACTCGGGCCGCGTACTGAAGGATCCCGACACACTCGCTAGCGTTAAGATCAAGGACGGCCATACAGTACATCTTGTCAAGGGCGCCGCGAGCAATGCGAGGCAGAACCCCGCAAGTCAAGGCACAACGAGCACTACAGGTGGGGGCGGAACTCCTACGCCTCAAGTACCGACCAATATCGCAGCAGGAACAGGCAACAACCCTCTTGCTGGTCTTACAGGCGCGCGCTATGCTGGATTCCATGGCTTGCCTGGCATGGACATGTTTGGGCCCGATGGAGGTGTAAGTGTTCTTGAGATTCGGCCTAGTCGAGGGTGTACTGACAATTCGTAGATGGGCCCACCACCAACCACTGAGTCAATGCTCGAACAAATGGAGAACCCAATGTTTCTGTCACAGATGAATGAAGCCATGAACAACCCTGCAGTGGTCGATATGATGCTACAGAGTCCCATGGTACGTCATGTGCCAGCTCTACTATGGCCACTTTTAACATATGACAGATCCGCGACAACCCGATGCTGCAGCAGGTACTCCGAGATCCTGAGATGCGCCGCATGATGTTCAGTCCAGAGATGATGCGCATGCAACTGAGGATGCAGCGGAACATGGGTGGAGGTGCTCCAGGTGGTGCAGCAAGCTTTCCAGCTCCAGGCGCTACCGACAACACACCAGGCTCGACAGCGGCGGGTCAAGGTGCCACGGCGACACCGAACCAGCCCAACACAGGTGCACCCGCAGATCCTTTCGCAGCACTTGGTGGAGGTGCTGGTGGAGCCAATCCGTTTGCTAGCTTGTTTGCCGGAGGACAGAATCCTTTCGCGCCTCAGCAACCTGGCGCAAACGCTGGCGCAGCCCAAAACACACAAGACGCCTCAAGCACCTTCCCTAACTTGTTCGGGGGGGCCGGTGCGCAAGGGGGACAAGCGAACCCAATCGCCGAGGCAGCTCAGAGAATGATGCAGAATCCTGAAGCCATGCGCAACATGATGCAAATGATGGGCGGCGCTGGCGGTGCTGGAGCAAATCCATTCGGTTCTTTGGGAGAGACAGGAGCACCTGCTGCAGGCGGCGCTGCGGCCAATCCATTCGCTGCACTCTTCGGCCCTGGTGGATTCGGCGGAGCAGGTGGCTTTGGGACACCTCCACCAGCCGACACTCGACCGCCTGAGGAGGTGTACGAAACGCAGCTCAGGCAGCTAAACGAGATGGGCTTCTACGAGTTCGAGCGCAACGTTTCGGCATTGCGGAGAAGTGGCGGCAACGTTCAAGGCGCAATTGAGTATCTGCTCAATGGCGGGGCGTAGACTGCTGTACCCCATTTCGTTCTTGTGTCTGAGCAAGCTCGAAGACAGTTGCTTACACAGAGCGAGGTCAGACACATTGAGCGTTATGAGAGAGAAGAGAGACGCAATGCTGAAGATGATTATGGAAGCGACATAAGTGACCTATTGGATGCGTGCAATGGCGAGGAGGAAGGCTCTCTCACTTATACAGATGACGAGACCTCGTTCTGCTGAAGAGGAACGGATTCGCAGTTGTAATATTAGGTAGGTTTCCCAGAAACGAGTATGATAGAACAATGATACCAGGAGGCAAATAATCGCCATTATTAAAGTCGAACCTTGGGATGCTAAGCGTATGTGGATCGATATGACTAATGTGTTCGCACGGCATTCTGGCTGCTTCTCTGGAGTCCACATGATAATCCAGGCAACTAATCATGATGCTTTAAGAGGTCGTACAGCTAAGGTGTATACGACATTCTCTACCCCGCATCGTCATCACCCACCTGCCCCACCATCCTAATTACTTGCCCACCTTTCTTCCCACAGACAACGAATATGTTTACTCTCCAGCTATGCGCTATTCTATGCTATAAGATACAGCCAGCCAAGAATCTGTAAGAGCCTATTTTACAAACTCTCATCAACAAGCCTGTCCACTGGACAGAAAACTCCGCTTGGTGTAGTTGGTGTAAGTTCTAACGTCAACCCTATTCTCACTCAGCCTCTAACATCTTCTCTAGTTATCACGTTCGACTGTAATAGCAATTGTTATCGAAAGGTCCCTAGTTCGATTCTGGGAGCGGAGAAACAGCTACAATCTTTTTTGCTGGGGCAACCTTCTTTTTTGAGTGAAGAATGCGCATAATCAGGAGGGAGAGAGCACATTATAAATGGAGGGTGTATATTTTGCTAGCGAAATGTAATAAGTATCTTACTCTTCTTCTACTCTTATTACAGATGGTAGCAGCGATACAACTTAATCACACTACCGGCTAACTAGTTACTCCTACTGTAGGGGTACAGAAAGAACTTGCCCTTAAGCCAATCTGTAATGTCTGATCCCACTCCTCTGACCTCTTAGAACTGTAGGTAACGGGTGGCCTTACATATGGCATGCACCCTCTACCTTATCTCCGGCAGTCACCAAATACTGTAGTACGTCTTTGGAAAATGGTCCAACAGGGCCTATTGACGTCGATTGCCGCTCCTTTGACAAATTCCCATCCAGTCGATATCGCAATTTCAGACCGGAACGCTGACATGACGTACGGGCCTGCAGCACCAATATACTGATGTGTATGATAATGCCGCATAAGAGAACGAGACGTACCAAACGACGCTCCTCAATCCATCATCCTATCCCATCACATCACATCTTTCTGCCCCCATCTCCAAAATCCCCTGGCTCACATCTCCCAATTACTCCGCCCTCGTCCCGATAAACACCCCACACGCCCCCTCCGTGTCCATCAGCAGCCCCTTACGCAAACCCACCTCCCCATTACTCATCTTCTTCACCAACGCCGGCGGGCCCAGCGCACTATACACAATCCTCCAACGCCATCTTTCGCCCTACATATGCTGTCTCTTCTACGACCGTGCCGGCTACGACCACAGCACACTGCCACCGCATACAACCCAGATCCTGTGCAATGACACAGCGCGGGATCTACGTACCTTGCTTACAGAGACTGGACTAGAAAGATCGTACCTGCTCGCCGCACACTCCTTTGGCGGGATAGCAGCGCGGACGTTTCTACAAACATGTTCCGAAGGCGAGGTAGAAGGTATGTTGCTCTTCGACACAGCAACGGAGCTCATGCTAGCGTTATTCGCGCCATTACCGCCGCGGGAGATGGAGGCCGTGGGCAGAGATGTTAGCCTAGCCGAACTCACGCATCTGAAGCGGGATGCCGGGTTCAGCGATGCAGAGTGGGTGTATGCGATTGAGGCGACGAGGCGGAGCGAGCGAACGCTTGGTTTAGAGGATACGCATGCGTCTGCCCATGAGTTGGCGCTGTGCCGACAGATTGATAGTGTGGCGTTTGGGTCCAGGCTGTTGACAGTCGTGCAGTGTACCATTGAGGGGGATTACCAGATGCTGTATGATGAGGTAGTCAGGTTAGGTTGGGGTACAGAGGAGGAGAGGAGGGTTGCTATGCGGTTTATTGAGGGGGCGAGAGATTTCCATGGGCAGGTTGCTAGGACACAGTGTAGGTTGAGTGGGAATGTCGAGTTTACATATTTTGAGCAGTGGGGACATGATTTGCCGATTCGGAGGCCGGGGGTGGTGGTGGAGATGGTGAGCGGGTTGTTGAAGAGGATAGGTGCTGTGGAGCGGAAGGAGTGTGATGGTGTAGTATCTATGGGTCAAATTGGGCCTAAAGATGAAAAAGTGGATGGAGAGGTAATAAAGAACACGGAGAGAGAATGCTTTCCAGATCCTACCATGTCATTTCTTGGATAAAGTCCCCGATTCAATTGATTTCTACCTTTTATCGCACTTCATGTCTGCTTCCATAGCTCGTATAGTCGTCAATCTCAATCTCTTCCTCAATGGTTGGTAGAACCTGATATCTCCCCGTCTTGCTCTTGTATATCCTCCTAACACACCTATCCGTGTGCAACAAATGCCCTCTCTTCTTCCTTACAAAGCCAGCGAAACATGCTGCACTCGACGCAATCGCACCCGCACTGATGAATATTGGTATCTTAAAATCTTTTGGTCGGTAAAACACCATTGTGGTAGCAAAAGAAAGCATTTCGAAGAGATTTTGTAGTGACATCTCAATGGCGGAGAATGAGCCGCGTGTAGCCTTTGGTGCGTCCTCTTGGACCAGGTATTGTACGGAAAGGTCGAACCCCCAAAGGCCGAGGCGGGATAGGCATATGCCGAGAACTAGAGCACCTGCTGCTAGCATTGCTTTGTTGTCCATCATAATGAACATGCCGATAGCCAAGGCGATGCAGAAGAGCTGCTCGTTGATAAACCAGAGTCCTGCTCGTACGGCACCAATTTTGTTCGTAAGCCAAGGGGCTACGACGGTAGCTGAGAGTTCAATTACGACGGAAGCAAGTCGCATAAGAGAAACGTGAGTACTAGTAAAGTCGAGGGTGAGGAGGTATGTGGTCATCTGGGAACCGAAGCCCAGGACAGTGAGGTAGAGGAGTGATAACGCAAAGGAGGCGAGGAAGGCTGGATTCTGGGCATAATCCTTCC